>OZ000486.1:3605000-4205000 GCA_963922655.1 Cardamine chenopodiifolia
ATAAGGCAATTGACTATGCTAGACTAACAATTATACAAACTCTTATTTACTAATTTAAAAATCAACAAGCTTTAGTTACAAGTTCATTTATCCACTAATCACCTTAATTATGAATTCTTATTGGTTAAGACTTAAGAGTGTAAAGCTCATAAATTTTTTGGTTCAAACGGATCATTGAACTTTTTTTAACAGAAAATCTCTAAGTCTTAAATTTAAATGATAAAAGAAATCTTCATTATCAAACCATAAATCAAAATAATCTACCAAACTCATGATCCAACAACTACACTACTTATTTACATATTCACAAAAACAAAACACAAAACCAAAGATAAAGCAAGAAATCATCATAAACAGAGGATAAAAGATTTGAGATTTGAGCAATCTCCACTAGGCTGCAGTGAAATTGATGATCCTCTTTCATACAAATGTTGTTTAGTTTTAAAGGTGGCTCTCTCAGCTTTCAGAATAATAAAACTTAGAATGGGTTGACTTAGTTTGAACCACTGGCGGACGTAGGTAGATTTTGGGAGGGGCAGTTTCTGCTACGATATTTTCAAATCTACCACTATATTATTTAAGCAATTCTATAAACAGTTTTACCAGATTTTATGTGTTATATTACATAAAATATCATTGTATTTTTATAAAATTAAGACTAAATTTAACAACCTATAAAAGATTAAAATAGTCAAAAATTTATGCAACAAAAATCTAATAAAAAAATCCAAACAGAATCTTATAAATAATTATTAGTTTCAAAAAATAAATTTTATTTTTTCTCTCTCCTAATAAATATAAACGAAAAATATAAAATTAAATTTTATATTTTGATTATATTCTTACTTTATAAGTAATATGGTACATTTTAATAATAGTTTCTAAATTAAACTTATTTATCAAAAATTAATATTTATCATTCTATTCATGTACAATTCTATAGTTTGTTAAAGTAGAAAATATTTATATGGAACACTTTAATTAACTATTTTGATCATAATTTAAATTCACTATTTAGATTTATAGTAACTGAATATATTCAAAATAAATAAATTTATATCACTGGAATAAATTTAAATTAAATTATGGACGAAAATTAATTCACTAAATTTAAGTTTAAATTTTGGATTTTGAGTCTACCACAAAATTTAATTTCAAATTTTAGTTGTTAGTTCCTTTAATTGTGCTAAAATATATTTTAAATTATAAACACAGATTTTTTGAAAATAAAAAATATATATCAATTGCGGATTTAGTGTTAGTATCTTTGTGGATTCGATTTTATTTTTTGAAAATAAAAAATATAAATTATTTTATAATAATTAAAATGTTGTCAAACAAAATTCTAACAATCAATGTAATCTTTTTAAAATTTTGAATTAAATTATGAACGAAAATTAATTCACTAAATTTAATTTCAAATTTTAGTCTTTAGTTCCTTTAATTGTGCTAAAATATATTTTAAATTATAAACATAGATTTTTGAAAATAAAATGTATATATCAGTTGCGGATTTGGTGTTAGTATCTTTGTGAATTCGATATCATCTCTTGAACTCTCTTTTTGTTTTTGTTAGAAGTGAATTGTTTTTAAAACTGTTATTTTTGTATTACTATCAAAAGAAAGAAAACTGTTTTTCTTTCTAATTTAAACACAATGGCGAATCTTGGCAAGTGCGTTTTGGCATAAAGACAAAAAAAAAGCTTTATTTTTTGTTTATATTTATTAGAAAAGAGAAAATAAGTTTTATTTTTTAGAAATTAATAATTATTTAAAAGATTCTGTTTGGATTTTTTAATTAGATTTTGGTTGCATAAATTTAGTGTGTAGGTTTTCTATATGAGACTGAGATCAATAAAGATAAACCTTTTTCTTTCAGCTAATAAAAGTCGATCCAATCCATTTTTTTCTTTATATTAGCGGCTATTTGTATCAGTGAAGATTATGGTATAATAATATGCGCAAGTTCTATCATTTTATAGAGTTATCCCGTAAACCATTAAATAATTTGTTTCTTAAACACCAAATTTTGTTTATTATTTTATTTTTTGTTAAAGGCTTAAGTTTTGTTTCTTGTAGGGCAGAAAAAAGATTATATTATAATGATATCCTCAACGACAGAAAGTTGATGTATCTTTCACATGGTTGAGGCAAACCGCAATAAATCATGTGTGTTGTTTATTTTTTTACTTTAACTGTTTTCTAAGAGTCCTAATTTGAGATTCAAATCCTATCATTAATATCATTTACATAAATAATCTTAAAGTTCTCATGGAAGAATTCAACAGAAAAAAATGCATAATAGTTATACAAGAAATTAGAAAAAAAAGAATGATCACATACACCGATATATTTTATTATATTATAATATTATAGAGCAAAGTTCATGAACACTTATCAGAATGTTCATCTTTATTTTTTCAATACCAGCCCAATAACTCTTTTGACATTTAACTATATGATATTCAAATTCAATTCTAACATTATGCTAAATTTATAACAATAATTCTTCATAAATAGAAAAAAATTAGGCGGTAAGAGAAAAAAAAATAGTTATAAAGAGTCATCAACAATTGCTGATGTTATAAATTCCTTTCGTAACCTTCCAAGTTCCAACAATATATACTAATAAGGACAAATGTTAAGGTAATTACACAACATATGATATGGTTTGTTTTTGGGATGTCGTGTGGAATGGTCGGTGGAGAGTGAAAGTATGCAAACCTTTAATTCCTTCTTGTCCTACACAATATTCGTATCTTCTAACAAATTAAAGACAAGAAAGCACAACGATAACAGTTTCTGTAATTTCAAAATTTTATTCACATGTGTTATTTTCTAAGAAGTTAGATTTATGATTGACATCAATTGTATATAATATAAACTAAATTTGAAAAGGAAGAGCTTCAAAGAAAAAGAGAATTAATTAAAAAAATAGTAAAATATAAAAACCAATAAATGATTGAGAGTAACTTTTATGTGATAAACTGAAATTTTCTTCGTAAGAAAATATTTTATTTAACGATTTTCTATAAAAAAACAGTATTCAACTTAACTTTTTTTTTTTTGCGATGGCAACATTTTATTCGATTTATTCCTCCTAATATTTTTAATATCTGTATATATGTCTGTTCTCGAAACGAACGGAATTTTTTTTTTGTGATGGGAGTAAGAATGTTCAATCCGGATTTTGATTTGGTTTCGATTCACATTTTTTGGTTTATCGGAAAAAAATCTTAAATAATGAAGTTTACCTTAGTTCCAGTGCATCTACCGATGCATTGTTAAAACTTTAAGATAACTAATAGCTGACCTCTAAATGTTTTTTTTCACTGTTAATGAACTAGTAGTTATATCCAATAATAATTCACTGTTATTGAAATGTTATTTTTTTTTTACTAATACTTTTTAGTATCTCAAACTATATCGTCTTCTTTTTTACTATAAATTTTTTTTTAGCTAGATCCAATAATAGTTGGGCAAATAATAAGAAAGGTCGACATGTGAAGTGGGAAAGTGAGATATTCCTTCACGAGGTGGAACTCCAAGACAGCCGCGCCTAACTCCATTGGCCCAATTCTGTGTTAACCACGGCTCATCTTCTGCCAATCGACTCTCTATCCAACATTATTTATTATTAATACACTCCTCTCTTTTGCAAAACCCATTAAACCTATCAGTACTATTTATTACTCTTTCTCTTCTATTTTATAAGATATTTTAGCTTTTTCTTATTTCATTAGATATTTTGTAAATTTTTATGCAAAAATTTAAATTTTAATTAGTTAAATAGATTTAAAGTAAAACATTAAATAATAATTTTGTAAAGAAAAGTATATTTCTTAATATAAATGCTTTTAACCTAAAATATTTAATAAAATGGAAAGGAGGGAGTAACGATTAATTAAAAAAAAAAAGCAGCATAATATATACACTAACATCTTTTACTATGCTCTATACGCATATATATTCACTCACACACATTATTATCTCTCACTCTTTCCTCTGTTTTAGATCTCACCAGGTCTTCTCTGTTAATAGATGTGGCTTCCACGATCTGGTAACATGTAATATATACGTCATCCTATTTCTTTTCTTGCAAATCAAAAATAAAAATTTGTGGTTTTGTCTCACTTTACTATTTTAGCAGTATATATTACAAGGTTAAGAGGGTCTTCAGCAGTTTTTTCTTCCCTTCTCTCATCTCTATCTGTTAGGGTTTCGTTTCTTCTTTTTTTTTTCTTTGGATATGTTAAGGTTCCAACTAGAGTAGAAGAGAGTAAAATTGCTATTATTGTTACTTTACATTTCATCCAATCACGACGAGCCTTCTCGACTTTTCCGCCATGTCTATCCCTCCCATCTATGTATATAATATATATGAAGGTACGAGTCTATAAATTAAGAAGGTTAAGTAGTGAGTCACTTAGAGTTTGAGTTTGAGAGAACAAATATTACTTCTAGAAGATTGTTAACCAATTATGGAAGACTAATTTCCGGAGCCTCGGTCGTTATTTGCTGTTGTGGCATCATCAAGATTCACATCTGTTGATGGACGGTGGTGATTCACTCTCCCCAAGTTCATTGTGAAAATGAGAATCTTGATGATGCTGCATCGGCAATCAACGGCTCTTCTTTACCTCTCTTTCTCTATATATACAATTTGTATTCCATCCAGATCTTCTTCAGGTTGGTTTGCTTCTGCTTGAAATCTTGTTTTTTTTTGGTTTTTGTCACCTTTTATCATTTCTTAATACATAAAGTTCTGACCAAGAACTCTTTTGAGTATCTTGTTTAATGTGATCGATAACACTAGATCTGATTTAGAATATATGGTTTCTGGCCGTCTTTTTCATGTAGCTTGCTTTCAACCCATGACATGAATGGATCCGCAAGCTTCTCTTTCCACCACAAGAACACAACCGAAAAAGATGGTCAAATCTATCAGAAATAGCTAATTTCGATGGAGTTTTCCGTATGTTATAGAGAATCAGAAACAAAACATGCGTTAAAAATCCGTTAGTATTTTTGACACGGACTTTCGACGGTCGTGTTTTCATTAGAAATTCATTGGTGTAAATCTCCTTGAAAATTCGTTGGCAATCTATAGGTGTGTATACTGACGGATTTCCGATGAACACATTTTCGATGGATTTTTGATGGAAACATCAAAAATATTTCCAACGGATACGTAATTTAGTTTTTGAAAATTAAAACTAAAAATACAACAATAATTAAAATTTTAATTAAAAATACAATTAATATAAATATTAAAATTAAAATTAAAATTATTCAAGATCCAAATAAAAATATAAAGTAAAATATGAAATAAAACATGAAATCTAAGTTTGCAGTGGAGGAGATGGTCGGTCAAACTGTGCCATGAATTCATCCATTCGTACTTCTATTGCTTGAAATACAAAGTTTTCCACGCTCATTTGTGTAGGCGGTGTACACGCAGAAGCCGCTATCGTCGACAATGTCTCTGAGATATGACTCGAGTGGTTATGAGAAGCACTTGGCGCTCGCCTCCGACGCGAACCACCCACCCTAGAAGAATGATAGACACTATAATTTCTACAACAAAAAATTAAAATAAAAATTAAAAACCTTTGAAAAAATAAAATTAAAATTTAAAACATTCCAAAAATAATTCAAATAATTCCAAAAACAATTCAAACAAATCCAAAAAAATCTCTAACATTTTAAACCAATTTTTATAAATCCAAATCATAATAAATCCTAACAATTTCACAAAATTAAAATCATAGATCATAAAATCCTAACAATCAAAATCATAAACAATTCAAAATATCCTAACAATCACAAATTAAAAAAAAAAAAACAAATCCAAACCAAAATCCTTATCCCAAATTTTCATAAACAAATTTTCAGTCCTAGTCACAAATCAAAATCTCACAAATCTAACATTCAAAACCAAAATCCTTAAGCTAGCAATCCAAAACCCCAATCCAACAATCTAAAATTCTAATCCAACAATCCAAATCCTATAAATCTCAATTCCAGATCCATAAATCTCAATTCAAAATCCCTATATCTCAATTTCAAATCCATAAATCTAAAAATATAACACTACAACAAAACTACCATAAATCCGACGGATGTTCCAACATATTCTTCTGTCGTCAGACAGCAACCCTACGACGTTCCGACAAAGCAGGTCCATTGGAAATCTGTCAGAATATATAAACGTTAATATAACCTTGTATATAGTCGCTTTGAATTCAAAAATTAAGACGGTTTCCAACGGCTGGCGAGCTTATATATATGTTTCCACACTCTTATATTCATTCACAACACAATATCTTACTTAAACCAAAAAAATTGAAAAGAGATGTCATCTTCTAGTGAACCATATGTTGCAGATACTAGTGAACCATATGTTGCAGATACTAGTGAACCATATGTTGCAGATAGCTTAGGAGAATATAGAACGAAAGTAGATTTTGGTGTAGATACCGTTGAGATGGTGAATGATGAGTTTAGAGAGAATACGCAATCATCCGTTGTAGATGAAGATAGGGTCAAAAACAAATTTAGAAGCAAAAATGTTTTTTGAATATGCTAGATGCAGCAAAACAGCCGCTATATAGCGATTATAGAGAAAGTCATTCGTTTTTATCATCTTTTAGTAGTTCGTCTTTATCATCTGCTAGTAGATTCATGACCATTAAGACGAAGTACAATTTGGTGGATGAATGTGTTGATGCGATAACAGATTTTGAGAAATATATATTGCTCAAAAATAATATTTCACTAACATCATACTACAAGGTACATAAACTTGTTCTGGTCTTGGTTTGTCGTATCAGAAAATCGATTTGTGCATCGACAACCATATGATATATTAGAGAGAAAATAAAAACCACAAAAGATGTCGATTTTGTCGTATACCTCGATTTCAGGAGACTAGTGGCAGAGTTTATATTCCATTATAAATGAATGTGGTATTTACCGTTAATAGAGAGGTTAAAGAGGTTATATCAATCTCAGTGCACTGCAGAGGCAATGAGATGGCATGGAGAGCATATACAAGAAGGAGCGATTACACATCTATCAGACGCAGAAGCATGGAAACATTTTTGATCAATGTATCCAAATTTTGTGTTCGAAAGAAAGAATGTATACCTCGGATTATGTACATGGTTTTAACCCATTTGGAAAACATGGAAGACAGTTTTCGTTGTGCCCCGTAATCGTTACACCTTACAACTTGCCTATCTTTGTGTATGCATAAAGAGTTTTTGTTCCTCTCTGTTCTTGTTCCCAGCCCAGTGCATCCGAAGAGATCACTTGATGTATTCCTCCATCCATTGATCTATGAGTTACAAATTCTATAAAATCATAGTGTTGAAGCATATAATGTGTCATGCAAGAAGAATTTTAAGATGCGTGCGGTTCTTATGTGGAACATAAGCGACTTCCGAGCAAATGATATGTTATATGGATGGAAAACTCATGGAATATTATCATGTCTATATTGCCAAGATAACACTGATGCATTCCAATTAAAGCAGGGAAGCAAAACGTCTTGGTTTTATTGCCATAGAAGCTTTCTACCGAGTGATCATCCTTACCGTCAGTCTAGGGTAATGTTTACGAAGGATAAGCAAATGTTTGATGGTCCACCTCCTGAGATAGACGACAGTAGTATATTAGACCAATTAGGAGATTTTGATGCTAAGAGAACTCCTTATTGTGGGGTAATGGGCATGTTCCTATTTACGGTGCATGTGAACATCATAATTGGCACAAAAGAGTATTTTTTGGGATTTGTTTTACTGAAAGACGATTTATTGAGACACAATCTCAAAGTTATACACATTGAGAAGAATTCTTTGACAATATCATGAACACTGTTTTAAACGTTCAAGGGAAGAGGAAAGACAATTTGAATTCTAGACTAGACTTGCCATTAATTTGTTCTCGGGATATACTTGAATTTCTACCGAATGATAATGTGCTATGTCTGCATTTCGGTTGGATCCAGATAAGAAAAAACATTTTTGATTGGATTAGTGAAGATGTTAAATTCACTGATGGATACACATTAAATCTGCATAATTTCGTTGATTATAGAGAAAGAAAGTTTATTAGAATGAAGATTCATAATTGTCATGTTGTGATGCAGCCTCCTTCCATTTGCCTTTGCTAAACTTCTTCCAAAAGATGTCCACCAAACAATTGCTGGTATATTTATTTTTTCCATAATTTTAATAATTAATCATGCTTATATATATATATATATATATATATATTAATGTATAAAATGTTTAAATGCAGGAGTTGGTGGTTTCTTTCGAGATATATGCACGAGATCACTAATAGTTGAGGTTATTTACAATTTAGAAGACAATATACCAATTATCCTTTACAATCTTGAGAAGATATTTCTCCTATCTTTCTTTGATTTGATGTTATGAAACATCTTTCAATCCATCTCCCACTAGGAGGTCCTGTTCAATATCGGTGGATGAATCCGTTTGAGTGGTACATGTTCTTTTTGAAGAAAAAGTTGAAATTTTAAGCAGAGTTGATGGATTTATTGTCGCACAGAGCATCAACGAAAAAGCCTCACATGTTGTTGAATATTACTTTTCATCGGAAGTTCATACGAAGAGTCGACGGCCAGCTTGCCGTGAGGATAAAGGAGAGAGACCGACAAAAACTAACATAGCAGGAGCATGCGCACTTGCATATGTATATTCTCACATATTATAAGGATATTATGAAATATGTAAAATTGATTTTTTTTTCAATTACATATTCTATATAATTGATTAAGATCATATTATTAACTTATTATTTAATATTAGCTTTCTTACATGATTTACGAGTTACTATCCAGATAAGACAAAAAAGAACTTGAAATTCTAAAAGATAATGATTTTGCGCCTTGCTTGCTATATTATGCAAGTGTTAGTAAACACATGCTAATTTTGAGTAATAAATTTTTGTATTTTTAATGACTTGTTGCTAATTGTTTTAGGTTACTGAAGGAATAAACATTTTCAACATGGTTAGTATAGTTTGTTAACAGTCCAAACTATATTGCAACTTCATACCATAGGTTTAGGATTTATGAAGATGGATGTTTAAGAACAATTTCTGATTCCGGTATTTCTGTTCAATTTGGTGATATTGTTTACTACCACATTCTTCAACAAATACTGGAAATCCGCTATCCAGTAATGTTGAGCTTCAGATGCATTGTATTTATGTGAGATTGGTATGATCTATTCTTTGCGCGTGATGTTCAAGTTGAAAAATTGGTATTACATCGGTACATTTAAGACGGACTTGTCAAATACGATCCATTCATCCTTTCATTTCAAGCAGACAATGTATGTTTCAATTAATTTTTATTACTATTTTTAATATTTGTAATGACTAGCCACTAAAAGTGTTTTCATTATTTGTTTTAGCTTTGCTACATTTCTTACCCTCGAGTTATACGGCTGTTAGACCCTTGGAATCACAGTAACATCAATTAACCCAAGAAGAAGAATTTATGGAGTTCCCAAACATGATGTTTTGCAACCAGCCGTAAATGGTCAAATGGATCCTGTTGATCCTTCATTTGATGTTAATTTTTTTTTATCGATTTCACACATATCGGTGATGATATAGTGCATTCAGATTCAGAAGAATCACACATCAAGTTTTCTGGATATTCCTACTCAATTCCTTCTTATGGATCCTCATTAGATCTTCAATATTTATGTATTTTTATATCAAACTAATTTTTTGGAAAAATTCGATATTTTAAATATATTTATATCACAAATTTCAAAAATCAATTTTAAAACATCAATCACCTTATTTTATTTTGATTAATATTTTGAAACATCAATCACCTTATTTTATTTTGATTAATATTAATTTATCAAACAGAAATTTCGAAAATCATTTAAAAATATATATATTTTGATATATTCGTTTGAAATTTCTGATAGATTTTTGATGGATTTATAAAATTATATATAAACCCATTATGCAACATATTTAACACATGTTATGTAATATTCGTCGAAAATCCGTCAGAAATTTCTGACGGATTAAGGGCTTAAGGGTTGACTTAAAAAGTTTTTTACACGATGTATATTAAAACTCAATTCTAATCATTATTCAAAAATATTAAAGAAAAATTTACCATTTAAACAAGTTATAAAACATGATTACAAATTTTCATATATTTCGGAGTTAAGTGTTAAATAACGAATCGTATACTTTATGATGTATGTATGAAACATGTTACAAAAATTAGTTGTTTGATATTTTTGATATTGAAGAAGATGATTCAAACCGATCAATTCCGGTACCGAAACCCTGAATCCTTCGCAAATCCATCCAATTTTTTTGGCAGATTTCCGAAGGATACTACTTGACATGTGTTATATATGTTGCATATGGGTATATATATGACCAATATAACAACAAGAACAATTTACAATCCGTCAGAAATTTCTGACGGATTTCTGATGGATCGTGAAAATTACCCCGCGAAATCATTTTTTGTCTCCTGTGGTTACCAAAATTTCATTCTCTCACGAAAACTCTCTCAATCTCTCAAACTCTCTCAAATCTTCATCCAAATGGCCAATCTCCCACCCAACATGTAAGTTTCTAACCTTTCAAGTCATAAATTGAAAAGTTAGTTTTTGGGATTTAGGGAATTGTATTTGAGATTTAGGGATTTAGATTTGGTATTTAGGATTTGGAAGTTATATTATGTGATTGGGTTATTAGATTTAGATTTTCATTCATTAAATGTAGGTATTTGATGGTTAAATTTAGGGTTTGATAGTTAGATTTATATTGATTATGGATATTGATTTATTGATTATTTAAAATTCTTAGAAATTTTATTGTGAGTTTTGGATATTGATATTGATTTATGGTTAGATTTTATTGTGAATTTTAGAAAATTTACTGTGAATTTAGAAATTTTATTTACAAATATTATGGATATTGATTTATGTTTAGATTTAGGTTATTGTGAATTATCATTATTGTTTGCATTTTATTGTGAATTTTATAAATTTGTCTGAATTGTTAAATTATTTGGTAATTACATTTTGATTTTAAAATCTTCTGATTTCATTTTATTAAAAATGTTTATTATAATTTTTTTTTAAAAATTCATTTGGTAATTAAATTTTGTTTTGTATTTTTTGCTAATTTTAATTATTTTTTATTTACGGTAATTATGCTTCTTCAGCAGGAGCTCGTCGTGCGAGGTAAGGAGGGAGTAATTCGCAAATCCAATTAACTCATATCCCGGAGACTGTACAGGATACAGACCTGACTCAAGAGCCAACTAAAATTTTCGTGGATGACTTCGCTTTTCAACCGTGTCGAGAGCACACAATGAGACTTCATCCGCATTGTGCTGCCAGAGCTATTTGGTAAGTTTAAATTTTGATTTAATAATTTACATTTAATAAGTTTTAAGCCTTATAAGTTTTGATTATATGTTCTAATTTTTTTCTTACAAGTTTCAATATTCCCATAATTGAATTTCGAAGGCAATCAACAACATGATGATCGGTATGTTAAAGCATTCTTACGAGAAGTTTTCGACCATACTTCCAGAAGATTGTGAGATGTGGTTTACGATGTTTGCAGTAAGCATTTAACTTTCTTTAGTTTACTTTCAAATTAAATAATTTTTGTGTTAATTTAATGTTACATAAATGTTAATATCATTTTTTAAATTTTGCAGCAACAATTTTCTTGGAACCGGGAATTTTCTGTCCATGTAAGGCACGAGTTTGAGAAAAAAGCTGCAATCTTGTATTCGAGGAAGATGAAGTGGCAGAGCGAGCATATACCAAAGGATTTTCTTGGGAATCCAAACATATGGAAAGGGTTTGTTGACTATTGAAATCATAAGGAAACTGTTAGAATCTCCAAGATCAAATCCGCCAACCTGATGAGCTCTCGTATGATTAATAAAGGGATAACCACACACATCTTAGGTGCAACGAGCAAAGTTTTTTGGGAAGAACAACTCATAAGTTTTTTTCATTTCATGAATTTAAATCTATTTAATTCATTACCAATATTATTAATTGTTTATTTGTGCAGTTTAAACAAGATGGTGTAATTCATTACCAAGGTTGCTAGAAGATGCGCACACTAACCAAAAGACTGGTGAGATTCAAGATCCGGTTGGAAAATCATTGACACCGTGAAGAAGGTAGGAGAAGAGTACATTCTATCCCAGTTGGTTGCTGTAGGAACACCTCCACCGGAAGTACCTATGGAGATGTGGAACGATTTGGTTATACAATTAAGTAACATTTATAGTTTTTATTTACGTATTTTCAATAAGTTACTTATATTTCTATGTTCTTTACATTTAATTTGTTTCGCAATCAACTCCGCAGACAAAAAGTCATATTTTTTAGATTCTCCAAGACTACCATCTTTCGATATCTGGTACTTATTCCCACATTTTTGCAAAAACCGCCAAACTTATAGCAAAACTAGTGGAGAATATCGTTGAACTCCAGCGTTTGAAGACCGACATGGACAGAATACGTGACGAGAGAGCAGTGGATCAAGCAAAGATCAAAGGTATGGAAGATCGGATGAACATTTTCTTCACGCAGTACCTTCCAACGGTTCCGTAGATTTAATAATATCTAGTTTTCGAAATTTTTTATTTTTTTACTTTTGAATAATTTTTAGTATTTTTTATATTTGAATAATTATACTTCAATTTAATTTCAATAATTTTTTTTTAATTTTAATTATAATTAAAATATAATAAAATTATTATTCCGTTGGAACTCAGTCTGTCGGTAAACTTTCAAAAGAGGTTATGACTGAAAGTCCGTCGGTAATCCATCGACAGTTTTTCATCGGAATATCGTCAAAAATTCGTTGGTAAAGATTCCGACGGAATTTCCGACCAAAGATAAAATGTCGGAAATTCCGTTGGAATCTTTACCAACAAATTTCCGATGAAAAACTGTCGACGGATTACCGACAAACTTTTCGTCTTAAGCTCTTCTAAAAGTTTACCGACAGAGTGAATTCCGACAGATTTCTGACTAAATATTAATTTTATTATATTTAATTAAAATTTTAAAAAATTGAAATTAAATTAAATTTAAGTAATAATTATTCAAATATAAAAACTACTAAAAATTATTCAAAAGTAAAAATAAAATAAAAAGTTCAAAAACTAGAAATTATAAAATCTACGGAGCCGGTGAAGCGTACTGCTTGAAGAAAGCGTTCATCTGATCTTCCATAGCTTTGATTTTCGCTTGATCCACTGCTCTCTCGTCGCATATTGTATCCATGTCGGTATTCAAACGCTGGAGCTCGACAGTATTCTCTGCTAGTTTTGCTCTAAATTCGGCGATTTTTCAGAAATATGGGAAAAAAATACCAGATAGCAAAAGATGGTAGTTTTAAGGACTTTATGCTGTCAGAAAAATATCGTCAGAATATAGAATCAGAAATTTGTCAGAATCCGATAGAAAATACCATCAAATTTGCGGTTGATTTCTTGTAGTGTTCAAGATGCACAACAGTCACAAACATCAAGATTGGTAAGGTTAAGAGAAACAACAACATCATCAAAGAATCTAATTAAGGTAATTAATATACATATACCTTATTTCATTTGTTGCCAATCTTCTTCTTCTTTTTTTTTTGGAAAAACGGATATTGTGGAAGTTGAGATATAAAAGGGCCTATATGGAACTATTGATGATGTCTATCAAAGAAAAGTTTTTCAAGACACTGTCATTTTTTGCTGGTTGTTGTTGGCTATTACATTCAAATTGAGAATCAATCAGAAACTTGTCGGTGGACCTTACATTCACATTTAGGCTAGGCATATTCAGTCCCACCTATTTGTGTCCCCTCCAATATTTATATATTTAGGTGTTCTTATAACTGCAATACTACTGATGAACAATGAAGCAAAGCTACTCTCTTTTGTCCTTGTTTTATTGTAGGGTAATATTAATTCGCTGTCATCATAAATATTTATTCTGAACAAAACCAATCCTTAACCATGAGTTTCATGTTTGATTATGAACAAAAATCATGCCTAGTTAATATGACATCTTTCTTGTTTCCAAATCAAATTCTAAATACTTTTTTTAGTTATTAAACGTATTAATTACATGTTATGTTTTATATATGTGTTTAGTAATGTCTTGTATGTCATGGAGATATGTGTAAACTCTCCCCTCCACATGTATTAATTTAGTTATTCAAAGAAATCAATCATAGCTTCCATTATAAATTGAATGGTTTTGAACAACGCATTGGACGACCTAAACTTCATCCATTGATCACGCTCCACACGCTCCATAAGTGGAACCGAAGTCATTCTATATCTACTTCTTGTATTGCCCAATGGCGTCCGTCAATCATATCTATTTTGCATCTCTTTTCTAATATTAGGAAACCAAATCCCAAGTATTTTTTTCAGTACTTCAGTTGAATAATTGGTGACTCTTTACCGCAACGGTAAGGACTGAATATATTGCTTTGATGGCTACCAAACACAAAATGAAAAAGAACAAACAGTACAAAAAAAACGGGCACCATCATTATCTCTTAACGATATTTTTTGTTCGAACTTGCACCTAACCGAGGTTGTGAGCTTAAAACATGGATGAGTTAATGATATATATGTAGATCTTATGTGTTCTGGTTATATATCGTCTTATTTATCTATAGCTATTTCATCTCATAAATGAAAAAAGCAAAAAAATGCATTAGAATCTTTACGTATCTAGATCCGACAAAATGAGATACAATATATTGGCTTGAGGGGATGAATATGTGTCTGTGGTCCATTCAGATTGAGATCATAGGCAGCTGAATATATGAGGGCCATTTCTTTATGGTTGCAGTTGCACCTATTATTCCCAATTTTCTCAAACTTTAGGCATTTATTGTTGTTGTATCACCAAATTAGCTGTTTACTATTTATAGCTTTAGACGATATTTTCTTTCAAATATTTTGTATGGCTAGCAATTTTTGAAAGTGATTTACAATTTTATCAAAATGAAGCATTTTATTGGATTTTTATAAATAAACTATCAAATTTTTTTTTTTGCAAGATTAATCTTCACCCAAAAATTATGGAAGTCAATCTTGTAACCTATAAAATCATCCACAATATAATCTATATTATATCGTCGATGTATCTCCGTTTGAGTATGTTAAAAAACTAACGGACAAATCAAAACGACATTATTTTCATCATAGAGATAATTTTCTTTCGTTAAAAAATCAAAACAAACTAAATATATGATATTTTCTTCAAATCGTTACTACGATTCATCATTTTTTGGGTTAAACTCCTACAAACCCAGATGCAAAAAGACTTGGAAATCTGGATTTAATAGAAAAATATCTCAATCAAGGACCGTTGAATTGGGTAAACAAAAGATTTGAGGATTTAAGTATTGATTTGGGGATTTTAATAATTGGTAGATTAAAGAGAGTTGTAGATTATTATGTTGAGAGTGATGATGGATTTGAAATTGAATCTTTTTGAAATCTAATTGGGATCAAAATCTAGAAATGAGAGTAAACGGAAGAAGGTTTATGTTGTGGATTTGATTAAAACGAAGGAAGAAAGGGATATGGAGAAGAGAAGCAACAATGGTGAAGTTTATATGTTTGACACCGCCTCGTTTTCTCTTCGCTCCTCCACCACTACCATCAATTCATCAACTCCACTCTCTCTAGAGCTTCACTCCCGAGACACTTTCATCGCGTCACAATACAAGGACTACAAGAGCCTAGTACTGAGTCGACTCGAGCGTGACTCATCCCGAGTCGCTGGACTCATCCCGAGTCGTCAGACTAACCAGAGAGGAGAAAGCAGTGGGCTTCTTCTGGAAGTGGCTCTAAACAATGGAGGGGCGGATTTGGATTGAGACGCGAAGCGGCCAGCGGAAGAAGCTACACTCCAAGAAGAAGCAGCTCGAAGCATCGATCTAGCACCGGAGACGACGGCAGAGGTGGCCATCGAAAGAGAATCTGGGTAGAAGGTCAAAATCTACAGCTCGCGTGGATCCTACCAGTGTGCAGGCGTAACACTCGACGGAGCTCAGGACCGGCGTTTCATTGCTGATGTTCCGAAAGATTCTGTCGAAGAAACAGTCTAATTAACCTGAAAATTCAAATCGTAAAACCCTAATTTAGTAGCAAGAATATCGATCTCTTGTACACAAAAGAATCATTCGGAATCATCTCACAAATTTTGAATTCGTTCTCAGGAAAAACGATTGAAGACAAAATATTTTGTTTTGGTTTAGGAGGAGATTTAGTTTTGATTTTGCTTTTGGTTTAATGAAAATTTTAGTTTTGATTTTGGTTTACTAGGTTCAATGGGTTACGAGAATTGACTTTAGTTTTCGTTTTATGAAGATTGGTTCGATGACTTAGATTCGTTTTAAAAAAATGGTCTCTAATTACCAAACCAACTTCGTTTTGATTTATCCGTTAATTTTTTAATAGATACAAACGAAGACACGTTGACTATATTATGGGTGAATTTGCATATCATAGAATTAACTTGTATAATTTTTGGATATGGATTAATCTTTAAAAAAAAAGTTTTGATGCTTTATCTGCCGAAACGCCATTTTATTCTACAAATATAACAATTCAATGTCACTTAATTACTCCCTATCAACAGAATTGACGAGACAGTTTTATTTCTGATTTACACAAATATATTTATCTCTGACTAGTAGTACTACACACTCGCGCTTTTTTTTCTTTCTCACTCAAAATTTTCTAAATATAATTATGTGGTTGTTATTCTTTCTATTTCTAGCTCTCGCAAAAATTTTAATATATATATTTCGATTTAGAGTGGAGATGATTAAAGGTTCAAATTTCAAAGTAATGAATATAATCAATTAGTAAACATTGGAACAACTGTTTTAGTAGACGCCACACCGATAAATTTGGAGCATGCATGTCGTAGCTAGACCCAACTCCAGAAGTAGGATAACTATATTAATGACGTCTATATTATTATTCTATTTTACATTATTCACACATATATCTATATGGCTGTCATTATTCAGTAGCAACAACTAGCAGACGTCAATTAGTAGCTAGGCGTTATTTGTTGGTTGATCAAACATTTTAAAATTATTGAATGTTCAATAACCATTCCATAAGGTGAAATATAATACGTGTTTTTTGGTTAAACTGGCATATAAAACGTTAAATTTATTGATGGAACTGAAAACCCTTTAACAAAAAAAAAGTTATTGATGGAAAACAAAACATAGTCACTTTAAAACAAGTATATACTATTTTATAGGAAAAATATGAGTTTTCTTTAAAAGAGAACATATAGGTTTCTAAAGTTCGCAATTTGGGTGAGAGAAAATTTAAAAGGGAGAGAAATTATTTTGTGAAACATGGACTCTTTAGGATGTAAAATTTGAACTAGAAGGTTCTTATTTAACAATAAATTTTAAAAATGGTCTTTTTCTTTAAATTTTCCCAATTTAAAACCCCACGACAGTAGAAATTTACATTGCATCTTCTCAATGAAAATGTATGTCTATGGTTTTTATGGTTTAACGTTGTCTCTCGTTTAAGGGTATGTAAAATTCTGGTTTTAAATAACTTGGGAGGTTTTTAGGGGTTTCATATTTTCAGTGTGCTTCGGTGCGACTTAAGGTTTTTGATTATGTGTTATTTTTTTGTGTGGTTTAATGTGTCATTGCTTATGTGATTTGCAAAGTATTTGATTTTTCTTTAGTTAGGCAAACATCTATCTAATTGGTTCTAGTTCCAAATCATTTGGAGGTATTCAAAGAAAATGTAGTTGTGTAGAATCAACCATAATTAATATGGACATCCCAGGAAAAGAAAATACCATAATTTATAATTTTTATAAATGCATTGCTTTAAAATAAGGTTAAAGTTGTGTTTATATGAGAATGTTTTTGTTATAGAGCATGAAATGCTAAAATAATTTTGTTTCATAAAGTAAAGTTTGACTATATACACATCTTTTACATATTTCACCATCAGAGAATTCTACACTTAAAAGTGCTTGAGATATAACGTTTTCAAGATGAATGATATATAGAAAAGTGAGTTCCAATATTATTTAAGTGCGATAAAACGTGAAAAAATATCTCGAGGTGATCTACATGACTAATCGACAAGTTTTCTGACCTTCTTAGAATAACGCACCGGTCGAGAGATCGATAAGGCTGAAACCACAAGCCATAGCCAGTGATGGTCTTGGTGGTAAACCAGTGGATCATTTTCAATAATTATTGACGCTTGAATTAGTAACTTTAATTAGGATACCTGGTCGGAAAATAGGAAGGAAAACTAAGTTTCGTAACACTAGATCTAAAGAAAACAATGTGCGGTGTACTCTATATATATTTTGGTGTCGCATGAAAACTTCATCTTTTTAGGAGAATCCAAGAACCCCTAAGAGTAAGAATCACTTTCCTGATTTGGATTTTACTCACGAACCGGACAACTAGTTTGAAATTTTTTCCAACCACACATGTTCTTTGTGCTAGGTAGCGTGGCCACACTACATATTGCAAAGAATGTAAGTAACGTGTGGTCTTACTCATCGAGTTATTCAGATTTTTGTAGGATAGAACTCAAATATTTCTAAAGCCAATCCAAAAGACCAAGAGTTAAGCTAACGATGCTAAGTGACCTGTTTAAACTAAAATTCACATGAAACTATAGTTCAGATTGTAGAAGAAAACTAAAATATCAGATTTTTAAAAAAATAAAACAAAGATGTTTGGAGAAATGAAGGGTGGTAAGAAATCGTGCCGTTTTCATATTAAAAAACCGAACATCATGCTGCTGTTTTGGCACCCGGTCTAAATTTCCACCTCCGACGAACGGATCGGTGAGGGAGCTAAAAGCCGACTAGACGATTCGATTCGAAGACATTGACGATGACTCTACAAAGCTTCTTGAAAAGCTTAAAGACAGCAAAACGAACTTATCCATTCTTCATCTATAAACCAAATTTATGATTCACCTAAAACGTCACTCTCCAATCTCAATCTCTCCACCTTTCGCCGTATTTTATCATACCCAGATATCAAATCCTGGAAATGCGTCTCCCTCTTCAATTTCATCCTCGAAAGTCCATCTCTTTTCTCATTCAAGGCTGATCTCAGAATTCACTTATCTCTAACTTAGGGTCGACTTTAGTAAACTACCCCAATTATATCAATTTTTTAATACACACCCTACACATTTTACCTCTTTTCTAAATATCATAAATAATTTTTTTCTCTATCAAACATCACTTACTTTACATTTTCTTGTAATTGAAACATAGTAACTTTAAATTGTGATCAAACTTAACAAATCATTAATAGCGTTTTAAAAACTACGATTATGTTAAGTGAACCAAATAAATCGAATCGAACCCATCTAATCTTTTTCTTGTTCAAATCGAAAATTCCCAAATCTTAGGGTTTCTCTTTTTCTCTCAATTTCATCACGATAAGAACTCGTCTCTCTCTCTCTCTCTCTTCTTTTGTTGTTTTTATCTCTCTTCTCTTTCAACTGATTCTCTCTCTTTCTTGTTAGCTCATATTTAGAGCTATTACTTTTTCAGTTAGGTAACGAACGAAGAAGACATAGATCAGATACAACCCAACATTGATATGGAAGATGTTGACATTAGTCGCAGTGAGGAAGACGAAAATGAAAACAAAACATAAAAAGTAGTAAGGAGGATAAGAAAAAGAAAAACGACAATGAAGCCAACAATGATGAGGATGGCATGAACCGGTTTGAGTTCAAAATAGAAGACTTAGTAGGGAATTTTGTTGATGAGTTATCTGTTGACCAAAATGAAATTCCAGATAGTTTAGATGTAGAAGAAGATCTGATTGTCTTGCGTGATAGAAGAATCCGAAGGAGCAGAGTTGATAGATTATATGTAGGTCAATTGTTTTTAAATGGTGTTGAGTTTAAAGAAGCTGTAATTGAGTACGCTTTAAACACATGGACTAATGTGGTTCAGGGAAGATGGGAGAAGACAAAGCTTGAATTTAAGTGTGGAATTGTTGGTAAGTGTAAGTGGAGGGTATATTGCCTTACGATGAGCCGAGACAAATGTGGGTGGTGAAGACGACATACCGAAAACACAGTTGTACTTCGAATGGAAGATGCAAAATACTTAGAAGTCCTGTTATTGCAAGGCTTTTCATGGACATGCTAAGAGTAAACCTAAATTCATGCCTTTGGAAATTTGAAATCACATCAAAGATCAATGGAAGTTGATGATTTCTAGAGTCAATGCCAGAACGCAAGGCTGCTAGCTCTGAAGTTGCTTGAGAAGGAGTATGAAGAATAATTTGCTCACATTCGCGGTTATGTGGAAGAGATTTTGTCTACAAATTCGGGATCAACTGCCATTATTGAAACTATCCCTAACTCTATTGATGAAGATGTTTTCAACCGCTTCTATGTATGTTTTTGAAATGATACGCATACTTTAGAGAGGTTCTTGTCGACCAATCATCGGGTTTGATGGAACATTCTTGAAGATGGCAGTGAAAGGTGTGTTGTTGGCTGCGGTTGGTCATGATGCAAACAATCAGATTAATCCACTTGCCTAGGTTGTGGTACAATCTGAAACTAGGGATAACTGGTTATGGTTCCTCCAACGACTTAAGGGTTATTTAAGACTCAAAGATGGAGAAAGATTTTTTTTATCTCTGATAAATCAAAGGTATGTATAATAATTGTGACTTCTCTTTGTTGTGACCTTTCTTTCTAATATGACAGCCCATGCTATTGCGATTCATAATTGTTTTCTATTTTCAGGGACTCATCAGTTCTATGCAAACATAATTACCTAAAACTGAACACAAATTTTGTGTAAAACACATCATCGAAAACTTGAAGAATAAGCATTCAAAAAAAGATTTTATCAAACTATTTATATGGCAACTACCTTGGAGCTACAACAAGACTGAGTTTAAAGAGAAGCTCTACAAGGTGAAAGAGTATAGCATTGATGTCTACAATTTAGTGATGAAAAAGCAACCCGAGATGTGGTCAAGAGCTTTCTTTAGACTTGGAAGCATCTGTGAGGATGTTGATAATGCCACATAATCATTCAACTCATCAATTACAAAAGCAAGAGCTAAGGTAATGATTCCAATGTTCGACACAATTAGGAGGCAATCTATGAATCGAATGGTGAAGAGACATAACAAATCCAAAAATCATGAAGGGAGGTTTACAAAGTATGTTGCAAGATTCTCACAAAAGAGAAGAAAGATGCAAACAAGTGTGAAACAACTCATGGAGTTTATGAGGGTTATGCTTTATGGGAATGATTATTCAGTGAACATGAAGAAAGGAACATGTACATGTGGTAAATGGAAAATCAGTGCGATTCCATGTGAGCATGTTTATGAAGCAATAATTGATTACGATATAAATGTTAAAGATTATGTATCAGGGTTTTTCAGCACTGATTTGTGGCGAGACAACTACGAGCAGTCCATACATCCAATGAGAGGGCCGAAATTTTGGATGACTACTACGTATCGCTTGGTAACAGCACCATCTGAGCATGTACTACTTGGGAAGAAAAAAATAAATAGAAAGAAGACATATCCAAGGATTAGAGGAAAACACGAGTCACCGAAGAAGAAAACAATAAAAGAAACACTTGGAAGCAAGGGATGCAGTGTATGTTGTTCGTCTTGCGGTGAAAGTGGTCAGCAAACATCAGCTTTCTATTCTATGTGCGCATTGTCTTCTTCATTCTAAAGTGCTGACTTCAGCTGGATGTAAGAAGTATCCAAAGAAAAAGACGAAGAGACAGGGAATTATTGAGGTATGATCCATTTTTTTTTTCTATTACTTTTCTGGTTCATTTAGTAATTGTTTAGGTTTCTTTTTTAGGTCATCATCGTCTCAAGTATAAGATACAATCTCTCTCACTCAACCATCACAAACAAACACCAACATAGTGGTTTATGAATGAAGTTTAATAGTGCTATGAACGTGCTCCTTTAGTTAAGTTTTGCAAACATGAATGGTACTTTTTGGAGTTTTTGTGATTTTGGTAATAGTTTTTGTTTCTTGAAACAATGAGAAACCATCGACTATACTCTTATTATTATATACCTTTAATCTTGCAAAAATAACTTAAAAACACTTGTTGGTATTCAAGAATTTTTAATCAGAAATTCTGGTTATTGATACAATATAAACCCAAGATTTGGGGATTTTCGATATGAAGAAGAATAAGATTATTGGACGGGTTCGATTTTTTTTTTCACTTAACATAATCCTGGTTTTTTAAACGCAATTACTGGTTTATTAAATCTAATCACAATAAAGAGTCGCTATGTTGCAATTAGAAAATAATATAAAGTTCGTGATGTTTATAGAGAAAAAAAATTGTTTATGATGTTTAGAAAAGAGCCAAAAAGTCTAGGGTGTATATAAAAAAATCACTATAGTTGGGATAGTGTACCAGAGTTGAACCAACTTACCGTGTTTTGTCTAAAAGGAAGTTCTCAGTTGCGCAAGAACTTTTGAAAGCTGTAGCAATTGATGACATTCTTAGGTAACTTTTCGAAAAATCGTATCTAGCTTTGTTGATGACTGTGGTTATAAAAGTAAAGTTGTTGCGAGGTTCTTTAATTCGATGATCATGGTTGATTCAAAAAATGGGAAATTTGATGAAGTTGTTGAGGTTTTTGAGTATATGAAGAATAATGAGGTTAATCTTGATGAAAAGACTTATGCTTTACATCTGTGAAATCTCAAATGATGTGATTAGATGGGGTTAGCTTACGAGTTCTTTAGTCTAATGGTTGATTCGGGGGTAGATGTTGTTTCCGTGTACTTTTTAACAGTTGTTGTTTCAGTGTTGTGTTACAATGGAGAGATCAAGAGAGGAAGATAATTAGTTGAGGAAATGATTTTGGTTAAAGGGATTAAGCCTAATATTGTTACATTTAAGTCGATGATTGATTCTTGTGTTAAAAGATGGAATTTTGAAGAGTTGGATTTGGTTTTTAAGTTAATGGAGATGGAAATTGTGAAGCTTGATCTTGATAGTTACAAGGTTTTGATTGATGGGTTCACTAGTTATGGTAAGGTTGAAGAAGCAGAGAGGTTGGTTGAGACAATGCATGATGAGAAACTAAGAGTTGAAACTTATCTGTATAATTTGATTATGAATGGGTACTTTCGATTCGGATTAGTGGAGAAAGCATTTGATCTACACGGTAAAATGAGTTCTCGAGGTGTTATGTCGAATAGGGATACATATTGGGTGTTGATGAATGGATTCTACAAAGCTGGAAAAAGTGTGTGAAGCGATGAGATTGTGGGATGAGTTGCACGTAAATGAGTTTGATATTGATGAAGCAATGTAGTATACATTGTTTGAAGGGTGTTATGGAGTAGGAATGATAGATAAATATTTGGAAGTGGTGGCTGAGATGATTAGGGAAGGATTCACTCTCGATGCTACAGTGTTTGAAAGATTACCAAATGCATTGTTTGAAGAAAACCGGGAAGAGGCACTGATGATGATTACATTTGTGGTAAAGAGCAGCATGAAACCAAAATCTTGTTCTGATTTGGTTCAAAATGAAAGTGTGTTATTGGAGGAGAAAAACTTAGCTACTGCCTTCTCACCTCAAGAGTGAGATGTTATGTTGTTGCCCAATCGAGTCTCAAATACACAAACTGTTTTTAAATGTATTGTCATTTGGCTAAACTAATACTCTAAACTGTTTTCAAGGATGTTGATGTGCAGAAAGATTGTTATGTACCTCCAAATGAGACAGATTTATTATACATTCTTGAGAAGGTTAGTGGTTTCGGATGATTAGTGACGAGTATTAGTGTGTACTTAATATGTTGTCAAGAGGATTGCTTATTGAGTGTATTAAAGTTAGAGAATGAAGTAGAAGATGATTTCATGTTTTGAGTTTAATAATAATGATGAAGATGAAAGGGCATGGTGAAACAAAAACAAGATGGAGGCGGAATGACAAACGTGAGAAACTATGTCCGATTAGTGTTTCCTGTAAATGATGGTTGTCGAACAAGAGCAGATAAAACTATGCGGCAATGGGGAAGCGGAGATTACGATAAATCAGCACCGGAACTTGGAAACCTGTTGTTTGCTCTGCCTTGAGTGATTGTAGCATCAGAGTTGTTTGCCCACACTCTTTTCGTCACTGGTGATTTCTTAATGATTCTCCTAGATTTTGCATCTTTAGTGGTTGCAATGTGATTTGGTATATAAGTAATAAAAGTAGAGTAAATATGTAAAATTTCTTTAAGTTATGAGGAGAATTGTGTTGGCTTTTGACTTGATGAACCTGAATTATTGTGGTAAACACTATTTTGCAACTATAATCTTGTGATGTTGTTGTGGTACAGTGATGATTTTGTAAACTAGTTTTCTATGGATCAGTGATTGGTTGTGAAAAATGTCAGCATTATTTGATTGTCAGCTTACACACTCCTGTACATGTAACACAAACAAGGTTACAATGTCTTAAGGCTATTGATAAGGAAGATGCAGGAACAACTATGTTGAATACAAATTTTGTCCAAGTTTTATTTTGCAATTACACTTGTAACAACAATCATACTTAGATCCTTGGACCAAAAAAGAGATTTAATTATTTCTCGTTACTGTTAACAAACTACTCACTTCCCCAAAATAGAAAAACATTGCAGATAAATGGGGACAAATGTGCCAAAAGACAAACATGGCATATGATAAGATGATGTGTTTTGATTACACCATGAGACCCTGAGGAGCAGCAGCAGCAGGAGCCTTAGGTTTGGGTTTGTCAACAACAATGGCTTGAGTGGTCAATACCATTCCTGCAACCGAAGCAGCGTTCTGAAGTGCACATCTCGTCACTTTAGCTGGATCGATAACTCCAGCTTCCAACAGATTCTCATATGTATCAGTCATCGCGTTGTATCCAAGCTCCCATTCGCTATACATAATCTTCTCTACCACAACTTCTCCTTCGATTCCAGCGTTCTGTGCAATAAGTGCAGCTGGTGCCACCAATGCCTGTATTCAAAAAAATAAACACTCATAAGTTATAGTCACAACAAAACAAAACAAACGGAAAAACCAAATGTGGAAACATAGGAATCTTACCTTCTGTACTATATCAGCTCCCAATCGTTCATCAGCATCCTCTAGCTTCTCCTTAATGGCAGGAATAGCTGTGGAGAGATGTACCAAAGTTGCGCCACCACCTGGAACTATGCCTTCCTCAATAGCAGCAAATGTTGCATTCTTTGCATCCTCAATACGAAGCTTACGGTCTTCAAGCTCAGTTTCAGTTGCTGCTCCGACTTTAATGACAGCAACACCTCCAGATAGCTTAGCAATTCTCTCAGCGAGCTTCTCTGAGTCATACACAGAATCAGTCTCGAATAGTTCCTTCTTCAGCTGAGAAATCCGAGCTTGTAATTCATCCTTGGAAGCTGCATCTGCAATAAGCGTAGTCGAATCTTTGCTAATAGTGACTTTTCGGGCAATACCCAATTGATCTATGGTTGTGTTTTCAACAAGCAAGCCCATGTCAAGGGCTTGGTACTCAGCTCCTTAAGAACATACAAAAAGAGAGAAAGTTAGTTCAGAGCACAACATAGAGAAGACAAAAATAAACTAAAACCAAGCGAAATCCCCATATACCTGTCAAGATTGCGATATCTTGAAGCATAGCTTTTCTTCTTTCTCCAAATCCAGGAGCTTTAATGGCGACAACATTGAGGACGCCACGGAGCTTGTTCACGACAAGGGTAGCTAAGGCCTCACCGGTAACATCCTCTGCAATAATCAACAACGGAGCTCGAAGCTGAGTGGTCTTCTCCAAAATAGGGATGATGTCTTTGATTGCAGTGATCTTCTGATCAGTGATCAAAACCTTAGCATTCTCAAACTCGACTAGTAGCTTCTCAGGGTTTGTAACAAACTGAGGCGAGACGTAACCTCTGTCAATCTGTAAATTCAAAGAAAGAAATCAAGTTAGCCATTGATAAATCAAATTAGAGTTGAAGAGTGAATAAAGACAAATCTCATACCTCCATTCCTTCTTCAACTTCGACCGTGGTTTCGAAAGAAGATGAAGATTCAATGGACAAAACACCATCAGGTCCAACTTTGTCAATGGCATCAGCAATCATTGTTCCAATTAGGTCATCATTTCCAGCAGAGATGGAAGCCACAGCTGAAAAAACAAAACAGATTGATTAGCCAAAGCAATTGATCGACAACATTGCTACATTACAAGGAAGGTCATCGGAAAGTTAGTACCTTTGATGTCATCACGACCTTTCACAGGCCTAGCTTTTTTCTGAAGCTCTTCGATCAGACCTTGCACGGTCTTATCGATTCCCCTCTTGAGGGAAACAGGATTCGCACCAGAAGTGACGCTTAATAGTCCATGTTTGATTATTTCCCGAGCAAGGATAGACGCAGTAGTTGTTCCATCACCAGCCGAGTCATTAGTCTTACTCGCAACCTTTCACATAACAACACCAAATCAAACCACACCGAATAAGTAGCATTAACAGAAACAATAACAAAGCGATGGCTCTCTCACACCCACCTCACGAATAAGTGCTGCACCAGCATTTTCCATGGCATCAGGTAACTCAATAGCCCTAGCAATGGTGACTCCATCATTCACCACTTTAGGACTTCCAAATTCATCCAACACAACATTTCTCCCTTCATAAAAGCAAATGAAAACACCAAGATGAGTCAAAAGAGAGAGACACACAGATGGAGATTGTGAGAGTGTAGAGCTAGTAATAATACCTCTAGGGCCAAGAGTGAGACCAACAACATCAGCAAGCTTGTCAATACCAGCTTGAAGAGCAGCTCTAGAGCTCTGATCAAAGGCTATTTCTTTTACATTCGCTCTAACGCTGAAACGTCTGTTTGATTTCCTATTGTAGCTTACTCTTTGACCTTGCTGCTGATTCCCTCCTTTCAACTTACTCTGTACCAACAAAATGAATAAATAAGAATCATTTACGTTAATCTCAATCGATTTCTTCTACTTCCCCATTGAAATTAACCATTTTGTCACCAACACAGAAACCAAATTGACAAAAGGTAATAAGTACAGATCAAAGTAAAGTTCAAATCCAATCAAAAGAAATAAAGAAATAAAGAAATAAAGAAAATTCATTTTCTTCTCCAGCAGCTACGAAAGATAAATGGAACAAACTCAATCGATTTATTCTATTTGCCAATTGAAATTAACCATTCGTCACCAACCCAGAAACCAAATAGTGGAAAGCAATTGCAATACAACAAAGTAAATGTTAAATCCAATCGAAACAAGTAATGGAAGATAATTCAAATTTTCTTCTCCAGTAAGTAGCTAATGAAGATTAAAGGAACAAACTTTGTACCTGACGAGAAGAACAGAGGACGGAGGCAGAAGAGAGAGCGTTTGCAGACGCCATTTTCAGACTGAAGCAGCGAGATTTTAGAGGAACGTTCTGTGGATTGGTGTGGATAAGGAAATGGTTAGACTCTGAGGGGTTAGGGTTTAGATAAATGGGAGTAGCTGAAGAAAGGATCCAGAAGATTCTTTGCATTTCGTAAGGAGAGAACCGTTGGTTTTAAAAAGGCTTTACCTACTTATCTCTTCATTGGGCCTTTCGTTTAATTATTTATGGCCAATGCGCAAAACTGTAAACTATAAAAAAAAAAATTATTTGTACAAATAAATCAAAATTTGAATAGACCCGCGGGACTTGCATGTTTTGACCTGCCATAGAACGGGTGTGGATCGATAGAAAAAAAAATTGTGGGTTAGTCGCGAATGCAAATTGAAGATTTGAATTGCTAGACAAGTCCAGGTAGTCGGATAAAAATTCGCGGATTGGTGGGTAATCCGCAAATGTAATTTTTTTCTTAATACATATTTGGTGGGTTAAAAAGCAGGTTGACGGGTCTCCAATCAAAAAAATCATAAATTAATCTAAAAATTTTTAATAAAAAAAAAGTAGATTATCGGGTTATCCACAGGTTTTGCGAGTTTTGACCAGGATATATGCGGGTTGACTGTGTTTGACCCGCATATCAAGCATGTTGAAGATTTGCGGATAAAAATTTTAAACTGATCCGCAGGTTGGACCGATCAGCCCACATATTGACTCGTTTGACAGACCTATGTACAAATCACCTTGTATTGTAGTATTTGTAGGCCATTGTTATAAAATTATTTGCTTCAAAAAGTTGATAAAATGTTATCAATAGAAAAATCAATCTATTTGGTTTTTAAAAAAGGAAAAATTACATAAAAATATACTAATTATTTATTTATTTCTAAAAAATACATAATTTTTTAAGTAGTTACAAAAAATATGAATTATTTTTTCTTCCATTATAATACACAAAGTCTTAAATTATATCCATTGTAAACACACACAAATTGATAAAATAATATTTAAGTAATTTTTTTATATTGAAAATAAAATGCAAAAACATATAAATTCTTTTAAAAATCCAAGATGTAGAAAAATCTAAATTAATTATAAAATAGAAATTAAACTTGTAGATTTTGAGATCTATAAATTAAAAAATTCAAAACATAAAAAATTCCTTATAATCTTTGAAAATTCTAAAACTTCTAAAAGTTAAAATATAAAGTTTTAGATTCATTATAAATTCCAATCATATAGTTACCATTTTTCAAAAAAAAATTTGAACAATAGCATCATAAAATAATATTATTTTTTAACTATACAATTTTTATATTGCTTACCATGTTACTTAGATGAGAGTGTTGTATGTAAATATAATAACAAATAAGTTATATATAATTCTGTTACATGTAATTTTTTTTTGAAAAATTAACTATATATAAATATTTTATTTAAAGTTTATATTTTTGTAAATATATTAGAAACTTTGTCCGATTTTTTGATTTTTTTATTTATAAATCCAAAATTTTACAATTTTAACATTTTGTCTTTTTGAATCATTGAAGTTGATAAAATGCTATCATTGATAAAATTTTATCAATCTAAAATAGAAAAATCAACTTACTGATAATAATTAAGCTAATATTATCAATAAGTTGATTTTTCTATTTTAGAAAAATAATAATGTTGGTTGAAATAATTAAACACAAGTTATTTAAATGGAAAGAAATATGTTGCATACTGAAAATAATAAAAGAAATTTGTTGCATTAACTTTACAAAAAAAAAACTAATAACCGAGATAGATTGTTTTTTGTCATAAAATTGGAAGGGTCTCATCTTCAAACATATTAGTCTGTTATATCAGTCATAAAAATCTAGATATTAAAGATAACAATATATATAATTCAAGTATTTTAAATCATTATCCAAACTTAGTAGATAAAAAAATTAGACGGATATTGGTTTTGATTTTGAATATCAAAAAGAATAGTGAACAAAATCAGAATATGAGTGACGAATATTTAAAAATAGTCATGGAGTATACAATATACTTAATAAAAGTGCAAGGCTGAAAATAAAATTACAGTTGGTTTCGATAATTCAGAATTTCTGATATAACTTACTAGATTAATAGATTAATATTAATGTTTGGAATGTTTGATCTCTCTTCTCTTTCTCGAATCCTTTAAATTGATAATCCTTTTTGGTGTCCGGGTGCAATATTTTTTTAATTATAATTTTTTTTTGTGTTAATTAAATTATAAATTTTGTTTGGGTGTTGAGAAAAGTGTAGTTGTTTGTAGAGTGATTGATTTAAATTATGTAGGTGTAAGTAGCTTTCATCTTCCTAAATCAAAAGCATATTTCATCACTATGAAATTTTAAATAGAAATTTTGATAACCCGAGATAAAATAGTTTTAAAACATCATAAATTTTGATAACCTGTGCCGACACTCAGAAATAATATTTTATTTATTATTATATTAATTAATTATATTATAACCTTTTATTAGTGTGTAGTGTTTGTTAATCCAATACAGAAATTATATATTTTTAGTTACAATTCATACTCGAGTTATTATTTTTGAAACAATTTGGGATATTTAATACAAATAAATATTTTTTGTAAAATCTACGTGATTTTAATATATGATGAATATTTGTATAATAGGAGTATGAGTAGTCCAAAAGCAGTATCATAATAATCAGACATATTATATGGTTTCATAATTGAATTTATAATTTTTTATATGAGTGAAATTACATATATAAGAGTCAAAATGACACATTCTTCCATTCGATCCACTTTGCATCGATTAAGATAAAACATCAAACTTATAACTGTGGATGAACTCATGTGCTCATTAAGTAAAAAGTACTTATATTTTAAATTATAACAATAAGTGTTAATACTAAATATATAGAGAGGATTTCTCAACTAAAATATATATTTAGTTACACTTTATATTTTTGGATTGACTATCTAAGATTAGGTATAATTTTAGTCAATATTAAATTATATTTTAAATTTTTATCAAGTTATTATATTTATATAATATTTTAATTTTTAATGAGCTTAAAATATTTAAGATATTTATACTTTATAATCTTCTAAATTTATAATACTCTTTAGTTTTTTTTGTCAACCATTTTCATTCATATGAAAGGCCTAAATGGACAAATACACTCGGAGTAAGCTACATATTTTACACAAATAAGCTCAAGTAGCCCATTAAACAAATGAATTAAGCTGACTTTGACTACACATGCTAAAAGAAGAAGAAACATTTGAGTTATATTTTGGATGCCGATCTGCAGCTCCGCCATAATTGTCGAATTTCCACCAACTCTGCCGTAAACTCTGAAACCAATCACCATGATTCTTCTCCAGTAGATCACCGATAGTAATTTTAATAGTATTCATTTTTCTTCTGTTTTCTTCTTTTCTGATAAATAGAAATTATTATACCGATACAGTTGGAGATGAGATCCGATACTCATCGGAAACTATAAATTTGTCGGTGTACTCATCGTAGATGAGATCTGATACTCATCCTAATTTATTTGGAAAGAAAATACAATCCGATTGGATTTACGAAGTCAACAATATAGTTTAAGAGTTGGTTTAAGAAAAATCTTTAGAAAATATTTAGGAGATATGATGTGATATGGAACATTCGGATTGGATTCAAAAATACAATCGGAGTATTTGATGAAATTAAATAGGTTTGTTTTTTATAATAAAAAACCTTGTGATAGAGGAAATACGTATATATTTTGATTAGATTTCCTAAATCTAACAGGTTTGAATTTTTTATGTAGGCGGGAACATTAAGCTTCTCCGATTTTTTTTCATATGTAGAGTCCGCATGTATTGATATGGATTGGATATGGGATCTGATTTCCTCTTTGTCAATGTTAAAGAGGATCCGCCTGATTTTGCTGAGTGGCTTGTTTTGATCACTTGGATTTGAAAGATATGTACGAAATTGTCTTTTTCTTGTTTTAATTTTTGTTTCAACACTTAAAGATAATGGCATAAGCCGTAATAGTGAAATATGATTTAAATGACTTGGCAAAAATTTTGACATCCATTATTAATTAATAGTATAGATTATGGGGATGTATTGGACTAAAGATATTAGAGGATTTGGTGAAATTTATGATATTTTAGATTTTGAGAGATTTCAGTGAGGTTTTAGGATTTTTGGTTGAATGTTAGACTTACTATTTAAAAGAAAAGAACATATAGTTTATGATTTGGTGAGATTTATAGAAAAAAAAACTTGGGTAATTTAAAATCCGCAATGTGAACTTTGAGCTCATGTCAAAGATCAAAGTTATAAGTTTCTTTAAAAATTCTCTAATCTTTTCCACATTGATCACCATTGTTTTCTTTTCCATTGAAAAGCAAATAGTATGAACCGTTTTTGCACTATCACACCAATATGCCGAGAAGCCAAAAACCAATTTCTTATTAAAAAATTGATTTTTTATGGATGGTTCTCAGCCACCTCTTCACGTGTTTGGTTGAGGAAGCACGAGTAACGATCATACTTTTCGATCCGAAACTAAAAACAAAAACTTTCTTGGAACCCATTTTCGGGAAATAATGCAATCTTTCTTGTTGAGATGCAAATGGTAAGAAGAAGAACATATATTAGGTTTGTTGGACTTTTATATTGTTGCATATGGGTTGTGGAGCATGGATCATTAGATCAAAAGGCGGTAATAGTGGAAAATCACCGTTAGATATATATATTCGAACGAGTCATTGCTGGATATGATTGCCTTTAAAAGTTTGAATATCTTGGCATATTGGAAAAATAACTCAAATATTGAGTATGACTTGTGATGTTCTTAGTATTCCTATAACAATGGTGACGTGTGAATCATCATTTAGTATACGTAGTCACATACTTAACAAGTATAGAAGCTATCTCCTACCTACAAATGTTCAAATATTAATTTGTACAATGAATTGGTTATGTGACCTTCCAGAAATTGGTAATCATTATATTTGAATCATTTTGATTTTATAAAGTTTTGATGCATGTTTTTAAAATGTTATGCTTTTTTCAGGTGATGAAGAGGAGGAGAAAGAAAAAGAGAAAGAAGAGGAGAAGGAAAAGGATAAAGAAGAATCTTCAGGTACAGTTTAATTTAAATATTTACTTGGAATTGTAGAATAATCTTCTTGCTTTGGTTTAGTTTAAGTGATTTAAAGGTTTTTATGTTGATTTTGAATCAGCTTTTTATCAGTTTTTTGAATCAACTTTTTATCAGTTTTTTGAATCAGATTTTGATGCATGTTGTTATGAGGTTTTATGCAGGTTTTAAATCAGTTTATTAATAGGTTTTGAAAAGCTTTTATCATGTTTTGATTCAGATTTTAAATCAATTTTTCATGTTTGCTTTGTGATAACTTTCTAGTTCCAGAGAAGAAAGAATAATGGTTATTTTTATTGACATGTTTAGAACTTTAGACTTAATGTCTTAATTTTTTGTTATGAATTAGTGAATCTTATAAATTTAGTATATTTATTGAATCTTTATCTGAATCTTATGTGCTTGTTTTCTTAAAATATGACAAATCTCTTTACATGAAACAATCAAAAGCACACTCTATTAAACAACATTACATTCCGAATCTCACAAATCACTTTACAATAAATATATTTATAATCCAATACAATTAAATAGATTATCCACATGCAATTCTATTTGGTCATGGACTTTATTGGATGGAGTAAGTTCTGGTATGCTCTTTATTTGGATTGACTAATTACAGTCCAAGAAAAGTAAATGTTTGCACGGAAAAATCCATTTGATCTTGGTCAAACTATTTGACAATCTTCGTTCCAGTACACCTTCTACATGATTGTTATAATTAATCATAGTGATGTTAAAATGAGCTAGCCCGATCTGTTTAATTGTTGGCCCGTTTAGGCCCACCTCGTTTAACAAAATCAACAGTAAACTTGTTTATGATATTGCCCATTTATGATCCGCTAAACTCACTTGACCCGTTTAGGCCTGCTATACACTTTTTTTTGAATTTGACATAATTTTGATTGTAAAAGTCAATCGTTTCAAAAAACTTTACAAAAATATTTATGTGAACGTTTTTGTAATCTATACTATTAATGATAAATAATTAAAGTCACTCCATTTATTATCAATTGTGTCACATTTCCAAATTGAAAAAGTGAAAAAAAAAAAAAAAAAACTTATATAATAAAGCTTACTAAAAACATATGTTATAACTACTTCAAATAAAGTACCACACAAATGTTAAGATACCAAACCATAGTTGCTTGACTTGCTTCAAACCATAGTCAAAATAATGAAACAAAATATGTTGCTTCAAATCAAGAAAGAAAGCATAGATAGATATATTTTGAGAAATATTCTGGAGCACTTGATCTATTAAAATGAGTGCTTCATCTTGTTTTCATGAAAAGTTACAATCATAAAGTATAAGAAACTGAACCAAAATTCGCACAAGTATGTCAAAAAAGTTCATTAAGGAATAGTGAAGTACCATTGTTTCACCGTACACTTGAATCTCATGATTGTGAACCCTCTACTCCTAAACTACTCCTTACTTTTCTTGCATCTTTATTGTCAATCTCATCGATGTCCTCTATGTTATCCAAAATTTAAAGATATCAAAGTTAATTCACTTAATTATATAATAATCACATAAATTTTAAAGTTATCTTCATATTCTGCAAAACCACGTAGGCAATTGCGAGTACATAGAAGAGTTTAATAAGAAAAGTAAAGGTTTACTACTAGATTCAAGCCTGGCATTGTATGTAATTTACATAGAAGCTATAATTGTACATAGAAGATCCTTGAATCATGAGAAGAAGAATAGAAAAACACGAATTTTGTAATTGCTGAGCAAACCAATCCTTTCTAGGTAAATGAAAAGGAAACTAGACGAGAAAGACATAAAAATTGTGAAGAGAAGTACAGTCCATGAAAGTAGAGAAAAAAAAATTAGATATTAGAAGAAATGAAAAAAACAGAATTGGTGAAATTTTATTGATTGGATGCAATAAGAGAATGGATTGCTACTGATATATATATTAAGGTCAAGATGTTGCAGCAGTTACCAACTTTAGAAAAAACCTACAACCCAGCAATCACCTAAAACATATTTGTGAACTAATGTTAAATACCGAGCAACCAGCAAAATCTAACAATATTATAATAAACAAAAATTTTTATCTAACAACATCATAATGAACAAAAACTTTACCGAAAGAAACTTCTTGAGGTCTCGTCCTAGTGAAATATCTGAGATATTATTTTAAACAACTAAAGAAAAATGAAATTATTTGATTGTAAAACATATACAAATAGAATCTCTCATAACATTTAACGATGTTAGTATAAATGAATTATATCTTAAGAATATGTATACATAATCTTCTTATATTATCACAAGTGAAGGCATGCAAATATTTATATATTCAGATGAAATGATCAATGAAATAATTATTTAAAACATAGACAAAATAATGATCTCTTAAATCAAACAATTCATGAATAAGTCAAGTTCTCTATAATAAGTCAAGTTTCAAAATTGTCCCTGTTAAAATAGGTTTACTAAAAGTTAAATCAAGTTTACATTACAAAAATCTTCAAGATATGACTTATTCTCCTATGGGGCACAAGCAAAAAATAGAAATATTCACATCTACCTACAACTAACGTAACATGCTATATGAATTCAGACAATACATAACATGGGAAAATGTTGAGATACAATAAACAAAGAGAGATAAACTTTTCGTGCTTCTTCTTCTTTCAACTTAGAAGCATGAATCATTTCATTAGAGACTTCATTTTTCTTTTTCAAGTGTTCTAGTGCTTTCGCTTTCAATAATATAAGAAAATAAGAAACTTAATCAAGTTATTCTATATATATGTGGGCAAAATATCCAGGATACGAGATCTGATCCGTTATATGTTCCGATTCGGTCATAAAATTCGAGGATCCAGGATAGTCGAATACGGATCCAGATATTAAAACTATGGATCCGGGTACTAGAAAAATTTGGGGCGGTTATCCGAATGTGGGGTGATGTCTTGCATAATACTTATTTTAGTGTTAAACAAATCCAATTATAATTAAGTTTAATGTAATTAAAAAACTAAAATAAGTTTAGCACATAAGTCCATTTACTTGGCAAAAATCTTGTCTAAGACTTTTCAGTATCCAACCCATAAACATTTTTTCGATCTCCAAAATTCTAGATAAATATTGCAAAATTGACATCTTTTAACCATTAACTTCAGTTCTAAAAAAAACTTTCCATCATTTAACCATTAAATCTCTTTTTTTTTGTAAAAAATATGATAGTTACAATTCTAAATTTTTATTTTAGATCGGATCCGCATATCATGAAAATGTCGGATATCTAGAATTTTCCGATCTGGATACCATGAAAATGCTGGATATCCGATTCGTGCCCACCCGTAGTTCTATATAACACAACCAAAACAAATATGTCATATCGTGTAAAATGACACTTGACTAACCAAAAAAATGAAACATTTATTTTGTTCAACATAAAGTGTTTTCTAGATTGATGAATGATGAGTTAGAATATGTATATATGATCATATGAATTTGAGGTTCCAATCATAGTATACACATAAGCAAAATGTTTCGCAAGCCAGAAAAGAAAGTTGCAACTACGCTTACAATACAATCGAAGAAAGTGAAATCCTATCTATCATAAGCTATACACATAATATAAAGCTACTGATTGGAGAAAAGTGTGACTCACTGAGAAATAATAAGGATGCGAACATGCGATAAGATATGACATCAAGAAATCTCAACTTAGACCCAAACCCTGAATTACCCAAAATTTTTAATTGAAAGACTTTGTATTGCAGTTTCCATTTACAATCGAGATTACACTATATTTATAGAAGTGATTAATTATAATTTCAAATGAGATTCTCCTAATATCTTTGAGGAAATAACTAAGTTTTCATTGACTGAGTGTGGAACATAATATTCCATATTCGATCACGGTCCCACAATGAAAGCGTCGGATCTTCTAACGGTTAGACTGGAAGAAAACTCGTTGAACAAGGTTATTGGCAAACCCTTGGTAAAAATTTCAGCATACTGCAAAAAAGAGGGAATATGTATCACCTTACATTGGCCAAGCGATACATTTTTCACGAACAAAGTGAAGATCGATTTCAATATGTTTGATCCGCTGATGTTGCATCGGATTGTTGGAAAAATATACCGAGCTTATGCTATCACAAAAAACAAGAGTTGTCATCTTCATCGAGAAATGCAGCTCGAGAAGGAGGTTACATATCCAACACATCTCAACAACCGTATTTGCCACTACTTTATACTCGGTTTCATCACTTGATCTTGATATTGTTTGTTGACGATTTGACGACCATGAAATCAAAATCTTACCAAGGTAAACATAGTAACTAGATGTCGAGCACCTTGTATCTGGGCACCATGTCTAGTTTGCATCGCAATAGGCTACCAAAGTGTCTAGCTTGGATCAGAAAAATTAAACTCCATGATGAGTCGGGCTTTGCAAGTAACGGATTATACGTCTCAATGCCTGCATGTGTTTCACCCTTAGATCAAGTATAAACAACAGATTTGTTGAACGACATATGTGATATCTGGCCTCGTGAATGTTAGATATTATAATGCACCAAAACTTCAAATTTACATAAACCAGTGTTGACATAGTTTTACACTCTAGTATATCAGCCTGTTGTATGATTTACTTCAGATAATGAGCTTGTGAAAGCATAATGTCAGCTGCATTATAATCCGCTTTCACGCCGAGAAAATAGCTATGTTTGCCTCCATCAAAAACTCACTTTTAAATGATATGGTGATAACATTGATGAAATCTTGACTTGATCCTATGAGGATAATGTCATATACATAAAGCAAAATATATGCTAGATTGTTACCTTTCATGTAAACTAACAAAGACGTATCACTTTTCATGTGACAAAACCAAGCTGAGATACAAACTGAGTGAATCGTGCATTCTAACTTTCTAAGCACTTGGAGCTTGCTTCAAACCATAAATTACCTTGTGAATAATGTACATATGATGTGTGTGCTCTTTTCTCACAAATCCTTGAGCTTGATGCATGAATTTTTTTCTCGTAAGGTTCCCATGTAAAAGTTCATTCTTTAGATCAAGTTCTTTTATATCCCAACCCCCGAGTAATCGCTACATGAAGGACAGTGCGAATTGTTGCTGGTCTTACCACCGGTGAGAAAGTCTCATAATAATCAATATGCTCCTCTTGCGTTTTTTCATTCTCCATTAGCCAAGTTTTGTACCTAGTTAAATTTCCATTTGCATAATACTTATGCTTAAACAACCACATGGAATTAATAATGTTAACATCTTTTAGAAGAGATACCAAAATCCAAGTCTTATTATTAATTTGAGCATCATACTCATCAGTCATTGTTGGTTTCCAGTTCGAATCAGCTAAGGCTTTTTGATGTGTGGTGGAAATTGGAGATATAGTATAGGTGTGAAGAGACAATGAATATTTGGTTTTACGAGTACCATGTTGACTTCACGTAGTTATTGAATTGCAAGGAGAGATTGGAGTTGGAATAGACAAAGTTCTATGGCTGGACCAGCTTGATATCGTGTGGATGGTTCAAGGATGAAGTCGCAACAAGTGTTGTTGATGATGCGCATGATCGGAGTGAGATGCTACAACTTTTTTTTGTTTCTTCAGACGAGTTTCTTCATCTAGAAGCATTGAATTTGCATCATCAAAAGATGGGAATAAATTTTGATGCTTGATGACATTAATGGTATTGTCAAACTTCTCGTTGAGTCCATTCATCATGTCCATCACTAGGGTGCGGTCATTGATATGAGCGTCTAAGTTATAAAGCAGATCCATTAGAGACTTCAAAGTTTGACAATAGTTCCTAATTTGATTTATCGCTAATTTCTAGGGTTCACAACTCATTGTCGATCTATATGAATCTAGCCTCTTTGTTGTTACAGAATTGATTCTTGACGCATAGCCAAATATCTCTAGTTGTATTGAAAACCGATTTGAACAGAGGTGGTGCTAAGGTTCCACAATTCACAACTTAACTAACACATCACATTTTATCCAAGGCTGATCATCATCGCCGGTTGGAGTGGAGGAGTCATCAACATGTCCAATGACATCAAACGTTAGGCAGTGGATGGAGAACAACTCCCTTCATGCGTCGCAGTTGTGATCATCAATGTCGAGGATTAGAGGAATATCTGACTTTATATTAGTTACGATGTAGGCTCTTTCAATCGGAGGAATAATTTAAACAGAGACAAAAAAAAAAGGAACAGAGAAGAGAATGGAGAAGGAGAAGACGAGATGAGAACATAGATAAGAAATGAGAGAATGAGAGACAAGGATCAAGAGCAAGATGACTCTGATACCATAAAAGACTTGTATTTCAATTGCCATTTTTTTTATAATCAGGAGGTTCAAAGCCCGTGGGCCCGTAGTCTCCCTGGGGCAAGGCCAAACCATATTAAATTAACTCTCCTTCATATAACAAACCCCGCCCAACTCGAATCGAACTTGTTAGCTCTTCGGCCTTGACCCACGAAAAGTTACCACTATCCCAATTGCATGTTAGTAAATAGATCTTATATTAGGAAAACGGAAAAGATAATAAAATATAATATCAGAACCATTTACAATCAAAATTACATAATTATTTCTACAAGCGATTAATTACAACTTCAAATGAATTCTCCTAATATCTTGCAAAAGATATATGAGTTATTATTGACTGGAACAGATATTCCATATTCAATCAAGAATCATCAATCAATACGTCGTAGATCTCATCATAGTAAAAAAATCCAGGTTAAAAATGAAAACTTACCTCATAATTTGAGGATTCCGACCAATCCATGAAATGGTTCACGACTTTCACGGCTTTGTCCGAATTGTTACAGAAAACATTTCTTCAGATCTAGAGTTTTTAACTCAAAATAGCCAAACAACATCGTTTGATTTGATGGAAACTTAAACAGACCACCCGTTTTTATATTGCCAAAACATGTTAGTAAACGGATCTAAACGAACTGATCCGTTACTACAGTTTTAAATGGGTACGAACTAACCCGTTTAAAAATGGTCTGTTTAAGTTTACGGGCTATATTATATCACTAGTTAATCCATAGGATTTATATCTAATTTTTTCCTATATCAATTAACCCATATAATTTATTTTTCCAAAAGTTTTAAAATGAAATTAGCTTATTGTACGTATTAAATTACCCTGGTTGAAATTAGTCTCCCATGAATGAAATCTATCAGTTACGGGGGTCGTGTCAACTCTGAAGCGTCAATCACATAAATAGTTTCAGTTTGGTATTTGATTTGATTTGACCAAATAAACACACTTAAGTAATATCAAAAAACATGCTACGTAACACAAAATTACAAACAGAGAGGTTTACATGTATTCCTCAATAAGTAATGACGTCAAAAGAATGCAGCTTATCAGATTATGACAGAGTACTAGTACTCATGTCTATGTACTAGAAAACATGAGTAAACTGACAGAGTAACAGTTATACGATGAAAAAAACACTCATCTCATTTAATTACTAGATAAACGATCGATTTTGATATAAACTTTTTAAAAAGTAATACATAGCTAAATAATCGATTAGTGCGTTTGCATATCTAAATACTAATAAAATTTAAATTTTGTATCCGAACTTATGATTTCGTGTCAAAATCAGATTCGCTATTAACGGATGTTAACGAACTGTTAACGTTGCTGACTCAGCTACCACGTAATGTGATGATTTGGCCAAAACGACGTCGTTTTTTTTTCTTGACATAATTTTTAAAAAATTGTGTTACCTCTAAGACTCGAACTCTCGAACTCAAACTCAATAACGCGTATTTTTACCGATCGATTCACAACGACCATTGAATATAACACCAATATTTTTGTTTATAAACCTAGTGATTCTAACCAAAAATAAAATAGAAACTGAATCTTTGAGTCCAATTTGGTTTGATTAAAGAACTTTTTAGCAAACCAAATCCTTAAATTATAGAATCTTCCAAATCCTTAAATTATCAATCTCGTCGTTCTCTTCACTCGCCCCACCGTCATAGAATTACAATCTTGTACTCATCGTCTCATCATCTCGCCACCACTGAGATCCACCACGGCGGACAGTACACCACCATTGATAACACTAACTGAAGACCACGACGGAAGCCAAAGAGCTCACCACCACCGAACTCAACATAACGCAGAAACATATAGGATGCCGCCAAGAAGAAGAAGAGACAACATTGACAGAGAAAATAGATCAAGCCAGAAACAGAGAAGACTATGCAAAGGAGCAATCGCCTTCCTCGAGCGTCAACAACACACCACGCTGTCGTCAAGATCTTCAACTTTTAAGATCCACACTTTCGGTGACCAACTTCGAAAGTAGAAGGAAGAGACCAGATGAATAAGCATAAAAAGGAGATGGTCGTACCGACGCCGGTGCTAGAGGAGCCACCGACATCTGTCAAAACAGAGAAGCTTGTTCACTGGTGATTCCGGCGATTGATCCCACGTTTTTGGCGATTTTTACACTGAGCTTGTTCATTGGTGATTCTGGAAGCTTGGTCGGAGTCTGTTGGGATTGACCGGAAAGTGAGTTCCGTCAAGCTAGTACATCAAGTTCGTGATCACCCTTCTCACTTCGGAAGCTCACCGACGATGGCTCCTCACGAGGAGTCGGTTCCTCCATCTTTAGGTTTGGTTTTGGCGTTGGTTAAGTCGAGGTCTAGGGTTTGAAATCGTCTGCGTGGAAAAGTTTGAAGAGGGGCTTGGATTACAGCGGTGAAGGTGGTTTAATGGCCGCCAAAATCACATAAGATATTTTGATTGGACCAATGGTCTTTTGTAACTCGTTTTATTCGAACCGGTTCTAATTGATGCCCAATTAATTGGGTTTAGATTTGTATATTTTTATTTGTTTCTAAAATATTGTAGGGTTTATAAACAAGAATATTGGTGTTATATTCAATGATCGTTGTGGATCAACCAGTAAATACACGCGTTATTGAGTTTGAATTCGAGGGTTCGAGTCTTAGAGGTAACACAATTTTTTAAAAAAATTGTTAAGAAAGCACAAAACGATGTCGTTTTGGCCAAAGCATCACATTACATGGTAGCTGTGTCAGCAACGTTAACGCTTCGTTAACATCCGTTAATAGCAAATCTGATTTTGGCACGAAATCATACATTCGGGTATAAAATTTGAATTTTATTAGTGTTTAGATATGCAAACGCACTAATCGATTGTTCGGCTATGCAAAAGCACTTTCCCTCTAATTACCCATTTAATTTTAAAACATGAGAACAAAAGGGGTAAATAACACAAGTCTATGTTTTTTAAAGTATTTTTCGTCTAATAAAAATCTAGTGTAGTTTATTATGTCGTTATGATTAAAAATAAAGAGTTTAGTGGTAGCTGTGCCCAGATTCACAGGGCCTAATGCTAATTTAAAAAATATGTTTTTCTAATACAATTTTTTTTTAATAAATGTAATATATTTTCAAAACTATATGAATTATTCAAAACAAAATGATAATCTAAAAAGACTATAAACTTAATTTTTCTTTATTATGTTTGATACATTCTTTCACCAAAATCACATAATCTGTTATTAACTAGTTTTCTTTCTACGATAGTTAGCCTATTTAATTTTTTTTTTGACATAATTAATTGTGATAAGACTTCATTAATTTTAATTTTGAAAACTTTCTTTCAGCTGAGAGAATTAAACTTGAATCGTCAATAATATTCAAAAAAAAATCTATGAGATTGGATAATAATCTTCTATTCTTTTCAAAAAATTCACATTTCGACGAGTCGATTTGGATTTTAAAATCTCAAGTTTTTTCTTTTGTTAATTTTTGGTTTTTTTTTATAAACCATATATGATGAAATATGTAATTTTAAGAATCGAACCCGGATTACACATGAAATATAGATTCTCAAATAACTATTCTGATACAGTATAACTAGATTTTATAAATTTTGGGACCCTACAAATTTTATATATTTTGGGAGTATGAGACGGAACTTTTTATATTCATAACTCATTAAGCATACTTCTATTTAGATCATGTACAATGAGAGTTGAAAAAAAAAATCGTCGAATGCTTGCAATGGGCTAGTTAAATTGGTTGTTAAATATATGTGGATTAATTTGTGTTGAAAACATTCACCGGCTTGAATAAGCAAGGAATTGGGACCAGTGCTGCCACGTGACGTGTTTTGAGAGGTTGTAGCTGAGCATAAATCTGAAAATTTTGAGTGTTGTTTTTTTATTGACTGATGATATTTTTGATATTTTTTCGTCCAAACTATTTAAAATCAATTAATTCATAGTAAATTATTTTAAAATTTTATTTTTTTAATATCAAAATTCATCATCTCATACTTTATAAATAGAGATTTGATTTATTAAATTTAGACACAGAAAAAAATATTTTTCTATAATTTTCTTAGTATCTTTTCATAAACTCTTCATTTTAAAGTTTTAAACCTAGTTTTGTTAACATGAATCTCAACAATAATCCTTTCAACACCTAAAATTTAACTGATTACCTTTTTTACTACCCAAATCTTAACAATTATCAATTTCAAAATTAGTCTTCCAACCAAACATGGTCCCAAAATATACCAAATGATGGGTTTGAACCAAATTTTTCTATGCCTGTAGTTGTTCCAAATTATCGTCCATATTATGGATCGATGATGGCATATTCATCTCAAGCAACAGACTTTCCAGAATTTTAAACACAAATGGCTCTTGGTGGCATAAGCGGTGCTAATGATGTCACTCCAATAGTAGAAGATTCAACTCATGCCCGCAAAAAGAATTCAAATGGACCACTAATCAAAATTTGGTGCTACTTAGTGGGTGCATTAAATATCAAACAGATAATATTCTTGGAAGAAACCAGAAAAGTGAAGCATATTGGGGTAAAATTGTTGATTGTTGTATTGATCATTGCTCATTTCATCCTCCGCACAATAAAATTCGTGCAGAAATCATTTTAACTACATGAAAAAATACTGGGCAAATGGATTGGCTTTAATGATAACGGTAAGCATCTACAACAAAACGGATGGGCGGAGAATGATGTATTAGCAAAAGCTCATGAATTATATTCAAGTGGTACGAATAACCATTTCAATTTAATGTCAAAATGACATGCTGTCTGTGATCAACCGTGTTATGGTAGTCAAGTAGGAGGAAATACTGGCTCTGGAAGCAGTAGATCTAAGAGAACCCACAAAGTGGTGCAAGTGACTCAAACTCTGTAGGATTCAGTGCTCGCCCAATGGGATGGGAAGCACCTAAAAAATAGTTAAGAAAGGAAGAAAGCGGCATTGGAAGTGGTAAACAAAAAGTGGAATGAATTTAAACAATTTAAGGAGAAAGAGTTAGAACGATTGGAAAAAATATTCATGAGGCAAGATGAGGCAAACCAATTGATGAAAGAAAGAACTTAAACTAAGAAGATAAAGATGTTTATGAAGCTAAGTGAAAAGAACATATCGATAACCGAAGCAAAGAGTAGTTGGAGAAGTTGACCCACAATTTATTTAAAAATTAATTATTGTCAAGTGCCGGTCTGTATTTTATTTTATCAATTTTAGCTTTAATCATGTTTGTTGTCATTTTATGATTTAATAATGTGTGATTGTCATTTTATGCTTTAATAATGTGTGTTTATCATTTTATATTTTAATAATGTTTGTTTGTCATTTTTTCTTTAATAATGTTTGTTTGTCACTTTTTTTTTAATAATGTTGTCAAGTGTCTGTGAGTTTTTTTGTCAATGTAATACGTAATTTTTGGTTTTTAGTGGAAGAATTCAATCCTTATCTATTAGTTAACTATACTCCATCATTTGTTTGCAATCCACTGGTTTCAACCACTCGATTTGAATTTAAGCCTATAACCACTCAATCATTATGTATTAGTTAACTATAGTCTATTATTTATTTGGAATATGTTGGTTTCAACCACTCAATTTGAAGCCAACCCTCCAACAACTCAACCTGTCGGTTCCATTATCTTACAAATGGAGACTTATTCTTCCATTGATGTACAAATACTATAAATCTTATCGAAGCTTACAAAAGGCAATTTGAAATTAAAGAGATATATCATCAACTGGTTTAGAGAGCATCACAACAAAGTAGAGGAAGACTATGTACCTCATAGCAAGAGAAAATAATTTAAGAGAAATCATGTAGTGGTAAACCAAAGACTGATTGACGACTACTTTATCGATCAATATAGATATGACGATGCAATGTTTTTTGGCGATTTCGGATGCAAAAACATGTTTTTCTTGGATCGTTGGGGACCTATCAAGCAGTGACAACTAATTCATCCAAAGAGTTGATGCGGCCAATAAAGAATGTATATCTCCATTAGCAAAATATAACACAACTATATGAATGTTAACATATAGTGTGGCGGCCGATGCGGTCGATGAATACCACAAAATAAGAGGTACTATCACATTGGAGTGTTTGCATAGATTTTGTATAAGAATCATACAAATGTATAATCAAGTGTATCCCTGAGCACCAACTCAAGATGACATGCAAAGAATTCTGCATGTTAGTGAAATGTGGGAGTTCCCGGAGATGATTGGGAGTATTGATTGTATGCACTGGGAATGTAAAAATTATCCTACAATGTGGGAAAGTCAATTTACTAGGGAGATAAGGGAACTACCATTGTTATTCTTGAAGCAGTTGCATCTCATGATCTATGGATCTGGTATACTTTTTTTGGATGTCCGAGCACATTGAACGATATAAAAGTTCTAGATCGTTCACCAGTTTCGATAATATTGAACATGGAATTACTCCAAAAGTAAACTTCTTTGTGAACAACTGTCTGTATAATATGGCATACTATTTAGCTGGCAATATCTATCCTTCTTATCCAATTTTTTTCAAATCGATTAGACTTCTTCAAAGTGAACCAGACAAGTTATTTGCAAAATATCATAAGGGTTATCAGAAGGAAATCGAACATGCATTTAGAGTGTTTCAGGCTTGATTAAAAATCTTTCACGAACCAACTCGCATGTGGGATATAACTGATTTAGCTATCATCATGAGATCATGTATCATATTGCATAATATGATTGTTGAGGATTAACGAGATACATATGTTCAACATTGGACCGATTATGATCAATCTGAGGCAAGTGGGTCTAGTACACCGCAATCATTCTCAACAGAGGTGGTACATGCATTTGCAAATCATGTGCATGCTAGATCCAAGTTTCGTGATTCAAATGTACATCAAGAATTGCAAGTAGATCTAGTCAAACACATATGGGCAAAATTTAGAATGTTTCGTGGTTAATAAAATTTTAAGTTTGTGATTTGAGTCTATTGTACTAATTAACTTATGTGTGTTTTATTAGTTTTGTGGTGTGTTTATTGTATTGTGTTGTATTTTAAGTTTTTCGTAAATTTCTTTGTATTAATAGTGACATATATATTTTGTCTTTATTGCTTGCTAATTTTTTTAAATTAAAATATAAATATTAAAAACTAAAATTATTTGAAAATTTTATTTAATTCTTAATTATTTTAATTTAATTTCAATCATAGTTGTTATTAATATGTAATCATAAAAACAAAAAACATTAAAAAGTATGAAATAAAAAAATGATAGGATAAGGTGTTGAACTTTAATAAACAAAGAGTATAAAAATTGAATGAATGTTCAATTATTAAATGAAAGAGAGGAGATAATAGGGAATGTTAAAAACAATTATCGAAATAAAAACAATGTACATGGTCTTAGTGGACTACTAGCGCAAATAGTTAGGATAAGCAACAAGAAAAACAAAGAGAGATAATGGTGGAGTTGCTTTTAATTTTAGTTTAAAATTTAAATGCAAAACTTAATTTGGTTTGATTTGATGTTTGCATGCGTCTATAATTTTCTAAAAAATGTCTTTTGTAAAATGTTAAAGTGAATGCTATACACATATTTGATACGGAAACTGTGAACTTCTTATGTTCTAGATACATAAAGTATCAGTAAATAAAATCCTAAATAAATTATCATTAACTTTGGTTAAACAAATTAATAAGCAAAATTAACCTTAATTATAATCATAGTAAGAAAACTCGAACATTGAACGTCTAGTTACGTACTTACGTGAATAAACTTTTTAACTATTAAACTACTATACATGTTAAATAATTTATAGATTTATGAATCTATACTTTGATCAAAGAATTTGTGATTAATTAAAGACAAATCAGAAAGCACAATAATATTGTTGTTTGATTCAGTATTTTCTTGCATGTTCAATTTTTGTAATGTGTTTCATTTTGGATATTGATACATGTGATAACATTTTAAAGAATAAAATAATTCTTGGAAGAAAACGACAACATAAATGATTAATATATTAATTATAATAAGTAATAAGTAATACCGTGTACTTTAACAAAAATGTAAGACCGTGTAATAAAAAAACTTGATAAAACCCACCTTATTACGTTAAGAAACAACCATTATAGAGTTTACAGCTTTACGCAATGATTACTCTCTCTCTCTCTCCCACCTTTGGTTAACATACATTTCTATCTCGCCAATCGGAGCTCCGACGAGTTTTCCGGCCACCTTCCAATCGGTATGTGTTCCCTTTTGTCTTCAGAGATCTGTCTTTCCTCTATCATGTCCACTTACCTTTTTCATTTTGTTCTCTCCTCGTTAATAATATGTAAATAGTATTTGTTTGGCTTATGGTACTTGGTAGTTTCAAATTGAAATCTAGACGATTATGATCTCTATAACCAAATCTAAAGCCGACTATTGTTATATTCTCACACTTTTTTCTTTTTCTTGTTCTTCCTCTTTTGTTGTTCTTGAAGGTTCCTAGGGTTTTATTCTTTTCTTTTAAGAGTATTTTTTCATATGACAAGTATTATTTTCTGGGTGTTTTACTTCGTCAATCTTTCATTTCGTGTTTTTATCTTTTTTGTTAGTTTTGCACCTGAAAATTAAGATCGCTTAGTGGTTCCCTTTTTTTTATTGGTTAATGTATATATTATGTAGTTTAAAGGTCCATGTCACATGAATCTTTATGTTCATGTAAACTGGGTTTGTGGATCTTTATGTTCATGTAAGTAAGAATTTCATTATTTATTTATTTTAACATCTAGTGAGGATTTCATTCATATAACAAACATTTGTAGATTAGTATTATCAAAAAAACATCTACCAATTTGTAGATGTTAATTAATTAGCTATATGGAACTAATGCATGTTTGTTGTTGTCACAGAATATCAGAGATATAAAGAGATGGATATGATCATAAAACCAGAGTTGAATGTAGTACAACAAAGCCGGAGAGAAAAGTTTAGAGTTGAGCAGACGAATGATTTTCCCAACACTTGGGATCATCATCATCATCATCAGAACATCAGAACCCCCAACAGTATTGGCTTGTTCGGTACTTTGCAAAACCAGATATCTGTACCGGTTCAAACCGATGCATATCAAGATTGTACCACAAGCTTCATGAACAACCCACAAGGCTCTAGTAATTGGAGAAGCATTGATTTGTTACAACCAAGTTCTGTGTATGATCAGGCAAGTATTAGGCCAAGCAATATTGGAGATGTGTTTCCAAACCATTTCAATGCTCGAAACCAAACATTAGACCGTCCTTTTTATGTTGGCCAAGACACTATTACTCAATCTAGCATGACGTCAAGAAGTGAAGTTTCTTGTCCGGAGAATAATCAAAAGGGTTGTGTAACCGTTCTTGGCCAAAACAATCTTCAAAATGTAGTCACCGTTGCTTGTTCAGGTTCAGGGAATGAGATTTCAAAGAGAAGTTTTGATCAAGGTTCTTCATCTGGAAGTTACAGAGGAGAACTTGTGTGTCTCCCAAGTTTTCGGAATCAGTCAGTTGGGCACAATGCAAGCCAATGGAGCCACGGATCGAGTTACAAAGAACCGCTAAATTATACAGCCACTTCTCGTACTAATACGAAAGGCTTTTTGCTATCACTTTCGTCTGATGTACCTAAATTTGGAGACATTGGAAACGAGGCTGTTCTGTCTACGGTTGATTGCCGCAGACATTTTGGCCCGCTCGGGCCTTTCACGGGATATGCATCTATTCTAAAGAATTCGAGGTTCTTGGAGCCAGCTCAGAAAATATTAGAAGAGTTCTGTATCTCTTATGCTTCACATATTATTAGTGGAAGTGAATCTACTTCTATGGATATTGATGTCTCGACGGAGATGTTATCTTCGACAAATCATGTAGTTGATGGGTCTAGTAGTTCCTCTGAGCCATTAGAGCCCAAGAATAGACTAAAGAGAGCTAAGCTTCTCTTTTTGCTAGAAGAGGTTTGTGAAATAATTTTCGTATTTTGTTATGCTTATAATATATATTAGAGATTTGTTACGAAACTAACTAGCTTGATGATTTAACTTGTGACATTGAAAAGGTTTGCAAGAGGTACAAATTATACAATCATCAGTTGCAAGAAGTTGTGTCTTCCTTCGATTCAGTGGCTGGCCTAAGCTCCGCAACGCCGTATATCTCTTTGGCTCTCAAACAAATTTCGAGAAGTTTTAACGCCCTTAGAACTGCAATCTCTGAACATGTGAAGCATATCTCAAGTCAACAATACTCATCAGGCAGTGAAAACAACGGAATCCAAAAGCAACAAAGATCTTTGATTGAACCTCAACAACATAATATATGGAGGCCTCAAAGGGGATTACCCGAACGCGCAGTAACTGTTCTTAGAACATGGCTCTTTGACCATTTTCTTCATCCGTTAAGTCTCGTAATGTTTTTTGATGTGATTTGATTTTTTGATTTGATTTGATTTGATTTGTTGTGATTTGATGTAATTCGGTTTGATATATTTTTCTGTTGATGTTTTGATTTGATTTCTCACATCCTTTATTCTGAATACTGTAATTAGGTACCCCACTGATTCTGATAAGCAGATGCTAGCCACTCAAACTGGTCTCTCTCGCAACCAGGTAAGCTCTCAATTATGTAATTCCTTGTTTGGTGAACTTTTAAATATGCTTGTCGCTTGAATTATTGCTCTTTGTGGGTCCTAATTTCTTCTATTGATATAAAGCGTGATGATGCGACAATAACCTAAAGCTTTGAGTATTCCTTGCTCTACATAACACTAATTTTACCTACAAAAGTCAAGCATATATAGAAGGCAAGTGCACGTGAAAAAAAAAACTGAAATGGTTGAATAGAAGATTAATTGTTCGCAACGAGTGAATAGAAGAATAACTGTTTGCAAACATTTTTACTATAAACAAAGGAAAATTCGTAGTAGACTTTGCCTCATTTTCGGTTTGGTTTTGACATGTATTGTTGATTCGGTTTCCTATATTTTTCTTTTCGTTTCAGGTATCGAATTGGTTCATTAACGCTCGTGTGCGAATATGGAAACCGATGGTGGAGGAAATACACATGCTTGAGACCAAAGCCATTAAAAATGCGGATACTAGTTACAACATGGAGCCGCCATCAAATAAGCCCAATATTGTTAGTAGTTCGAGCCATGAAGAAACGCTAATGAAATTCCCTGGGACAAAACGGTCGAGATTAGAGTCCTTGTGTGACAGTGACATGGATAGGATGAGGCTCGGGAACGTGTCACTCACGTTAGGGCTTAGGCATGGTGTGGACAATGTAATCCAGCCGCAGACGCATGACCATCGGTTTGGAACTCGAGCCTGGGGACCAGATGTTTCATGACTTTGTGGGTTGAAAAACTCGTGTGTTTTTTGTTTTACCTATGTGTTTAGGTCCATAGTGACTGACAGATAGACAAAACTAAGTTGTCTCTTCACATTATAGTAGCTTTTAGCTTAGGGTGACTAAGTTGTCTGATTACCATACAGTAGTTTTAATTTAGTTACCTCCCTTTATAATATGATGTCGATAAAACCAAAACGTTCAATGTTTAGTTTAGGGTGCCAAAGTGGGTTAACCTACCCATTTTAACCTGTTTTCAGAGAGTTGAACTTAATTATTACGGTTTTAGTGGGTTGGTATGCTAAATCCGCAGATTCCAAAATGAAAACTCTAACTCATTCCGATTCATAACCGCGGATTTAGCGGGTCAACCCGCGAATTTTGAAAATTGAGATAACAAAAAAGAAAAAACATTATTGCAAAATTTGATATAGTTTTATTATAAATATTTGTGCTTAATAATATATAGAATAACAACTATATTATGCTAGCAATAATTTTTCAAATAGCATATATCATTATAACACTATAAGATACACTTATTTTGCTAAAACTTGAACAACCATATGAATAAGCAAACAATTTTTCAAAAAGTGTGTTTGGTTATTAAAAGAAAACATACAATTATTAGTGAATTATAAAAGGTTAAATAAATAAATAAAAAACTTATAATGGTTAGTGAATCATCTAATTCTATTTTAATATTTCATATGTAATATATAAATATAACAATTTTATATGGTATATAATTATACAAATGTATAAAATAAAAGAACATTTTAATTCGCGGATCAACCCACAATCTGCGTGAATTCAACCCGCAAAAACCACATATCATGATGGGCAAACCCACAACACCCACTTTTTTTTGGCATCCAAAACATAAACTCTAACATGTCCCATAGCAGTGCAGATTGGACGTAATCCGCAAGTTTTTAACCCTAACTAACACCCCTAGTTCAGTTCATCGTGATAACCAAGCAACTTCAAGTTATTATACACCTATACAGTTTATATAATATGTACTGAGAATTTTATAACTGGCCTAAAACATCATGAAAAAAGGTAAAAAATAATAGTTACATAGCATATATATTACCACTTTTACAGATTTTGCATACTTAATTGTGAATTTCACAAACTTATTTAGACTTTGGCGTCAAAAACTGATTACATAATTTTTTGACCAATTTATTTTTTAAGAAGGATTACAAACTAAACCAGGATAAACCGGGCTAAGCACAAACAAAAACGGTTTACAAAAAACGGACCAAAACCGAAATCTTTTTTAATATTGTTGAATTATTTTTGTTTTTTGAAGATTTGCATAGATATTTGAGAAAATCTAATAAAATGAAGCAAGAAAAAGCCTAAAATCTACTAAATTAGAACAAAGGAAATATAATTTATGTACAATTTAACAAATGTAACATATTTATTTTAGGTTTGAGATTGACGGAGTTGTCGTGAGAGACGTATGGAAGTCCATCGTTGGGGATTTCAAAAAGCCCTATGATTGACGGATTTGTGATTACCGAAACAGTTTAGACGGTATTTTACGTAAATAAGACAATTTGTCTTTAACGCATGGCCGTGAGGTGGAAGAGAAACATTTTTTCCCGTCTTCCCAGAGACCTTATAGGATGTGCTAGCATTGCAGGATGAAGACCCATATATCACATCTCAAGAAAGGAGACCCACTCAGAGCAACCATCTATAGTGTGACACATGTTAGCTCTCTAATGGACGATTCCTGCATACTGCACTTGCCGACTATCTCCAAACAAGGGAGATTTTTTGTCGAAGAATACATTTAGTTGTCCAGAGGATCCCTGATCCAATCCGAACACATACTTTAGCTTATAAAAGATAAAATATATCGTAGAATACACACTGATTATTGATATAAATTTAAAAGAATTATTTTAAAATACATCAAAATTTTATTTGAGGTTTGAATAGATTTTTGATAGTTTTATAAATAAAATATTATAACAACATTTTATTATAATTTTTTGTCAACTGCACATATGACCACCCGTATTTGAAACCCAAATCGCATGAACAATGTTTACAAAGTTACTCTCAAAAAATGTAATTCTAGAAGAATGAGATAGACAATATAGTTTTGAATCAAAACTACAAAAGAAAAATTAAAAATAATGAAACATAACAACACGGAAAAAAAAAGATTACAAAAGGTATATGATAAAAGTTTTACGCAGTCTATCACAAAAGATCACTAAGGATCTACATTAAATTGGCAAGTTTTACGCAGTCTATCACAAAAGGTATACAATAAAAGTTTAAAGGGAAATTTATCTGCTACTTGATACAATAATATGTGAACAGTATAGTTACATTAACAATTTTTGACGAATTTATTCTTACTGGATTGAAGCAAAATATTGATACACGAAAACATCTATCTTTAGACACAATTAACAGAAATTTTCTGTGGACAAGTTACGTTACATATGATTGTCTATATAAACATATAGATAAAATTACACATAAAATTCAATTCAAACTAAACTATATATTACAAATAGAAAACTCAAATATGATAAATAAACCCTAAATTATAAATATAGAATACAAACAAATACTCTTAATTACTTAAACATAAAAACACATTGCTTCTGTTTGTCTACATAAACGGATAGACAAATTACAAATTGAAATCCATAATCATGATAACTAAACTAAATCCTTATTACAAATAGAAAACTAAGCTCTAAATTACAAATAGAAAATTAATCCCTAAATTATAAATATATAACTCAAACAAAATTTTTTAACTACTTAAACATGATCGTTTCATGGACAAAACATATTGCATATATTTTCCTACATAAACAGATGGACAAATTACAAATAAAAATTTAAATATAATAACTAAATCATAAACTACAAATAGAGAACCCAAACATGAAAGTATACCCAAAATTATAAATATAGAGCCCAAACATGAAAAGTAAACCCTAAATTACAAATAGAAAACCCAAACATGAAAAGTAAACCCTACAAATAGAAAATTCAAACATGAAAACTAAACCCTAAATTATATATAGAGAACCCAAACATGAAAAATAAACCCTAAATTACAAATAGAAAATTTAAACATGAAAACTAAACCATAAATTATATATAGAGAACCCAAACATGAAAACTAAACTCTAGATTACAAATAGAAAACTCAAACATGAAAACTAAACCCTAAATTAGAAATAGAAAACTAAACCTTAAATTATAAATATAGAACCCAAATAAAATCTCTTAACTACCTAAACATAATGTTATGTGAACAAAACACATTGAATGAATTTGTCCACAAAAACAAAATCGAAGTCCTAGAGTATAAGAGAAAAAGTTGATATCATTGGATTTGAATCAATTATCAAAATGTATACCCTAATAAATCTAAACCCTAAATTATAAATAAGAAACTCAAACATAAAATTTAGTTATCCAAACATAATTGTCTTGTGGATAAATCACATAACATAAATTTGTTTACAAAAACTCAGTGGACAAAATAAAAAGAAATGGAAAAAAAATTCAGATGAACATGAGGGCAAAATAGTATTTTTACAGAGCAAAAGTGGCATTTTCCGAGTATGTGCTCTGAGTGGCATTTTTCGAATGTCATTCCCAAATTTGTGGCATATTTGTAATTAACTCAAGTTAAAATCTACATTCATCAAAGTTGTTTACAAATATACATGTTTAAAACTTGTGGGAAAAAGGACTTCTTGCCACACCCTATTTAAAAACATGTTCTACCTTTTTTCCTTTTTCTACAAAGCTATGCATCAAAATTTAAAAGAAAAAAAAAAGTACCAAAATTTTGACCTGACGTTCCAATCATATTGACAGTTTATCGCAAGAAAAAGGGTTGCAAACTACACAATACACTTCTACAGGATCAGATCATAAAAACAGCAAAAGTTAAGTTGCATCTCCGAATAACTGAAAATGATGATATTATCCCGTAATCAATCATTTAAAAAATAGATTTTGGCAGGGGTGCACATAATTCCTATCACATCCCGTTCCACTCCATCCCATTTTTTATCCCGAATTCATGTTCCATATATGAATGTATTTCTCATATAGTACAAGTTTTCAATTCCCATTTGAGAATAAGACGGGATGGAAATGAAATTTTTTGAAGTACCATTTGGAACAAATTTATATTATATATATATATATATCATATAATAATAGTAAATTGAATATATAGAATATTATATACAAATTTAATCTGAAAATATTATAATTTTCTAACATATTATCGACTATTTATTATATTTTATATCATTTAAAATTATAGTTTTGTTTTATATGAATCAAAAGCTTATAATTTACTAGGTTATGATCCGTATGATGAACGAGTTTCTAAATTCTAAAATAAAATATATTTAAACATAAATATTAGATCAAAATTTTGTCGTTAATGATATATCTTGAAATTATTTTAGGAAAAGAAGAAAACATATTTGTCACAGAAGAGTGTTATATGTTGTATTAAAATGATATACATAAAATTTTTTTTCTACATCAGTTTTGTATTACAATTTCATTATTAATATTAAATTTTAGATCACATACAATAGATTTTGGTTTATATTGTCGTTTTTTTTTTCGATCACCGTGTGAGATATGGAAAACGGATCCGGTGATCGATGACTATGTCTCGCTCATATTTGGGCGAGACATTCTACAGGCAAAACCTCCATTGTCCCTCTACTTTCCTCTGGTTCATATATTATATCGATTTTCAATCGAATATGTTATCCCTCTCGAACCTTCACTCACAGAAATCTTTCGCCATTCCTTGTCTCTTAATGTTTTCCGACAACATCCTCTAACTCATCTCTTCCGTCATCATCTCTCGATTTTTTTTTATTTCTATTCGGGCTTTATTTCTTCAGAAGATGTTTGCCTTTTGCTACTCTCTTTCTTTTTCTTCTTTGGATTTTTATCCACCCTCATTTTCAATCTCTAGTAGAAGCCCCACCGCCTTACTCCCGTCTCCGGATTCATATTTCTCCTCTGGTTTAGATCTTATCTCGGCTGCCAACCAAATATCTTTTCCCTCTCGCACTTTCACTCCTTGAAGTCCGTAGTCAGTCTTTGTCTCCCGACGTTTACCGACAACATCCTCTATCTTAACCCTTCTGTCACCGGATCTCAAATTTTTATTCCTATCTCGTGCTATAATTCTGATGATATTTTTTTATTGCAGCTTCCTTTTTTTTTTTGTATTTTCGGATTCCCATCCACCAACATCTTCAACCTTCAACAAAAACCCCACCATCTTTCTCCCTCCTCCGGATTCAAATTTGTGTATAAGAGTTGGTTTTGACAGAAGTAACTCTCTCTGAGTGGTTCTCCCCCTCTTGTTTTGACTTTTTTCCTATGAGAGAGAACAAATATGACTTCTTCCCGCTGGAAAAAAATATTTACACACTCTGTCTCCTCTATGGAAAACACATTTTTTTCAATTTATTTGTCCAATATATGTTTTTTATATTCCTAAACCTAGAATATTATTCAACTTTCTAACCAATTTGTTATATTGTGCCAATTATATGTATCTCTTGTCGACAAATAAGACAAAATTGTTTAGTGATCGGTCTTGAATCTCATTTCAATACACCTAACATTTTGTATATGAGATCAAATTTTGACACTCTTGTTGCCACTGATTTTCCTATTTGCCTCACTGAGTTGACAATAGTGATTCCTCGTATCAATGTATAACTTATATTATCTTTATAAATTGCAAGTAGGCGATAATCATCATTTACGAATTCTCAATTTTTTTGTTTTTTCACAATATATCGTATCAAATTTCTGCTTGTTGATCCGTATTTATTTGAGTTTTTTTTGAACTTATAACTTATTTGATATATGCCTGACAAAGGTGCAACAGCCCAGGGCCCAATTTCATTTTCAAAAATTTTCTTAAGCAAAAGAGCCCATTTAAAAAAAAAATTTAGAAAGGGGTCCAAAAATATTTAAGGGTCAATTTTTGTTTTCTTATTAACAGTTAAAAAATGATCAATTTTTATTAAATAAATATTAAGAAGGGCCAAAAGTTTTTTTTGTTATAGTGAAGGGTAAAAACAAATTCTATCCTACACATTTAAATGTTTTGGGCCGGAGCTTTAATATGCGATTTTTTGCATGCATGATACATATTTCTTATTAAATCTAATTTTATAATTTTCTGTAAAAATTATGATTTTATGTATAATTTATTGAATTTAATGTAATTAGCGACTTCTTATTAATTTATGTTGATAAATTTATTAAATCTATTTAACTATTTAATCCATAAAATTAAATAGATTTATGTGTTGATTCAAGCCATTAACTCAGATATATTTATGAGTTTATCGAAGCAATTTACTCTATAATTTATTTAACACTTAACTAATTATGATAATAAATTAAGTTGGATTATACTTAATCAATTTTTTGTTGATAAAATTGAAACGTGTGAAATTTTTTTATTAGATTTTAAAGAAAAATTTGGAAAGAAAAAATTTTAAATTTATTGAAATAATAAGATTAAACATATATAAGAAGAAATGGAAATTAAAAATTATCTATTTAATTATTTATCTTTGTTTTCTCTTTTATTTTTGATTAAGGAATATTATTTTACATGTGAAAACCTAAATAATATTAAGGAAATATTGTTATAATCTAATCGATCAAGCAACACCTGTTATAATCTTGTTAGGTTGGATTATACTTGTGTGAATTTTTTATTGGATTATAAATAATATGAAAACCTAAAAGTTATCTATTTGATTATTGATTTATTTTTATTTTTTTGTTTTCCTTTTCAATTAAAGAAATATTTTTACACGTATCATAATCTAATCGATCAACCAACACGTGTCATGATCTTATTATGTTGGATTATTCTCAATTAATTTTTCGTTGAAAAAATTAGAAACGTGTGAAATATTTTTATTGGATTATAACTAATATGAAAATCTAAAAATCTAAATTTTGAAAGAAAATTTTAAATTTTATTAAAATAATAAGATTAAACTTACATTAGAAGAAATAGAAAATAAAAATCATCTATTTGATTATTTATTTATTTTTCTTCTTTTTGTTATTGGTTTTCCTTTTTTATCAAAAAATAGTTTTTTACACGTGTCATAATCTGCTCAGTCAACAAACATGTGTGATGATCTTGTTAGATTGGATTATACTCAATTAATTTTTTTCGTTGATAATGTTAGAAACGTGTGAAATATTTTATTGGATTCAAAATAATATGAAAATCTAAAAATCTAAATTTTGAAAGAAAATTTTAAATTTTATGAAAATAAGAAGATTAAACATATATTAGGAGAAATAGAAAATAAAAATCATCTATTTAATTATTTATTTAATTTTTTTCTTTTTTTTATTTATTTTCTTTTCTATTAAGAAAATATTTTATACGTGTTATAATCTAATCGATTAACCAACATGTGTCATTATTTTATTAATTATAATTTTCACATGTATCAATTACCGGTGAGAACAATCCATATTTATGTAATAAGATTTTAACCTTTTATAAGTATATGATTTATATTTAAAGACTTACATACGTTGGTTTGTGGATGTTAAAATTTTAATTATTAAATAAAAATAATTTTTTTTTATTTGGTTATTAACTAATTTATAGATGATGTAACATGGATAAATAAGTTTTAACTTTTATTATTGTTATGTTTTTAATTTTGTAAACTTTTGTTCCCGTCCCGTTTTGTTTGGTTTTATTCTCGTCCCGTCTAAATTTTAATGGAACAAATGCAATATTGTTTTAGTCCATATATATCCATCCTGTTTCCGCAAAATTCCGTTTTAAATTCCCGTTTGTACGTAGCAAAACAAGAATTAGAAAGTTTTCGGGAAAAAGCATAAATTAAAGGAAAATTCGAAAAGTCAATAAAAATTCGAAAATTCGAGTCTGTTTTCTCTTTCGCCAGAAAATCAAAACAACTTTTTTCAGCTTCTCTCTCTTCCTTCTTCTGGTGAAACGACGAAACCCTAATTTCTTCTTTGATTAGGATAAGGGAAACCCTAAATTGAACCTGTAATCGCAGTCTTTTCTTAGCGTATATACATATGAATACATCTCTATATTGATGCGTTTTGTAGGGTTTTCAGAGATTCGACATTGATCTTGCGAGGATTTTGAAAGGTTTCGTTTTTGACCTGGTTTAATCGATGGCGAAAGGTACAGCCACTGGAGAATTTGTGGTTGTTTCACAGGTTCGTAGTGGGTGTAAAAGAGAATTGCAATTCGTTCTGAAATCTCAGTCCGAGATCTGTGGAGGCGAGTCTTTAGGTCGGACTCGGGGGAGTAAGAATTTGAATGGGGTCTCGAGGAGTAGTGATGATAAGAAACTGAGTCGTGGGTCTAGTTTGAAGGTTGGGATGAAGAAGATTCGTCTTAGTAAAGATGAGGTTGTAATGTCTGATACTGCTTTAGAAGAAGATGAAGGTAAGAGTGACGTTGTTGATGTTGATGAAGCAAAGGCTTTGTTTAGTGACTCTACTTTGGTTGAATCTGTGTGTGAAGATAAGGGACAAGAAGAGAATGTGGAGATTGAGAATGGGTTTGGTGATGTGGTGATGAATGAGGAGTTACATGAGAAGGGTACTCCGAAAGTTCAAGAGGTTGAGAAGGAAAGTTCTAGTGTTATTGATAGAGAAATAGTTGTGGCATGTCCTGCGGATCTTATTGTGTTAGAAAAAATGGTTTCCAGATCTTATAAGGTTAAGTTGGAAAGAGGTTTGGTTAACGAGAAACCGTGCAGAAGGTTGACTCGGTCCATGTCAAAGGTTGAGGGTATCAAGTCTGAGGTTAATGCTGAGGAAGATCGTGTAAATCCAGAAAAGGCCACTAAAGATATCATATCTGAGGTTAATGCTGAGGAAGATCATGCAAATCCAGAAAAGGACGCTAAAGATATCATATCTGAGGTTAATGCTTCGGAAGATCATGTAAATCCAGAAAAGGACGCCAAAGACACCATATCTAAGGTTAATGCTGAGGAAGATCATGTAAATCCAGAAAAGGATGCTAAAGATAGTAAAGATAATTGTGTTGATGCTTCCACTTCAGTGACATATGGGAGGGAGGAGGAGCTACTTGAGCAAAATAGTGCGGATCCATGCCTTGGACGTACAAGTGGATCATCACAGATGAGTGGTCCTTCTCGAGGTGTTGTTGAGAAGACAGTGAATGATGTAGTAGATAAGCCTTTGAGGAGGTTCACTAGGTCATTGGTCAAACAGGAAAGTGATTCAGACAATCCTGGTTTGGAAAGTAAAACGGAACCAGAAGACTTGGGTGAGGTAGATGTGCATGCCAATGATGTCGAAATGGATGATGATTTGCAAAGTCCTGCAGTTACAACTCACAACAAGCGTGGAAGGCCCAGGAAATTTTTAAGGAATTTCCCAGCAAAGCTGAAAGAAATTTTTGATTCTGGAATACTTGAGGGACTAACAGTGTACTATCTTCGAGGTGCAAAGGTATATGATGATTTTTATTTTCTATTCGTGTTAAAAAAGATTTCATATCACTGATATATATATGTCACCATCTTCTCGTAGATGAGAGAAGCAGGGACTAGAGGGCTTAAAGGTGTAATAAAAGGATCAGGCGTTTTGTGCTTTTGTAGTGCCTGCAAAGGAATTCAAGTTAGTGATATCTACTGTTCTTAAAGGTCTTGTAATTGGTCCTGCCAAATGCTAGTAGGTTGATGTAACTTTTCAAGAAATTTCACAGGTGGTGAGCCCTGGCGTGTACGAGGTGCATGCTTCTAGCACAAACAAGCGCCCACCTGAATATATCTTACTGGAGTCTGGATTCACACTTCGTGAAGTCATGAATGCATGCAAGGAAACTCCCTTGGCTACACTAGAAGAAAAACTTCTTGGGGTAGTTGGACCAACTTTAAAGAAATCTAGCCTCTGTTTGAATTGCCAAGGTTACTGATTGGTTTGGTTTGTGCAATATTGTAAAGACTGTTTTCACTTGTTTTTTTCCCCTCTTTCGAAAGAATTCAGACTGGTTATTTCCAATTGATTGCAGGTCCAATGGTTGAGCCTTGTGATACAAAATCATTAGTTTTGTGCAAATCCTGTTTGGAGGACAAGGAGCCAGAACTTCGTACCAGTCCTTCTAAAGCAAACGATGCTCTTAAGGGGTATGGCTCATCTGTCTTTATTTATTGCTACAATCTTTTATATGTAGTTGAATTATATGAAAGTAAGATGAGTATACAATTATCCTGTTTAGTTAGTTTTTCAGACTGGGTGGATGGTAAAATGAAAAAGCAGCAGATTTTATCCTGGAAAATGATTTTTTAACTATGTAATGTGGATTACTAGCTGTATATTCCTTTATTATATGGTTGCTTATGTAGCATTCTGTAAGTACTAACACGCATAACTTTATTTTTGGATATATCTAATACACCACCAAATATGTTGAGCTTTATTTAATTGATTGATTCTAAATATTTTCCCAATTTTTAACAGTTCGTCTACGTCAAGTGTGGCCCCAAAAACTATCCTTAGTAGGTCAAAACTCAGTCCTCGCCAATCCAACAGGCGAGAACAAGCAACCAGAAAGTGAGTATTGTTGTATATTGTTGCATTTTGTGTTTTTGCTGCCTTCTATCTTATAATTAGCTCACAATATGCTATTTATCATTTTGGAAAATATAATATTGGAGACGTGCCATATACTCTTTAGTTATGCGGTGTCCTAATCAGACAGAATTCTGCCAGGAATAAGATACAAAACTTTCTTTTAGGCTATTGGCTACAGCTAAATTTATCTTGGTGTTCTACAGGTCACCTGAGCCAGGTGTGGTTCCAGGAATTATTTTGAGTGAGTCAAAATCCAGCTCAATCAAAAGCAACAGCCAAGGGAAATTAACCAGAAAGTGAGTGTTGTTATAAATGTGACAGAATTTATCCGATGTATGTATGGTTTAGTGCTAGATTGTCGCATTTCCTTGCCGTCTGTCATACTTATATTAGTTCTCAGTCTATATTTTGTCTTTTTGAAAGGGATGTGCGGCTGCACAAACTTGTTTTTGAGGATGATATACTGCCAGATGGGGCTGAAGTGGGTTATTTTGTTGCTGGAAAGGTTACATCTGCATGGAAAATGTTTTTTTTTTTCCAGCCCGTTTTTGTATCTTAGTCGTCTCCAACCATTTCGGTCATTGTGCAGAAATTGCTTGTTGGCTATAAGAAGGGATTTGGGATACATTGTTCTTGTTGCAACAAAATAGTAAGTTCTCTTTAAAGTCAAATTAGCTTTCATGGCCTTAAGTATATGGGGCTCTGAATCAGCCTTTACAATGTTTATGGGACCAGGTCAGTCCTTCATCGTTTGAGGCACATGCTGGCTGTGCAAGTCGTCGGAAGCCGTAAGTTCCTTACAACTATTTCCATATATATGCTCTAGTAGTAATGAGTCTGTACGTACCTCTTCTACTGCTTCTTGGTTTTTTACTTCGTGGTGGTTTTTTTACCCGTTGATCTATATTATCAAACTATAGTAACTTTAATAGTTTGCTGAAATACAAGATACTGAGGATTCCGATAATTAAGCTACTCCCATTATCCTTGGAAACCCGAAACCAGAACCATTCTTCCTTCTCTCTGCATGTACTGTATAGACAAAGAGCACAAACACCTTTACCGATAGTTACAATAAAGTAAATACATAAAATTTGGATAATTAGTAGTAAAAGCCATGGATCCTTAAGATCATTAATTGTGTGATTCACAGAGAAGTTGTTGAAACAACTAGTTTATCTTCTGTTGATAATCAGGTTCCAGCACATATATACAACCAATGGGGTTTCGCTTCATGAACTATCAGTAGCATTATTAAAGGACCAGAGGTTTTCCGTCTGCGAAAATGATGACCTTTGCACTATCTGTAAGGATGGGGGTGACCTCTTGTGTTGTGATACCTGTCCAAGATCATATCATAAAGGTTTGGTATTTGCGACTTTCCACATTTCTTTGTTGGAATTCTTCCATTGCTACTTTTTTAAAAAAATTGAGCACCAAATTGATGGAGGTTACCTGTCTGTTTTGGTTTATCTAGTATGTGCTTCTCTACCAAGCCTTCCGATTGAGAGGTGGTCCTGCAAATATTGTGTGAATATGGTTGAGAGAGAGAAGTTCGTGGAGAGAAATCTCAATGCCATTGCAGCTGGGAGAGTTGAGGGAGTTGATGCAATTGCTGAGATAACCAAAAGATGCATTCGAATTGTCAGTTCCTTTGAGAGTGAGCTCCCAAGTGTATGCGTGTTATGCAGGTGAATATTCAGCCTTTCAATTATTTCAAATATCCTGGTGGTTTGCTTTTTAGTGTCTCATTAATGCATTACCTAATTTCCTGTAACAACCTTATAAAAAATTGTAATGTTGTAGTTTAACGAGGTCTTATTTGACTAATGGTTTATTCTGTTTTTAATTTTATTATCATGTTTCTAATTAATATTGCTTTTATTTTTTTTTCTAACTAAAGGAACTTGAATATGTTTGGTTCAGAAGATGCATATACATTGGCTGCTTATCTCCTCGTTAAAATCATTTCCTTCTGAGCTTGACCTTTACTTAATTTTCCTTGCTGTTGCAGAGGTCACAGTTTTTGCAAGTTGGGCTTCAATTCTCGCACTGTGATAATCTGTGATCAGGTATTTTTTTGGTCATTGCTGTTTTGGGACCCGTACCTCTTAAATCTGCATATGGTTTTCACCATTTTTCGGTTTCATTGTTTTCTCTTCAGTGTGAAAAGGAATTCCATGTTGGCTGTTTGAAAGAACATAACATTGCTGATCTCCAGGTTCTTTTCTTTCCTCTTTATTTTCTCTGGGGCGAAAACTCTGTATCTTCTCACCCTTGTTTATGTCTTAACAGGAGCTACCTGAAGAAAAATGGTTCTGTTCCCAAGGTTGCGAAAAGATCAACACTTCATTGGGCAATCTGATAGTTCACGGAGAAGAAAAGCTTAGTAACAATATTTTGAATTTTATAAGGAAAAAGCAAAAACCTAATGAAGAAAGCTGTCCAGATGACAACACTACTCCTGACATAAGATGGAGGGTGCTTAGTGGGAAGTTAACTTCTTTGGATGATACAAAATCATTGCTCGCAAAGGCAGTTTCCATTCTTCATGTAATGCAAGATCACATTTCAAAGTCCTTTGTACTGTTTGTCCCTTGTGTTCTTTATGAAGGTTTAACTCTGCTTGTCCCTTGTAAACGTGGTGTGCTATAGGAGCGGTTCGATCCAATCAGTGAATCTGGAACGAGGGGAGATCTCATACCAGCCATGGTGTACGGGTAAGCAAATATTGTATCTTCAATCAGTCTATTGGATTATCCTCTGTGCTCATCAAACCCATTGGCTGATGAACAACTTTGTGTGTGGAACAGAAGGCAATCAAAGGGCCAAGATTTCAGTGGCATGTACTGCACCATGTTGGCTGTAGAGTAAGACTCTTATTCTTTCCACTCTACTCTACTTTTTGTGATGCTTGTATCATAGTTTTATATTTTTTTTGTCTTTCTTGCTTGTGCAGTGAAGTGATTGTTTCAGTGGGAGTCTTTAGGATTTTCGGGTCAGAACTTGCAGAACTCCCTCTGGTTGCTACCAGCAAAGATTGTCAAGGGCAGGTTAGTTTTGATCTCAAGCCTTACATCTATTACGACATGACGATTTGTGCTTGTGATTGCTCCTTTTTTTGAGAGAGTGAGGATTTATGCTCTTTTTATTTTGCTGTAGGGTTACTTCCAATGTCTGTTTGCTTGCATCCAGAGGCTACTCGGATTCCTAAACGTGAAACATATCGTGCTACCAGCAGCAGATGAAGCTAAATCCATATGGACCGACAAATTTGGTTTCACCACGATGTCCGAAGAGGAGGTATATATATATATATATATATAAGCTAATCATCAAACTTATAAACCCGAATGAATCTTATAACTGATACAGACTGTGTTTGTGGGTGTTATTAGGTGAAAGAATACAGAAAAGACTACTCGGTGATGGTCTTTCACGGAACATCTATGTTGAGAAAGGCCGTGCCTGAACCTAGAGCCATGAGTAAACCCGAGGACAGTATGGAAGAGTAAGGACGAAGGTTGTCTTTCTTTTTTTTATGGTTTTGGAAGTCTGGTGAAACGATTGGATGCTTAGTTTATTCTTAACTTAAAATTCTAATTCCGGGTAGTAGCCATATTCTTGTACAGGTTTTTGCCCTAATGTGTCTGTTCTTTACTATTAAATGGAGGAGAGGGACACAAGAAGGGTGAAGAGAAATTTGGTTTTTGGTTTAGAGGAGTAGAGAGAAGGAAGTAAATGAGTTTGGGCATTCTTTTTGGGGGTTAGTGGTTATTTATGAAGCTAATATTTTTTTGTATTATAATGCTTAAAATGAAACTTGCGTTTCTGATATTGTTTTTCGTTTGCACACATAATCACTACTTTCAAAGCTGAAGATAATGTTTCGAATCGTTGTTACCAAAAAAGGTATTGCGTTGGGCTCACAGGCCCAATTAAACTAATGCCTTTTAGTAATTCATGATTAATTTCCTCCATATTTTTCTATAATTTCCTCCATATTTCCCCCAATTAAACTAATTATCCAAAGTGCCAAGACGATTCAAATTCATGATTGAAACCGATTTTTATGGTGTTGACCTTTCTAGGATCGAATTGTCTATCCCGAATCAGAAATTTTAAAAATTAAAACCGAACCGATTTAAATGAAATATAAGTAGAATATATATATTTAAATATACAAAAGTCTAAGATAGCTCCTAATTTTTCATCCAAAATACCGAATCGAATCACATCCAATCTTAAAGTTATTTGTCTAATACTCATATTGTTGTACCAAATTATACTAGTTGTACCATAGTATATCAAGTTATACTAGTTGTACTAGTTATCTCGTAATTGTACTAATTAAAAAACCAGTTATATCAGTTGTACCACAAATAACAGATTCGAATCCTGGACGCGCACCGAAAGTTTAAACCATCTGAGTTACTTTGTTTTTCTTGGTATCAATTACAATTACAACTATATAACCCGATTTGGTCGATAATCAGATTTTATTAAGGCTAAAATCGTAATTTTATTTTATTTTTTTAATAACAAAATAAATTTAGAAAAAGGGTATATTAGAAAAAAATTTCACCCAGAAGGGTATTGCAAAAATTGGTCCTTGCAAAATTATGATTGTGATTTAATCATGTTTATGAAATTGTAGTTTTGATAAATCAAATTAGATAGTTTCTGCTTATGATTTGAAATTTGATCTTTGATGCTATTTCAACTTTTTCTCTCATTTTTTGTGATCTCATTAGAAGCACTAGGTCACCCGCGCTAAGCCGTGGTTTTTTTAGTATTTTTGTTTTGTTTTATTTTATATCATGTTTTGATAAATGTAATTTCTAGTTTCTAATCATTCACTCATGCAATTGAAAATAACGTATCAGAGTGTCGAAGTACTCTTTCTAGCAACCTTCTCAATAATGTATTACTCACACAATCCTGAATCAATCTACATGTAAACCAATTTTATAGATGTATTATAGAAAACCTCAGGAATTTGATGATGGAGCTCCTCTTACCCCTCACCCTCTGTGATATATTATATAGATAGAGATTAAAGAGAATAACCTACTCAAACCATTAGCTAACCCACTATACTAGTATCTACTCATATTTTGAGTTAAGACTACAACAAATTAGCGAAGAAGCCCCAAACGAATATGAGAAAACCAATAAAATAATTTCATTGAAGAAAAGAAACATCAAATAATAAAATAAAGAGAGTAATGGTATGTATATGCATTTTTTGTTCATACTGGTATAGTGAACAAATAAATAGAACAATATTTCTAAGTATTTCAACATACCAAGAATTTCATAGTATATCATATGTCTTTGTTACCGGCCTAGGCTTGTCAGTCTTGTTTCTTGATGGTTATAGTCCAAAGAAGATCATTAGATAGAAGATGCTGACATAACCAATTTCGTGATCAAATATTTGATTGAGTGCCCCATGCCAAGAAGCAAGAGTTGCCAAAGAAGAAAAAAGGTGAAAATGTTATAAACTTTCTTCCCATAATAACTATGCAGACAAAAGAAAAAGATACAACTTTAACCTAAGAACAGTTAAAATATAACTTACATATGAATATAAGTTTATTGATTCATACAAAAGTCACATATAAAGAAGATGCATTTATCAAGGTCATCTTTATTAGAAGATTCTCTATAACCTTATTTTTTGAATACAAAGAAACTTTGTTGAATCTTACATAGACATAAACCTTTAATAAAACAAAACTCAGGACAAAAACAATCAAACAGCAAAATTTGCTTACTGAGCTAAGTCATAGTGAACAACAAGTCAGAGACTTGTGATGGCTTAGTGATAATTTTACATCATCTCCGGTCGTCGCAAATTAGTGGTTAATGTTTGCGACGAAAGCGTGACAGAAAAACTTGTCATATATTTAGAACGACAATGAGACTAAATTATTGGTATAGCGTGAGATATAATTATTTGAATAATATGGTGAATTTGATAATTTTTTTTTGAATAAATTTTTTTTTAGTTTTTAATTATTAATTAAAATTTTCATAATTAAAAGTCAATTAATTAAGTAAAAAACCCTAAAATTCAAATATACACAACCGAAACATAAACAAATACAAATCTAAAAACTCTTCGAGTTAAAATAGTATATGAACGGATGAGTTCTAGTAGGTGTATGGGGTTGAGAACCACATGGTTGCGAAACATTTTCAGGAGGTTGAGTCGGTATTGATGGGTCAAACATGGTATTCTGAAATTGTGATTCTTAGCGTCAGATCCGGCCAATGACTGCATCCAAAGTAGACTGCGTGTTCTGATGTCGATCGACTTATTATTGGTACTCAGACTTTTGTAACTCATTTGCAGCCGCTTGCTCTTCGATCATTTTCCGCGCAACAAATAGTTGTTCTTACAAAGAAAAAATAGTTGAGTTACTGCTTGACATACCTCGCCAGTTGTTTTTTCCGTATATGCGCTCTATATTCCCAAGACCATAAAGAGTATCCCACTTGTCGGGGATAGACGACTACAAAATATACATGCATTTTAGAAAATTAATTAGAACTTAAATATATTAAACAAATATAATATTAATTACATGTATAAATATGATGTTTAGCTTATCTATCGAGAGCCGAGACGGTTCTGAACTCCCTCATCCGCCAGGGCATATAATCTGAGATAGCATATCCTCTATATGATTGTCAAAATTCTCGCATATTTGTTTCGCTTTCATATCCACGTACGTCCCATTGGATCGAGTATGAATCTTCTGAAAGACCTCACCAATAGACACATGCCTTCCTAGTTGCTCCTCCTAATTTAGAATTCAATATATTAATATAACTTACACTATTTGAATTAAATAATATATGACTTTAATAGTTAATGTTACGTACTATCTCTCCATGTATACAATAATATGATTTTTGGCCCGCTAAATGTTTGTGTATACCTAGTCTGCCACGTGTTGAGTTTCTAGAGTTTGATGTGCTGCTGCTCCTTGATTGTGCATGGTTTGTTTCCCAGTAAGTGCACATGAAAGCCCATAGCTTGGTCCCAATCCACAGAGGACGATTCATCATCCCTCTCATCCTTCAAAAATAGAATTTATCAAATTCTTCCCTAACCAACTCTGTAATTGTAAGATTCCAATTATAATGACGCTGAAAAAAATATTTGAAGTTAAATATAGAAATAAAATATAAGTAAAACTATTTAACTTATATTATAATATTTACCACAAAATCGATGAAATATTAATCTCGTTTCCGTGGGGGCGTGCATGACCAATTATAATACGGTCCGTCAAATTTTTTCTTCAAAATTTCTGAGATAATACGAGGTAGACGTCTTTCGTCTGCTCAAACCTGTAAAAAAATAAATAATACAAATTTAAACAATATAACAATATAAACGTCAAATGTAAGAATATTTTTACCATATTGTTCCTTCTATGGACCTCGGATCAAAACGTGGTAAGAATTCATCTCGACCTGACATCCTCAGTAACTTCTATAATTTCATGGTTTGCTTCCGCATCACAGCTTCTGGAACTTCGTATGCAGCTTGGGCGGGGTGGCATGTGCTGACGCTCTTCGTGAATTGTGTTAGACGAACTTCCAACATATCTCCTACTTTGTGGCGGCCTAAAATATATACTGAAGCAGGCGAAGAAGATGTCCTTGCAGGATAAGAAGTCGATGAAGATGATCTACCTCGGCCACGACCGCACACACTTCTCCCAACGCCAGACATCCTGGAGCTTTTGTGTCCACAGACGGCTGTAATAAAAAACCAAATACTAAATATAGCAAATACATACAAGTTAGAACATGTGAAATTCAGTTTAGCTTTCACCAATTTGGTTCCAAGATTAAAAATTTTAATCCAATTTAATCAATACTAATAAATTGCCAAGATGGTTAAACATTTTTTTCTAGAATTAAACAAAACTGGAAACACTAACAAAAACTACTTATCCTAAATTATATTGATTACATATCTTTTATGGTAGCTAAAAAAATTGCATCAACTGACATTGTTTATTTGTTTTAGATCCATAAATCTATTCCACTGTCGTCTATCACTTTAACACTAGTATTAATTTGTAGTGCAATAGTCAATATTTAGACAATGCCTAGAACAATGCAATAGAATTTTCAACTATTTGGTTTGGAGCAGCCACGAGTTCAAATTTAATGGGTGCTACAAATTTCCATATCAAAATTTGATGTTTATATATTAAAAACCATTTCTATTAAATTATAAATATTAATGAAAATAAAAAACACGTAGACACTTACCTAGAACGAAAGGTTCTTCGTTGTTTTATTTACCAGTTGATAGAACGTTAACTATGCCTTCATTGCTATTGTGAATTCCCTTCCCAATTATTGGATCCTACCATTCACATTTAAACAATGTAATCTTAAGATTGATGAGTCACAGATACTCAAGCTGCATAATATCAGTTAATATCACATAGAAATCTTTTTTATCTGATGAATGTGAATACTCTCTCCCCTAACACAATACACCATAGTTACAAGTTGCTCGACGATGCCCATGACGGCGAGTATGAAACTAATATCCTCTTGTAAAAAAGATTGACCAAAGTGTACAACAAACTCTTGTACCATTGAGATAAATAAACCGTTTTCATAAAGATTTTCCAACAATGCCTACATAATAATCGTAAGATATTAATCTGTAATATATTTGAAATCTATGTTTTATATTAAATGTATAATGATGAGATTAAGATATACATACATATTTTTTATTCATGTATAAAACTCGGAATCCTTTTTACTCCAAACATTCTTGTCAGACATATGTGGATACACACAACGTCTCATGTTCGAATAAACTGTGAGTGTGACATATTATACGTATAAATATAAGCTTAAACAACTTAAAAATACCTCTTAAGAGGGTCAAAATATTCACAGTTGCGCAACACATAAGCATGTGCAGATTGATAATCTTCATCTGACAACCATATTGATTTTACTTTTCCACTAGGTCGACCAACATTAGTAAATACTGCAGACAAACCCGAAATATGATACATAAGCACTTTAGTTTTTTCAAATCGGGTTGACCTGCAAAATTAACCATCAATTGCTAATTTTCTTATATATTTGAATGTTTAAGGAATAAATTTGATACCACAATGTACAAATATATATGAACCTGTACGTATGGTCCCTTCAAAGTAATGCTTTGAAAAAAATGAAAGTTCATCATTAATATTTGTCTGCACAATCGATTCTGATGTATATATCTTGTTCTTTGGCTTGCTTTTTAGATTTTTGAAAAATGATTCGAATGGTTACATCTACCTATATTCATTATATATTAGGTAATTACTTATTAATTACAAATTAAGATCACTTTTATATTTTATTTATTATTACAATAATAAAACACCATTAAAAATATATATGTTATTCTCACACCAAACAAAAAAATATCAGCATATAAGCTGATTACTTATTCATTACAACGTATAGATAAACTCATGAAGGAGAAAAATATATATTGTCTAAATATAGGTAGCATAAAACGATCTCAAAAATGATGACCTGAATCTCTTAACATTTTTATTTAGCTTAACACTTGTTTTCACTAATACAATTAGTGATTCATCTCAAACTTTTCAATGCGATATTGAAAACATCTGTAATAGTCATTCATGCATTTTTATGTATCTTCATATGATAGCTCCAAGTAATAAGGTGGAAGGTTAGATAGAGTAGGAAACACATTGAAATTAAACCGATTGGCAATTTTAGTAACGTCTAGGTTCTCCGACGGCTCTTCTGGTGGTTGTGAAAATCCATCACGTATCGCATATCCTTCTCCTTGAGTCCACTGAACTTCACAGACTGATAATTGAGTGGTTGTGAATGAAACATTATTGCGTGTTCTATATGATTTTGATATTTAGGTAAATATATCTATTGGTTGGTGGGTGATTGGTTTACACAATGATTCATTTTGCATCGTTGATTCACATGAAAACTAAAGCTCTTTACATTCCCACTTTGCAAAAAGTTTTGGAAATTAAGCGATGGTAAGGAATCTGAATCTTGATTTGGTGAAAAATCTGACATATAATTTTCTATGTTATTTATGTTGTACATATAAATAAGATAATATTTATTGTATATATAAATATGAATTGCAACGAAAATATAACTTATTTCAAACCAAATAACAACTGAAATTTGTAGTAGTTAAAATTCGATACAACTAATTACGGATAAAATCATGTGTCATCAAAAATATATGCCAAATATACAAATGCAAATCTACTACCATTTTATGATGCCATTGTTGTACATTTGCTACTTGCAACGGATTTTTTGGCAAAACATATTAGTTGCATATTTGTGGCAAATTAGTCGCAAATTTGCAACTAGTTTGCAACGCCAGTATGTTCATTCGGTTTGTGTAACTAAATTGCGATGAATTTTTGGGCGAAACACATTTGTTGTATATAAGTGGAAAATAATTCGCAAATTTGCAACCATTATGTGACACGTGTTTTAAAATCTATTTTGGACTTATTTGCGACGAATATCGAATTGTATCTTTTTCGTCGCAGAATAGTCGCAACTATTTGCGACTACAACCATCGTCGCAAACCATAGTTACAGTTAGAGTTTTTTCTTGTAGTACCCCTCTCCTTCATCACTGTATCTCCACATACGATAACTTAGATTTATCCATTTATGAGGAGATGAAAATGTTCAACTTTAGTTATTGATGATTTTTACAATTAAATATGGACAATAATAAATGTACCATTAACTCTTAGAAAACTTACATTATTTATGTTTAGTGGACATGATGTGACATTTATATGGAGAGAGTTAGCCAACTTTCATATATATAATTTATTATTTTTACTTTACAAGTTTTGTGTAACTATAGTCATGATTGTTTCAACTCTTTTGAATTACTCACATTTTCATTAGAAAAATCAGAGATTTGAATTGCAACTCTTGATCTTAACCTACGTAGAAAAACTTCAACAGATTTACAGTCTGCCGCTTTTGACCACTCGGCCACTCTCCCCTTCCAGTATTCCATCATACAAGAGGAATTGCAGTGAATACTCAGTGCAACCCAATCAAAAAACTAACATAACCGCTCCACCTCTCCATGTACAGAAAATTCATTTTTTTCTTACATGATTTCTTAATTGAGATCATGAACTTGTTTATAAATTTTTGAGGGTATAATTATAAGTAGTAATGAAGAAGGTTTAAACATTGTTTTGTGTTTATGTCACAATAGCTTCTCAGTTAACACTTTTCTTGTTTTACAATTATGGTTTTGCACGGTGAGTAGAGTAACAAAGTCATGGATGGGTTTTACAGGGCGAGTGAGGTGCATTATGTCACAATTTTTTTAAACATTGTTTTGTGATTATGTCACAATTAAGTTGATATGCTCTCTTGCATTTGGTTATTTTTAAAGTCATTTCATATCATTATTTATTGTTTTGTATTCATTCATAGATTTATTTAGGTTTGAGTTATTTTAGTAACATAACTTGTTTAGATGCTAAAGAACCCATACAACCAAAAGAAATGGAGATTTTTTACTAGTTTCTACCAAACCATTTTAAATATCAAATTGTATGACCAATTTTAGAAGATTTTTGTAATTTTAACAACATAAGAGCTTAATTTTTTTAACACACAATATTTAAACGTTTTAATTATAGTATCAAGTTTCTTAAAAAAATATTTAAACAAAATCTTAAATTTAAACGTATAAATTATAAAACATAAACATATATAGTAAAATGAAAATAAATTTATATGATTGTTACAAAAAATATAGTTATTTGATTACATGTTTGTTAGAAGTTAGAACAAAGACTAGTAGTTCGTAAATCATTATTATTTACTCTTCAAATTAAAAGAAACAAATAAGTGGTTAGTAAATTGCGTTTCACCAAAGTTCAACTCTCTAACCTTTCCAGCAGAATTCAACTCCAGTAAATTGCAATATCCCATTTAATACGAATTGAGCTATGAATCAGGCTTTCTCGATTCAAATCTTAATAATTTTTTTTAACTACAACTAAAAGAAAGAAAGCTTTTTCCAAACTTATTTTGTTATGCATAATTATACGATATTTTTTTTTCCAACCACACATTTAATTAAACTACTTACAAATGGAAATTCAACAAAACGTATGTTAAATAAAAATGGAAAAGCCACAAAGCAAAAAAAAGGAATGGAAAAGAAAACTTACACAAATCATAACAAATACGTCTACCTTAAAGTGCATATTTTCCTCTCTTTTTATGTATATCGTTTTGATTGTTTCCATTTCTAGATTGTTGTAAAAATGTGTATCTTTTTCAATTAGCGATACAAATTAAAGTTAAGCCATATTTCCATACACATGAACGAAATCAAATACATATGTATTTTTAGCTAGCTTGATTTTTTTCTGTACTCAATTTATAGGTTTTATAGAAAAATGTAAAATAATTACCAATTTCTTATCAAAATGAATTAAATAGAAAATTTACATTATACTTGTATTGTTTTTTGGAAGCCAATTAGTTTTTTAACATTAAATAAGATATCGGTTTGCTTTAACTTACAAATAGTTTAGTTTTTAAATTTAATATATAAGTCGTTATAGTGTAGTTGGTCAGGAATCAGGATACTTGACTTTCATCCAAGAGACATGGGTTGTTCAAGTCCCGACATCAACAATAACTTTTTTTTTATATATAAAACTTACTGGTTTATAAAAGAATATAGTTATGCTCTAATTTGGTTTTAATGCAAGTCGTTGTAGTTTAGTTGGTTAGGATCAAGGTTCTAAAATGCGTCGCATAATCGCGAAACGCGGCCGACGAGTCGTTGATAGGAGGTGAGCCACGACAAATTGGTTCTGATTGGTGACGTTAAGCGGAGCTTTGATTTTCACACAACTAAACCGAGGAAGTTCGCCACGCGCCACCAAATTGAGAAATCGGAAGCCACTATATATAAGCAACAAATTTTAGATTGAAGAACCCGACGAAATTAGACAGATTCTCTGCGATTTCTCCTGTTTTTCGAGGAAATCACAAAGAATCTCGTATGTTTTCACGAATTTGAGGTTAGAATCTCTATTCTCTTCGAATGATTATGCTCTATAGATAAGTTAAACTTGCAGAAACTCTGTAGAGATCTTGTAGTCCCTTTGATGCTCTCTAGAGAAGTTAAACTTATAGAAATCCAATGGTTATGGTAGATTCTTGGGTTCATTTACTATTGTAATAGGTGCTTGGGTCGATTTACTTATGTTTTTGTTGTCTTTGTAAGAATCCGTGAAATTAAGTATGAAACAAGAGAATCCACATATTGCCACTTGTGTTGATGCCATGATCTTGCTAACAAAATCGCATTTAGTACTTTTTTGATGATCTTCAACAACCGTAATCTACATATCTTTTAAGCTGTTTCTTTTATCTCTATGTTTTCTCTGATTTTACGAAATGATTTTTTGTTTAAAGTTTATTCCCTACACATTTCCTTTGTGTTATGTAATCGGTGGATTCTCACACTTCTTAAGCTTCGGACACTGCATTTCTTCAGTCTAATAATCATTGGATTCTCACACTTCTTAAGCTTCGGACACTGCATTTCCTCTGATTTCGGATGGGAATATGGAGTCTTGTGTGATCCAAGAAATCCAGACAAAGTGAAATGCAAGTTGTGTAGGAAAGAGTTCTCTAGTGGTGTGTATAGAATGAAGGAGCACATTGGGCATAAGAAAGGAAATGTGTCAGCTTGCCCTCTATCAACTAAAGAGGATCAAGAGAAGTGTAATTAGGCGATTATTGATGCAAAAGAGAAGAAATATATGAAGCGAAAACATGAGGAAGCTTTGAGGGCAAAGGTTAATATAAGCAAGGACAACATTATTGAGGAATTAGAAAAATAGCTTGAAACTCTGAAGACTCCTCACTTTCAAGGTCCCATTGATAAGTATGCAACTTGCATTAACCCTGAAGCTTCTTTGGCTACAAAAACACGTCAACAGAGTATCCATGACGCAATTTCTAAAGAGAAGACACATGCTGTCCGCCAATACTGTGCTAGATGGGTTTACCAGTAAAGTATTCCTTTCAATGCCATTGACAATGAACTTTCAGGTTGTTTTGTGAAGCACTGGGACAGTTTGGGCCACAGGAGCAACAATGTTTGCAACTTGTTTCTTAACATTGCATAGCCTATACGACAAGAAGGCACAACTTAAGAGCATGTTTCGCAGCGATGAATGACATGATTGTAAGCATTCAAAGTGTGTGAAGGGTAAGAATGCTTATGATATTGTTATAAGTCATGGATTTTGGAGTAGTATGATGGTTATTTTGAAGATCTTTAGCCCTTTGGTGAAGGTTCTTAGGGAGGCTGATGGAGAGAACATTCTCTTGGCTTTATTAATGGTGAGATTTTAGAAGCAAAGAATTCTATCAAGGAAGCTTCGGATAATTTGGAGAAGAATTACCAACCTATCTTTCGGATTATTGATGAGAAAATGAAAGATAGATTGGATTCTTCTTTGCATATGGCTGCATATTTTCTCAATTTGTTTTACTTCTATAAAGAAACAACTATCCAAAGTGACTTTGAGATCATGGAAGGATTCATAAGTTGTGTAGAGAATTTCTATCATCGCGACTTTGAAAAGCAACATAGTGGTGAATCATGAACTTAGTCTTTACGAGAACAAAAGTGGCTCGTTTGGTAGACTTTTAGCATTAAAAGGATGTGAAAAGAAGGATGACAAGTTTGATCCAGGTTTGACTTTCCCCTTTACTTGTCTTTAATTTTCGATTCATCTTTTATTACTTATATGAATTACTTACTTGGTGCTATCTTTTACTTGATCTTAGGGAATTGGTGGTCGACATATGGATGTGGTGCACCAACTCTTCAAAAGCTGGCAACAAGGATCCTTGCTTTGACTTCAAGCTCTTTCGGATGTGAGAGAAACTGAAGTAGCTTCAAAGGGGTTTGTTTATTTTTTTTTTCTTTCTGTTTTATGATTTTAATATTGCAGGAATTTACTCATCTTTTATTACAAATCCACACAAAGAAAAAAAATAGACTTGATGTCAATCGGTTAAACAGCCTTGTGTATGTCCAATTTAACACAAAACTGTTTAACAAGCAGAAGAAAATCAAAGAAGGAAATAAAGATGTGATCTTCGATGATGGTAATGAAGATATTGTTGAATATTGGCTTGTGGACAGTCTAGAAGATATAGATTATGATGTTAATTTCGTGCTTGCTACCCAAGCTCTAAGGGTAAGAAATCTATATGATGATGATTTTGAATCGGAAGAAGAAGAAGATGTTGTGGACATGGAGTTTGAACCTGAAGTTTTTTCAGACCTTAATGTGTTTCGTGACTCACAACAACCTGGTGGTCTTCATTGATGGTGTTTGGTTCACTACTTCACTTAACTCTTTGTCTTCATTAATGGTGTTTTGGCTGTGCGTTTTAGATAACATTAGGAACATGTTGTCTTTGTCTTAGTGCCATGTCTTTTTGTTTGTTTAAGGTTAGTTTCTAATTGATGTCTTTGTATTTGTTTAAGGTTAGTATTAATTTTATACTTGGCATTTCAGGTGTATATGTTACAAGATCTAATCTAACTATTTAGTCTCTAACACATCTTTCCACTACACGATGATTACTTGATTTTGATGATGAAAAGGATGAAGACTTGCCATCCTTTTATTATTTTTGTATGTTCTCAAGATTAACATAATGTATTTTTTTTGTATCCCATGAATGGAATGTAACTTTTTGTATTTTGAATTAGATGTGTATTGAACTATATGTGTATTGGAAGAAGAAGTTTTTATTTATTATTAGAATCTAACGTTTATAGATAAACATGTGTAAAAACTAGTCTCCGAGTAATCCTCGATTAATTTCCGATTTTTCGGTAACTCACTTGGTCCGGACCAATCGCCCGACTCACGCCTAACATTATCCTAAACATTGGTTAGGATACCTGATTCACACTAAAAAAACTTTCCAAGCAAAAAAAATAGGATTGAAACCGTCCATCTCTAGTCACACTACACAAAATTTTTCTCGTAAATGAATCGAATCAGCCGAAATCGCAACATAATGTAAAAATCTACTCCCTCCGTTTTAAATTAAATATTGTTTTAAAATAAAAAATTTAATTTAAATTGTGTCGTTTATAATTACAATGTAAATTTTATACATAAATGCCGAGTATAATCTCCACTTCAAATACTAATAATCAGAATTGAAAATATAAATATATTTGATTAGTAAGAGTATTGATGACAAATTACAAAACTTGTTAATTTAAGTGAAATCAAGTAAAACAACAGTTAATTCTAAATAGAAAGAGTATTGAACACTAATAAAACATAAGAATTAAATTTAACCAAAAGCATAAGATTTCGGAATTCGTATAGATTTTTTTTTTGTCGGAATATGCAAAACTAGGTAACTCTTTTATAATTACAGATGTCATACTTTGAAGAAAAAAAGGTACCATATTGTAATTTCTGAACCAAAAATTGAGCCAATTAAATCCTAATTTAATGTTTAAACCAATAATCAAACCGATAACATCATACCAAAAAAAAACAATTTTAGGTATCTAACCAAACTAAACCAATACCGGCTGGTTTAGGTTAAAGCAATCGAACAAGTTCTTAGATTGAATTAGATCCAAACCAAACTAAATCACCCAATTTTGAATTCAATTTGGTTCAACTTTTGGTTAATCGACGGTCGTCCCACCTGAAAATTTCAAACTCCAAAATGAAACAACCCTTGATTTCCTCATAATTACAATTATACCCCAACCACTTTATTCCCCCCAATTCCAAACAATCGATTTCTGAAATTTTCATTCTTCTTTCCCATTTCCATTGTTAGGGTTTACAGTAAAGAGAGAGATGGGACAGATCCAGTACTCTGAGAAATACTTCGACGACACTTTCGAGTACAGGTAAAGCTTTTCAATTTTGCTTCTTCTTCCTCCATTTTTACTCTCAATTTTCTGAAATTTCTAAGCGTGATCGATCGGTACTACAGGCACGTCGTTCTTCCTCCTGAAGTCGCTAAGCTTCTCCCAAAGAATCGTCTTCTTTCCGAAGTAAGTGTTTCCGCATTCTTCTGTGATTTCGAACCAAATCGTTGAATCATCAAAGGCTATGCAATTTGGAAAATCGAAAGAGATAGTTTCTGTTTAGGTTTCGAATCTTTGCTCTGAATCCGAATCGCAACTGTTTACAATTACCCAATACTGTTCTCTATCCTTAGAACCAATTTGTTAATCTCACCATTTATCTCGAAAATTCAGAGGTTGTGGTGTTGTTGTTGTTGTTTAAAAGATTATCAAATGGAGATTATTTGTTTATAAATGCAGAAAATGTGTTTTGGAGATTTTTTATAAGGTTTATTTATAGTCAGTGATGAAGATATTTTTGACATTCTTTTGTGAAATCTCTTCAATGTTGTATCTGAATTGAATAGTTTGATTGATTTGTGATGATAATTGTTGGGATTTATAGAACGAGTGGCGTGCGATAGGAGTTCAGCAAAGCCGTGGATGGGTGCATTACGCGATTCATCGACCCGAGCCGCATATAATGCTCTTCAGGAGGCAGCTTAACTATCAGCAGCAGCAGGAGAATCAAGCTAAAAACGTTCCCGTTAAGTGAATCTTCTTCGCCTGGCTCGTTACAGTAATATTTATGCGCGATTCTACAAATATCGGTTTATGTTTTTCTTGTTAACATGATAACTTTGTGGTTATGGATGATCTTTTGTTGGTTGAAATGTGATAACTTCTATGCTATGTAAGTTTGGTTTCTGCGGGATTATGATATGGTATTTCTTCTGCTTATGCTGCTCCACCACACATTTGTGGTTGTGTTCTTGTCATCCAAAAATGTATTTGATTTGAGGTATTTTGGTATATGGGTGATTGGATATAAGCCATGTCAAACAGTATGACCCATGTTTCAAGTGTAGTTAGTGTACAATGAACCCAGATGAAAAGAAAAAAAGTTGTTGTTATTGAATTAATTCCACACACTAATGTTGTTCAATCTGGATAAAAAGTTCCCCATTTGAAAATATAGATAGATCTAATTGTGTTTATATTTTATTATGGTTTTACTTTCTCTATAATTAAAAATATTAAAATTCATGATTTGAGTTTGAAATGAATGGAGAACTTATTTTTCTTTGCATATAAAAATGTGATTAAATCAAATTTAAAAGGGTTCATTTGCAAACCGGTACTTTTGTCGCCTCTGCTATTGTAGCCGGTTCTCTTGTTATGAAATCTGCACTAGTTATTGCACCATTCATAGACAATCCTCACCAAATGTGATATATGTTTCCAAAGTCCTTATCTCATTTTGTTCTAAGGAAGTCTCCATCAATCAAAAAAGATATTTCACGATATAAGATACTTAAGTGTTGTTTTGTTTGCATCTAATTTTTAAAAAAATGTTTCTCGCATGGCTAATGTAACAACTGTTGTTTTGGCGTTGCTAGCTCTCTTATTTTCTTTGTTAAACAATATTTCTATTCATGAATATTAAGCTTATTTATCAATAAAATATGTTTGACCAAAAATAAAATAAAATGACTAATTGCTAGACAACCAAAATCTGGAACTTCTTTGCAAATAACTTTAGATGACAAAATCGTAACTAAATGAAATTATTCTCTGTTTGATGAAAACTTTCTTCTCATGTGCACATAACTATCTTTATTTAAGTAAATTAATACCACTATTTCTTCTGCTTCTGCTCTTTGTTTACTTATTTCTCAGCAAATTCGTGGATTGTTTTGTGACACCCGGACCCAAATCGAGATATTACGACTGTACTCTTATCCAAGCATGTATTTGATTTGAGATATTTTGATTGGATAAGCCATGGGAAACAATATGACCCATATTTCAAGTCTACCATAAACCCAAATGAAAAGAAAAAAGTAGTTGCTATTGAATTTAATCCACAAACTAATGATCTTCAATCTCGATAAAAGTTTGGATAAAAAGGCCCCGACTACAAATTATAATTAGATCTTTGTTGTGTTCATAATGGTTTACTTTTTTTTTTATAATTGAAATTTTACTTTTTCTTTCTCAAGTTCACATAACTATATATATTTTATGAAATAATGTATTATTATATATTGTGTAAATTAGAGTGTTATCGTGTAAAATAATACCTCACTCAATGAAAATAGATATGGATCAACGTGCATTATGTCAAATAACGTGTCATCAAATAAAATGTAGTGCAGTTTTCTTAAAACACGTTTGAATTCTTCAACACTATGGGTGAAATTAATTTGTAATCTTAATCCATGGTCATTTGCAAATTAAAAATAAGTGTCAGTTTGCTACTAACCTCCAAAACATTGGTTATATAGTACATACATCTTAATTACAAAAGCCAAAAATTAAACATTGCAATTGTACCAAACCATCCATACTAAATTTGGTTTTATCTAGGTTATTATTTTTCTAAAAATTTTTTTAAAAAAACAGACAAAACATAAAATCTGAATTGAAATCTAGACCTTGCTTCAAACCTATATGACTAGAAAGTTCTAGTTGGAGTAGAGTAACATGAATGATATCAAATTGACGAAAGATATTTGATAAGATGTTTTATTTAGCCCTACTAAAGTAAGATAGAGGGTTCAAACACATGGAGAAAAAGAAAAGTGCATGTTCCAAAAAAAAGACAAATGAAAGTTTTATGAACAAATAACCTCTTTTCTTTTTTTAACGAACCTTTAAGTCTTTCATTTACTCGGCTCTCTTTGAGCAATATTGTTTGTAAATGAACATACAACCTTTACTTGATGTTCTATTCACTTGACGCTTATGTTTGCTCTTTGATGTGATAAGACTCAAAAAGACCACACCAAACAAAGACAGCTCACTGTCTCCTCAAAGCCTTAAACCTAACACATGCATCTTTCTTCCTTCTTTGTGTTTGCGATAAACGTTTGCTTTTCTTATTCATTTGTTTTATTCTTTAGTGTTATTATTGTGCGATTTGTGCCCATCAATCTTTTTAATCGTACTAACTTTTTGATATCACTCGTATATACATGCATTTAAACAATAGTGCACATGTATATATATTATATTATATCATATAACATTTTTTAATTTGGTGCATTTGATAGTTTTTTCGGAAGTATTTTTGCTTCACATTTTATATTATTAATCTTCTTACCCTATCTTATGTACTTATTTCGGAGCATTTGGAACGATATGAGTGTCCGAACACACACAACCGTATTACAAGGACACTGACACAACAGTCATGTCTCTCTTGCACCGTCATTCCACGGCTAATAATTGATGCACTCGATCGTGTGACATCATCAATTTCATTATTCACCCAAAATGAGATTTTAAAGAATTTTAGAAGAAAATGTTTAGGAAACTTAGTAAAAGCGACGGTTGAGAGAGAAATAACTATGATATATTTTCATGGTCTTAAAGGCTTCAATCCTTTGAGATTTGGTGGTTTATATAGCTTCAAAACACACTTGAAAAACCTTCTAAAATTTCCCTCTTTACATATTTGTAAATCATTGTATTTTATTATTTAGTTATTTTTCTTAATTTTTATGTTGTTAGAACTCTCACACCTTAATTTAGTTGAGACCTAACGGATTCGAGCGCATGATAAATTGATTTAAGATCGTTGAGTTTGTAGTTTAATGGGTTTAATAAGATTTGTATTGTCAACTGGCTTGATTTGATGATTTATTGCTTGCTTGAGACTAGCTACCTTAGACATCATTGGTTGAGCACTGCTAGATTGACATAATTGTCTCGATATTAATGCTAATGCAAATATTAGAGTACTCTTAGTACATTTTAACTACCATTATCACTGAGAGTTTGGAGACCAAAATTCATTTGCATTGTTAGCTAGATCAGAAGAGTATGTAGTTAGAATATTTGATGTATAAATGACCTTTTATCTGTATAGCCCATCATAGATCTTATCCTTCTTAACAAAAATCATAGATCTAATCCTTATTAACTAATTTAAAGTTTTTCATACCAATTTATTTCTGATCAGCTAATCCAAAAATCTGGAAACATCTATTGCTCATAGATTCCTTTCATTTATAATTTTTTGTTTAGATTATTTAATCATTTTCATTCTCACCACGATGATCTTACTCATATATAATAAATTCAATTTTCTTTTATTCATAGTCTATAATTTATATGATTTTTATTACTTACACTTCCATTAAGACTTTTACTCATCGTAATTTAGTTTCGACTTTAGAAATTGTTGTCTTTTGGATTCTACCACAAGATAATTAAACGTTAATTTATTTAGGAACTTATAAATTGCTAGATTTAAAAATCTTTATTTATTTTTTGAGAAACAAGTTTGATCAAATAGTTAACGGTTTATTTCTACGACATTATCACCGAAGTTCAACTCCACTAAATCGTGTTACCGACATAATAAAAATTAAATTATGAATCGGGTTTTGTCAACCTAAATATTATTAAAAAAATCTCTAATTCTTTTATTGGCTTATTTTACTATTGTAATATTGGATTAATACTCGAATTTAGTATTTAAATAAGCGAGTTATGCTTTCCTCCATATTAGTTGGAAGTTGGAAATGTTAATATTACATGCATAATATATATATATATATATATATTGTCAAATATATATATTTGAATTTAATGAATATAAACACATACATTTGAGTGGTGCATACTCCCTCCATTAATTAGGACCCTCCAATATGTATTTGAGTGGTGCTACCATGATTAACACGCTCATCTTAAATATAACTTTATAAAAAGGCTTTAAAGAAAATATAAAGTCTCCATAAATCATGATTATCAATCTAGCATCTAACATTAAAACAAAAAAATCATGAACATGGACGGCGATAAGGTGAGAGAAATAACTATTCAAATATGTTCCATTTATTTTAAACATCTCCATGGAAATTTTGATTTTAGTTAGATGATTTTTTTTGTCTGTGAATAAAAGTCCAGTCTATGAGTTTGGATATAAATAATGTTAATGAACAAAATCTAGATTTTATTGATGCAAAATATTGAGATGTTTAAATTCAATTGTTGCATCTACTATTGTAAACGGAAATGTTTAGCGAAGCACTAAAGCAAACGTAAAGCAATCGTGAAATCGGAGACTTAAGGGGGATTATTGGTAGACGGATTTGTATAGAGTTTGTTAATTTTAAAAAAGGTAAATTATAAAAATATAAAAATATAAAAATATAAAAAGATAAAAATATAAAAAGGTAAAATATAAAAATTTCCCATTATTTTGAAACAAAAATTAATGGGGTTGGGTTTTGTTTCCCATTAGCAAAGTTGGTTTCATTTTCCTTTGTGGTTCCTTCTATTTCTTTTTTTTTACGAGGGAAGCGAACCAATCATATTCTTTTTTTTCTTTTTCGTATTGTTTATATATGAATTATTTTTGACATAATGGTTTGTTATTGGCTTTGATTTTTTTTATTTTTTTATTTGTGTATTGTATTTTTTTTAGATCAAAATCAGGTTTTATTTCTCTGGTTTTTTATACATGTTGTTTTCGGTTTTCTTCTAACTCTAAAAATGATGATACAGCCATTAGAAATAATGGTTATGCGAAAGTTATCATTATTTGGTTTGTTTATGTAATTCCTTGGGATATGAATTGTTTTTATTTTATTTTTGTTTTGCTATAGAAATTTTGAGAATCTCATATAGCCACCAAAATTTTAAAATTGTGTATAATGAGTAAAAATGTAAAGAATCCATATGACAATAACATTGGATTTTAGTAGAATTAGAAAATCAGTAATAACTACTTTTTGAATAACAAGAGATTTTATATGGAATTTAAAAGTCATGAAACTAATAACAATGATTTTACTAAGAATTTAAGAATTCATAAACCAATAGTATTAGAATCTTCTATAAATTTTAAACTCTTTAAAATGCTTTCAACTAATAAATTGCAATCAAATGCCTTTGAAAAAGGTATTTAGGAGTCTCGAAAAATGAAATTTTGAAATTAGATATCTTTTTATTTTTGAATGAAAACTTTCTTTTAAAAAAGCATGGGCCCATGTGATATAGCCGATGTGCCTAATGATATCTAAGGTTCTATTAACATTGGCCATATTAGCGAATGGTCGGGCTGGGAAGCAACATTAAAACTTTATATAACTAATAATATGATTGAGAGTCTCTATTGAACCATATATAATCCCCTTAATTAGACTATATGAGACTATGATTGAGGCCACTAACAAATTCCGGCGGCATGATCAAAAAGTCATTCAAACTAATTAATATAATTTTCTTAAAGTTTCCGGGAATTTGGAACGAAGTTTAGTTTTTATTAATATTGAAGTTTAATATCTCGTAGTAAAAACCATAAGATATTATTTATTTATGTATCGTTCGTGGTCCTTATCCCTTTTCTCTTGTAATCATTGTTTTGAATCTTTCAGTCTATATGGTCACGCCATATCCCATCTTCACTTTGCTCTTCTTCTTTTCTTTATAAGATAAAAAAATAAACTCATTTGAATATATAGAATCTTTGATTAGTGTTAGAGTGAGATGTGTTCACTGTTTAATCTTTTTTCCAAGTCCTCTCCCATGAAGAATTGAAACTTTAGGAAACTTCATTATGGGCTTTCTCTGTATTTAGGTTCTTTTACATTCTCAATGTATATACTAATTGCAAACTTCTAAAGACTAAAACTAATCGCCAAATTATTCAGACTCATAAGAAAATATAATAAAATTAATAATCTGTTTTTTTTTTTCCTTTTTCTTGAATTCCTCCTAAAACTTTAACTTATCATTATAATAATAACAATGACTTTTCATTATCGAATGCATGAGTGATTATTTTTATTATAAAATAAGATATATTTTTTAAATGACATTGAAAAGTTTTCCATAAAATAACTGTTAGTATTTTCCATATATATATTTTTTGTTTATTAATGATTTGTCAAAATTTGTGCTAATGTTTTTTAAAGGATACTGTAATATTTTATGTAATATTTAATAAATTAAAAAATATTTTTATAAATATACTTCTCTAATATTAGTATAGAAATATAGCAGGGGAGGGGTAATTCGATGTCTAGCGCAATAAAAGTGAAGTAATTATTAATTACTCTCACTTCTGCTAGATAATGAATTAAGTAAAATTAATTTTTTTCTAATATTCTATAATTTAGTGCTATTTTATAAATGTATTTTCCCTAATATTAGTATAGAGCTATTAAGTAATGTTTTCAAGAAAAGAAAAAAAAAACATTATTTAATATAGCTTTTTAAAAACTGCACTTTTAATTAAATTTTTAATAATTTGGGACAGAGGGAGAAGATGTTTTAATTAAAATCACAAAATTTAAATTGGAGTATTTGTGTTTATTTTTATCTATTTTGAAAAACATAAATTAATACTTAATTGAAACAATTCAATCAATAGTATTTTACCAAAAAATAAAAATAAATCAATAGTAAAAAGTATTCAATTCTTTGCATAAAAACTTGAAAAATTAAATAAGATGAAATAGAAAAAAATCTTCAAAACATTTAATAATAATGGAACAAGGGAGTACCATTAAAGGGGCACAAAAACGGTTTCGTTTTTAATGCATTAGCTTAAGGTTATACACTGTACTACTCATCCTACTTTTTACTGCAATCATGATATTCATATGGAGTATTATTAATTAAGACAAGATAATCTAATCCTACGAAATCCCCATCAATAGCTTAGATGGCGCTTCTCTTTTTCTTTAAACTCAAGTTATTCAATTATAACACTTGTACATTTATAATCTAGTTGTAATACATTTTTTTTAATCTGATAAAGCTATAGTTGTAATACTTACCAACAACTGAAAGTTTTAAGGAAATGAATACTTATGACTTAACCATCCAATATGATACTTTTTTCTTCTTTTCTTTTTTATTAAAGTCCAATATGATAATTAGGAAGAGTTTCATGAGATGAACGAGTGGTTGAAAAACATTATAATGATTTTAGCTTCTTAGCCCACTCCACGTCTCCACCAGTCAATATAACTGCGGCGCGATAGGACTCCACAGTCGACATGACAATAATTATTTGGAAAAGAATTCATAAATGCATACAAGAATAAAACCGATCTCTTATTTTAACACATCTCACACAAATTTTTTGTTTTTAAATATATCTTTAACTAAATTATAATAACATAAATACATAGATTTTTAAATTTAAATGAGGAGTATATTTGGAAATTAGTTTTAAAATATGTATTGAAAATATAAAATAACAATTTGTTTGAAACAAAAATTTAACTCTAAAACAACACTCTTTTGTGAGACAGAAGAAATACTAACTAAGATTCCCTTAAAATGCTACTCAAGTAATTGTATTTTCTTTTCTCTTTTCAAAATTTTATAGACCATTATTCCTGGAAGAAAATTCAAATACTCAAAAGAGTATTTGAATAACATATTAATGTGGTTTGGAGTTTGCCCTAATTAAAACTAAAATAATGTTAATATATAATACGAGTTCAAGAGTCAATTTTTTTTTGTAAGGACAAACCAAAATATTTAACTTCTTTTTAGTTTTGTGAAAATATAAAAATACATAGTTTTAGAAAATAAAGTATAAACAAAAAATAAATAAATGAGTGGTTACGTTTGTCTTGTTGCCACCATGTCACCATGGTTAGGAAAAATACTAAAAATCTGAGATCAAATTCAGTCCAATATATATATATATATTTATATATATATGATCCATTCCAAAAAATTGGGAGATGGAAATTAGGGATGTTACATATCCAGATATCTGGATCCGTATTCATATCCGTGATATTTGGAGTTTTGCTTTCCATATTTGGATACGCGGATATTCGTATTTAATTTTTTATCGGATATCCGTTGGAAAAAAATGGATATCTAGAAGTAAAAACAGATATTTTACAGATATTCACAGATATCTGAAGATAAAAACGGATAGTCGATAATTTTTTTAATTGGATACGGATATCCGTATTCGATTTTTTTTTACCAGATATCCAAAAATAAAAAACAGATATCGGTCAAATTTTTTTTTTTTTGGAACCAGATATATCAAAAAAATTTAGTATTCGAATCTGCATCCGTTTTATCTGGATATCCATTTTCCGAAGATAATCAAATCCATACCTAATGGGAATGTATACTTCAATTATAAAGTATTTTAAATACATGTATTACATACATGACAAGTGATAAATTTTCAATTATTTATAAAGGTTAGTTTTATGTTTGATTTTTCAATAATATTCTATATCTAATTTTAATAAATATACTTAAAAATTGAATTTTATTAAGAAATTATTAAGAAATCAGTCCAAATTGAATTATATTTTGTTTTCCTCCTTTATAGTAATAATAATAATAATATACTAGTTGAATCCAAAAAGAAAAAACCAACTTTGGGAAGCAGGGAAGTGTACTACGTGTCATGTAGCTATTAGTTTCTAGTCATTTTTTCCAGACGTTCGTGTTACGGTAAGATTTCATTAGCAACAAGCACAGGTCCACATGTACCTCTTTCTCGTCTCTCTCTTCTCATCTCCGTCTTCGTCTTCTTTTTTAAATTCTCTCTCGGAGGTCACCGTTTCTTCACTCTTAAATCGAAGCGACGAGATTCACTGGTAGGTCTGATTCATCCCGTCTCTGTCATTGTGTTAGGTTATATCCGATAATGGCGGATTTTAGTTTTTTCTTCTATTACGCGCTTTTTCACCATTTCTCTGTGAAAACTGTAATTGGCTCTTTGAGGTTTTGATCTCGATCGGATTTGTGTTCTTCTTCTCGGCTTTTTTTTTTCTGGATCTCAGATTCGAGGTTTGTTATATTGCTTTTGAGCATCTACAAAATCTTTGACCGCGTAAACGGATGAGAAATGTGAGATTTAGGGTTCTTAATTTTACATTATTTGGGCGTTAATTGTCTTATTTGTGTGTGATGTGATCGTTGATTCTGAATTTGGACTTCATTATCATCTATTTGAAATTTGGAGTTGATTCATTTTAATGACGATTTTTTTTTTTGGTATTTTCAGGTGCTTGCTTGGATTTGAATTTTAACCTCAAGGATTTTGGTGGAGAATGCTTTTGTTTGATAAACATATGATTCCAGTTCGAATTGGTTTTAGGGATCGTCTTCAGTTTTTGGAGATGATCTAATTTTATCTGGAGAAGGGACCTTTGTGTATATTTTGTAGATAATTAGGCTTTTTTGGCTAATACAGTTATTGATTTGACATAATGGCTATTGCTGGTCTGCAAAACATTTTGGCGATTGATTCATCTTTCCGCCGGGACTCTGAGGTTCGAGCGTCTAGACAGAGGGAAAATGAAGGAAGATCAAGCGTCCGGGCATCCTCACTCCTACAGATGTGGAGGGAACTTGAGGATGATCATGTGATGGGTCATGCTCGTGAGAGAGATAGTGAGCGGAGGAGTGGTTCTTCTACTTCTACTAATGCTTTAATGGGAAATGGTTGTGACAGTAATATTAGTGCACACGATGATATTGTTAGAGATCGTGTAAATCTGGGTGAGAATGAACTTGGTGGATGGTCCCCTACTCCGAGTTATGTTGGGTCACATAACTCGAGAGAGGATATCGGCCCTTTTCAGAGCGAGCACTCTTTGGATCTGGGGATGGTTGAAAGGGAAAGAGTTAGACAAATTTTTCGTGAGTGGAGGAGCTCTGGGACTGGTCAACATAATTCTTCTGCTTCTCCCACAACCAACAGCCCAAGAGCAGAATGGCTTGGTGAACCTGAACAGGAAAGGGTGAGGATCATAAGGGAGATGGTTCAGATGAATACCGATCAGAGGCCTGTTGTTGGTGATCAAAGGGAAGAACAACCTGTTGAAGTTGCTAACCAGATTGAAAGAGTGCTCGACGGAATGGTTGTTAATTCGAACTGCATCCAGAATGAACATGCTAGAAGAGGCATACGCAAGTTATGTGGTAGGCAAGTGTGGGTGGATATGTTAAAAATGGCTGAAAGGGAAAGGCAAAGAGAGCTGCAGGGTTTGATGCAGCTTCATGCTGTATCAAACTTTGCTCATCGCAACCGCATTCAGGTTTGCTCATTAGACCTGTTTTACTTTTATTTGTCTTTCTGTTACTTGTCTCTGTGACATTGAATATTTTATTTTAAGTGACTATTTACAAATAAGCAAAAATAACTTCTGCTATGTTAGATACATTTACAGCTACTCAATAACCAATATGTTCTTCAAGACCGCGAAGCGGCCCCAACCTTTCCTTCTTCTATTTTGCACTCTTGCGTATTTGGAATAATTACATGAACTATATATTTAGCATTAGTTCTAGGTATAACTTTGAACCTGTTGTCTCAGACAAACAACGATTGAAAGATGAGTAGTCATATTGTTTCTCTAAAATGATTAATGAAATTCATAAACGGATGATCTGTCACTTGGAGACTTGGAGTTTATGATAGCTACTCTCTTCCTATATACCTTCTTCTTTTAACGTTTTGGCCTTTTTATACTTTTTCCTAAATTCTAACTTGACGTTTGTGTCATTGGAGTTGATAGATATGCTGAGCAAACCTTAGTTACTTCTTTATATTTCTTTATGTTATCTTTTTGTTTATCATTTGCATAAGGTGGTACATTGGTTGTTTGAAGGCCCTAGAGGAGTTGAGCGTTGAATTTATGTCTCAACTCTGTCAGGTTTTGGTTGACATAGCTTGAAATGATGATTTAATTGCTTTTGCAGGCATTGCTTAGGGGGAGATTCTTGCGAAATGGTGACAACGATGATAAAGATAAACCTACATCATCTGCAGCTACTGAGTTAGGCTTTCTAAGAGAGAGGCAAACTGTATCTGAGCTGAGGTAGCTAATTCTTCTGTATTAATCAAATAGTGCATATCTTTGTGTATTTCTGGAAGCTTTTTTTGTTTTTTGTTTTGCCCTTTCATAGGTATATGGGTCAATAATAGCCTATTCAGAGACCTATGCTTTCAAACCTTTATGATCTTTACGAATGAAAAAAATTGGTAAATTTTGGAGTGCTTCCTTTCTTTGCTGGCCTTGTTCCCAGAAGTTTAATGCCAGTCCCATTTTGTATGAGTCTTTGGTTGAAGTATGTTTTCTGTTTCATTGTATAAGTGTAGCTCAACCCAGATAAGGAGACTTCTGTTGCTTTAGAGGGCTTAAGAACGTGATTGCTTACTGTGTATTTGTCTATGCCAGGGAGGAATTTATATCCAGACTTGACCGGTCTGTCTCTGGTCAAGCGAGCAGTAGTCACTCAGAGACCTCATCAAATGCTGAAACTGATGATAGTAGAGGTGAACAAAACGATTTGAATTTTGTAGATAGCATCAACGATGCAGATGGTGGTTCAGATCAAAATGGCAGAGAGGCTGACAACCAAAGTTTGCTGGATGAGTTAACTAATTCTAGAAACTGTAATAATCGAAGCACAAGTTTGGAAGAAAGGACCGCACGTGTAGAAGGCTGGCAAGGGCAACTTTCTGATAATTTCCAAGGTAAATGGCAGCAGTCAGAAAGTGATGAATTTTCACAAAGAAGAAATGATGCTGAAGCAGACCTGAATAGCCATCAAAGTGAGGATGCTACTGGGTGTTCATCCTCTTCGATTCGAGGAGACGGGATCAGAAAAGCTGTTCGTTTACCAGAGACATGCAGAATATCTTATGAACAGTCTATGCAAAGTCCCGAAGAATTTTCCACCCTGGGAGTGATAAACAGAACAAGAAATTTCCTGGAGAATCTGACTGAAAGCATCAATGTAACTGTGACCCTAGAGGATCAAACCGAGGAGGAGATTCTGGAAAACGAAGAATCCGATTGGCAACTTTTCAATGGTGAATCCAGTGAATGGAGAGATGACGCTGAAGAGGAGGCTAATATAGACGTTCCTGAGAATTTCCAAAATCAGTTATACCAGATATCATCCGAAGAGGAGGACAGAGATCTACCAGAACCCACAGAGATGCAGCCTGATGATGCTGATGTTCAAAGCGCACTACAGGACTGGTCGGAAGAACATTCTGATCCGGAAACAGTTTCAATTGGAAGGCCTGCCACATTCTTTCCTCCAGATGATGATAATGAGAACAACATGGAACTCAGAGAACTCTCAAGCAGGTAAGAATCTAGTAAATTTCTGACGTAATTGGCCACATTTTCCAACCTCAGTATATGTATCTGATGACTTGCTATCTGCACTACAGGAGACGTGTCTCAAATCTTCTGCAAAGCGGGTTTAGAGAAAATCTTGACCAGTTGATACGATCTTACATGGACAGACGAAGCCGAAATCCTGTCCACTGGGAAGAACACGAAAATTATTATGACCATACAATAGTAGGTGAAGATACAGAACAACAGGATGATGCTCAGAGTGGTGGTCAAGAACTTGATGCCGTTGAATCTCCTCCTTTGGCTCTACCTTCCCCTGTGATTCCTGTTCAGCCTCTCTGGGACCATAATCGAACCAATTCAAACTGGCCTGCACATGATTTGCATCAGCCCATTGGAATGGTAAGACTAGGTAGTTCTACTGTCAATCCTTTGGGTGAAGGAACTCATTGGTTGACTTGTAGATACTGATTTCTCTCATATGTTAACTTGATCAACAATATCTCGGCAGGACTGGGACTCGATCAACGATTTGAGGCTTGACATGGGCAGAATACAGCATAGGATGGATAACTTGCAGGGAATGCTGGAGGCTTGCATGGAAATGCAACTCGAGTTACAACGGTCCATAAGACAAGAGGTGTCTGGTGCAATGCACCGCTCTGCTCACATATCAGGTTTTACGTCTGTCTCAAGTCACTTTTATGTTTTGTGGTTTTCTTTGAAATCCCATTGGGTTTAGGATACACCTTAATTGATTCACAGGTCCATCCAAAGACACTGCGAGCTACGAGTCAAAATGGGAATATGTAAGGAAAGGGATCTGTTGCATATGCTGTGAGAGCAACATCGATTCTTTATTGTATAGGTATGTTTGGACCATGAGAAGGAACGAACACTACACCAGCATTTGTTGTCTCTATTTGATATCTCATAATCCTTTCTTGTTTCGATCGAAAACTAACAGATGTGGACATATGAACACCTGCGAGAAGTGTGCAAAGAAGCTAGTGGAAGCTGGAGGAAAATGTCCAATGTGTCAAGCTCCTGTGATTGAGGTAGTTCGCGCGTACTCTATTCTCTGAAAACCCCTCTTACCCTCACAGTCATGTTCTTCGGCTCCAAGCTCTGGTTCAGATTGTTTATTATGTTCTGGGTTTTTTACTGATACCAAATGTCTTTTCTACCCCCTGCTATGATTTTTTAGCATAGAAATTATTCTGATTATTCACTCGGCTCTTAAGAAGAGACACTATTTTTATACGTATTAAATATCAAAAGATTCAATAGAAATTGGATAACATAAAGAATGAATGTTTGTTAATCACGTTTTATCTGTTCAAAATTGACCCGAGTTTTGGTTCACCATATAACATATAAGCAAAATCCTTGCGCTAATCCGTCCTCTCAAACTCGACCTATGTTTTTTTTCCTTTGTTATACTCTGAGCTTCATTCAAATCATCTGGTTTATTGAGTGGTTTTGCCTTCACTTTTGCAGCGAATTTGTTTTCTCCGATCCATACCTTTCTAATACTGAATCTAACTATGCTTACCAAGAAGCATTAACAGAAGCAAAACAGTTCAACGCACCAGACCCAAATGATTGCCAAAGGAAAACAAATCTTTAGATCTCTTTCTCCATTTAAAAGTTTTTTTTTTTTTAATCTTTTAGATTTAGAAAGGTTTCCAATTGTCCCTCAGCATAAGTCATCCATCTAAGAATTCGCCGGACTTATTTGTTTAATTAAAGATTCATCGTAGAAAGACAAAGAGACGCAAATCACAAAGCGTCTTCGATCTGAATACTAACAAAACCACGTAAAGATTAACTGAAAAGAACATTACTCGAATGCTATAGAAGTCGGCAGAACTGTTGACCGAAAAATTCTCTTTTTTTATCTCAACTTGGCTAAAGATATTTTCCCTTTTCCCAAGATAAAAATACAAATTAGTAGGTCAAAATGCGTAAATTAAAAATTACATAAAACTATAATTGTTTATCTAACAAACATAAATAAATGATACATATACAATCAAGGATTAAATATACTATACAATACAAACAGTTGCAAACATTGAAAAATAAAGAAAATCTTACATATAAACTTTTGAAAAAAAATAAAGCGACAAAAAAGTACTTAAACATTTTATAAAATAAAACATTAAAAAGTCTACATATTTGGACTCAATTTATCTCCGATACCCTTTATTCAAAATAAAAAATAATAATTCTCTCCGAGATCAACTCTGCCAAATTCTACTACTCGATGCCATTTTATAATTCTTATTCCTACCATTCCCGCATACAAAACAAAAGCTTATAAAATCAATGTTAAAAGTAAAGGGAAAAGAAGAAAAGAACATGTCAAAGGTTCAACGACCGTTCCAATCCAGTGCTCTGCCCCAAACTCGAGCAGCTACTGCACCTCCTAATACATGGCCCCACACCAGCACACATGTCACGTTCTTCTGCCGTCGATCTGCAGCTGCTCCCTGCCGAGCCCTGATCTGGTTGTTCTTGAGTCCCCAAGACCTTATCCGGGAACAGCTGGCTACTCCGGCAGAAGGGGCAAGATACGTGTGAGCTCAGCCACGTGTCAACGCAAGTCACGTGGAACACGTGACCGCAATGTGGTATCACTTTAACTGTTTCACCTTCTTCAAAGTCGCTCAAGCAGATAACGCAATCTTCGTTCCTCTGCTTCGCGGCTTTCGTGTAACGGTACACCGGCAGAGATCGAACGGCCTGAGATGTCCCAATTTTGTTTGTTAAATGTATGAACTGACAAAGATAACTGGAGAGATGGATTTACCTGAGAATCAAGTCCTCTCCGGGAGCTAAACGGCCGAGAGATTACAGATGGGGAAAGGTGACGTGGCGACATCGTCGAGGATCTTCTTCTAGGGATGGAAAACTTCTCAGCCGTTGATTCGTAGGCGAAGTGACGGATATAGACGGAGAAGAAACCCAAGAAGAAGAGAACAATCAAGAGAATGAAGATGGTGAGAGCCATGGAAGAGTCTAGTGCCGAAGGTGGCTGTGGTGGCGTCGGTGATGATGACATGGCGTTTTGGATGGTTGTTATGAGCTCTCGATCGTCACCACAGGCTTGGTGGAGCTGGAAAGCTTGCGAGGTGCTTGCTCTCCATTACTAAAGCCTTTCAGAAAAAGAAGTGATACTGCTTCACAATGTAAAAGACTCATCACTTTTACACGTACGCATGTTAATTATTCAATATTATCAACTATATAAATAAGTGTATAGTGTATATACTATGTTTTGAGAAAACGACGTATACGCATATAAGACGATATTTAAAAATATATTTATATGTATGTCTGGCTTTTTGTTTCTTTCTGATTTTTCTTTAACATAATATAGATTTTGACTATTCATTAATGAATATGTTTCCAATAAATATAATCATAATCATAGAGGTATTTCAGCAGTGGTGTGTGTATTATATATATCTACATAGAATTGTTAAGCAAAGGTAAGGTGAGATTCAATGAAGTGAAAGAATTAGAAAGGGTTATATCTTTGTTATAAACCTTCTTTTGAATCTTCTAGCAAAGTTATATTTTTTGTTTTTTTAATTACAAAAGTTATATATTTGTTCCCTCACGATTTCCAGGTTTCTTGAGCTTACGGCAATCCGGCGACCCACTTACCCTCTTTTCTTCTTTTAGGATGATCAATTATTATTCCAAAACATGATCCACTTTGGTGTCATTTCGTTTTCTTTCTCATGTATTTGAAGTCATTTATTTGACAAATTCATTTGACTTTAGGGTTAATTGTGTATATGACATAAATTGGAGAAGTAATTGGATATGAACAGCATGTTGCTTGGATTAATCAATTTGACCTCCGATTTCTCTCTTCAATTTCAACGTGTATTTTCTGCAACTATGTACTAAAAAAAATAGTTTCTTCTTTAATTTTGATTTTGTAAATTTGTTTTTGTTGGTCAATAAATTATCATATTCTAACAAAAAAAACTTGCCACGCTAATTTATAGAAAATAAAATGCTATTATTCAGAGAATATTCTATTTATTCATATAGAAGGAATGACTAAAAAGTAACATGTTATATTTGTTTATACTAATGTAGTAATGTTTAATGTGACTTTTTTTTTTGCAATAAGACATGATTTATGCAAAAAGTATCATGTAATTACATGCTAATCGACAATCGTAGTAGATTATAGCATGTCCTATTTGCACCGTTACCCTCGAGGAATGTGACAACTAATAAAACCCTTACTACATAATGAAAGAAAAACTCAAGTGGACTCTATTTAATATCCATCTGTTAAAATTCTACGGGATCGACGCTTTTCTACCAAAGATCCTAAAATTTACTTAAATTAGATTTGATCCAAATGATTCACAAATTCCAACCAAATTGTCATTTTAAAGAACAACTCAATAAAACATATATCCGGCTTATTCTAAAGAAAGAAAAATAAACAAATAAAAAAGACGGAATTCAGACCAATAAATTATAAAATTATCTCAAAGGTCTTTTGTAAAAATAATATACGACGTAGAACGGTCCTTTTGACGAGCAATTCAATGAAATGTATATCTGATTTAATATGGAAAAAAAAAAAAAAATAGAATGACAAAATTTAGACCAACAAGCAGCTTATGCAATATAACTTATAAGATTATTTCAAAGTCTTCTGTAATAAACTGAAAAGAATTTTCTTGAATATTATTTTGGAGATCCAGTTAGCGTTTTTCGTTGGACAAATAATTTTAGAAAAGATCTTAATGCTGAAAGAGTCCTTTCATCCATTGAGGATCGATCAAACTAGCCGTCGAGATTACATGGCTATCAAGATAGAGATGAGCAAAGTTTATGACATAGTTGAATGAAACTCCTTAAGAAACCTAATGACTAAAATGGGATTCACCCGGCGATGGGTAAACTGGATTATGACATTTGTATCGACAATATTCTATAAGGTCTTTATTTATGGATACGCTAGGGAGAGAATCATCCCATTACGGAAACTAAGTCCGGTCTGTAAAATGTTGTTGCCTAAAGCAAGACAGAAAATTTGAGCTCATTAATAACTATATTTGTTAAATAAAAACACTTTATTGCTCCTATATGGGTCGAAGCCATTACCTTGAAATCAGTTCTTGGGTCGAAGTCATTACCTTGAAATCAGTTCTTGGGTCGAAGCCATTACCTTGAAATCAATACTGTTAGTATTTACCACTAGACTACACAAGATTTCACTAAGAATGATGTCCTTAAATTTTGTATATAAACTTGCTGCTTAAAGCACCAGTTTCATGGGTTGTAGGTTAGGGTCGGATTTGGTGGAAACTTAGGCAAGGAAACCCAGCCTATTATCTCTTTATAGTTGATCCTATGCACTGAGGTACTAATCTCCTATATGAGAAAAACATAGAGTAATCATAGAATCCCAATTATGAAAGAAGTGATCTTAAGCCTGTCGATTTTCTTTAACAAAACAAAACCTGTCGATTTCACTTTTCCTCTACACCTTTTTTGCGAAATGCATAACTGACATAATGTGATGAGATCCTAGTCATGTTCCACCTCAATGGCAGATGCATCACTACTAAAGCAACGCCTCGCACGCGTATTGTAAGTTAGGGATGGTAGCATGTGTCCTCATTGTTGAGACCCATTGGAAACAATTAATCACACACTATTCAAGTGTCCTCGATCCTACATGTATGTGTATTACTCCATACCTTTAGCTTCTTAGGCTTGAAATGAAAAAGTCTATAGGAACGTCGATTCATGCACCACCACAGACTCTTAATATCACAAGCAATAAGTACAAAGACTGGATGGAGCACAAAAGAAGGGCTTACAAGGAGATCTTGAATGCCTAGAGATGCCAGACACTTCCCTTTTGTTTAGAGCACCGGTCCACATGAGATCTATTTTCGCTTGGATGCATCTAAGAAAAACTCGGACTCTACAACATGGTTAAGCTGGTGTATAATCAGCGGCTCTACACCTCGGTTTGAAGGGATCTAGACATTGTTTATATGTCCTCCCATGTGAAAATTTTAGCACTTCTCTAGGCAATGCAAAGTCTCCTACAAATTCATATAAGTCATCATGTGTTCGAAACTATTTGCATTGAGCTCATATCCATGACCTCTTCTCCGGATCAATGAGCGGTCTTCGAGGCAGAACTCTTCAAATTTCTTCTTCTTAGAGACCTATATATATATTTCCATATTTTTTATTTCACATAATTGTAATTGTAAGTATGTTGATTTTTTGGTGTAATGATTGTTTTTATGTTGCTTTTCTTGCTAAAAAACACAAGGACTACAAATTTATTGCTCTCCCTAAAGCACCTCGGTGCCACAGTATAGTTACCTCACGAGGCAACTCCATTTTGGTTCGATAAAGGAAATCTCGGTTAATACATACCAAGGTTCAAGAAATCGTTAGGCACTTACTAGGCGTTGAATAGGGCCTAGCATCTAGAATGACTATTCGGAATCTAGATATTTAGTAATTATTTAGTTATTTATTTATTTTTATTAATAAATTCCAAATTTTAGTAGTAATATGTATATTTTTTAATAAATAAACTAATAAATATTTTCACTAACTCAAAATTTTGAGAGATTAAATTCGCATATAACCAAATCAAAAATAAAACCAAAAAAATGGAATTCATTTTTAAAACAAGATAAAACTTAAAAAGATATAAAAAGTAAAACTTCAAAATCTAGAAATTCTTTTTCGTATAAACTATTTGAAAATGAAGTTGTTGTGGTGATGATTCGTTAGAAAACTAGAATGATAGAAATCATTATCTTTTGAAATAGAAGCGGAATCACTAAAGAAAGAAATAAACAAGTCAGGAAATAAATAAGTTCTACTTTATTTAGTTATACCGAATATTTTTTTTTCTAAACCTAAACTATATTGTATTATAAGTGATAAAACAAAAAAAATCATAACAATTAACCATGCATTAAACCGGCCGATTTGGCCAACTAGGCCAAAAAACCCGATTTTGAACGTTTAAACTGCATTACCGATTTCATTCAACGTTTAGCCAAAATCGGGGCAATTTGATGTTCATAAGCAACTAATCGGATGCTTAAGCACCGACTAGACCGATTTTTAGAACAATGATTCGTACTAAATAAGACAATCATTTACATAAGTTTTTTTTATCACTTTATAACTATATATGTATATATGTAAATAAGTTGACGTTTCCTTTCTCTTTTTTTAAGTAACTGTACCTTTCGAATACCTAACGCCTACAACAAACTATTTTAATTATATAGAAGCTTAGAATATTAATGTCGAAAACAAGTAGAAAAACATTTCATGCGTCTATTCAAAGCATATACACATTCATGTCCCTCATAAATATTTAGATACACAATTATTGAGCCCTAAACCCCACAAGTTTCAGCCGAAAGTAAAATATTTAGTACCTAGATGGATATAGAGACAGATAACTTCAAACCACCATATCGATTAGTAATTTGATTATTATTAGTCTGAAATAAAATACACAAATAACTCCACCGACATTTTCGTTTTGCCTAATTTTCATGCATTATAAGAAAGCAGACTATAACTGAATTATTTCTGATAGATATTTTGGTCAGTTATAAGATGTTGGAAATTTAAAATCCGTTAGAATTTCTAACGTATTTTTAACAGATTATATCGTCATAAACAATCGTCGGAAATCCATTGGAAGGAAAAACCAACGGATTTTCGACGGACACCATTCCAACGGATTTTTGATGGTTTCTGTTCCAACGGATTTTATTCTAACAGAATTCTGACGGGTATAGGTGACGGATTTCCGACAAAAATTATATATATATATTTTAAAATAATATTAATAGTTTTTATCTAATAATTTGTATTTAATAATTTAATAAATTTTAATAATGAAATAAAATTAAAATGTAAATATTTAAAATCCAAAACAAATATTATAAATCCAAAGTTAAACAATATTCATAAAATAGAAAACATAAAATAGAAAACCTAAAACGATCAATCTCGACGATCTCGCAACTCGGCCATGAAAGTTTATATCAAAGCTTTCGTTGCTTCCATCTCCGCCTTAGTTGATGCATTTGTGGCCTCCACTTCTTCGTAACGTTGATCATTTTGCATATATACTTCTTTGATGGTGTGGTTCTCGTCCTTCAAACCCACGATCTCAGAATTTCTCTCTACAAGTAAGATCCAAAACTCGGCTTCTTCTGAAAACCGTGAAGTGGCGTGAGAAGTGTCGTGGTACGGTTTTGGAACCTCGAAAACACGACCTTTACTCTTTGGAATCGGCTACAATTAAATATAATGAAATATTATAAGTTTTAATGATAAAAACATCAAAATATGGTATAAAAAAAAATATAACTAACCTCAATGAAGAATTCATTCCACTTCTCGATAGGAATGTCATTGGAAGAGCATCTTTCTACTGGAGGCTGAGACTGAAGATACTCATCTCCGAGACACTTCACGGTCTTCTTGTTGGTGTGAACATCCTCCACCAACCGAAGATGCGATGGACGGACACCGTCAATCTGAAACTGGAAAAGAAAGCAAATAAAAAAATTATAAGTTAATAATAATAAAAGATAAAAAATCAAAACATTAAAAAACTTACCAACTGCTATTCTCGGGACAACAAAGTTGTGCTCCACTATTGCTAAGCCAATTGACGGAGTTTGGCTTAGAAGTTTTATCCATCTCATCTTGCTTCCAGTAGTCGACAAACTCATTCTACAGCTTGGGTTGGTGGATGAACTCTCTGGACACGTCATTGTGTCTCTACTTGTTCTTCCACTTGTACAACTTCTTGGAGTACATTCGTGCAGCTTTCGACTTGAACTTCGTTCTTATCCGAGTATGATTCTCAATATTCCAGTTAAACTCTTGCTATAAAAAATACAATATTAGAGTTAAAATTCAAAATAAAAAACTAACCGCGAATTGTCGAAACCATAATTGCGGAAGCATGCCCGTGAAAGTCGGATAAGGATGTTTGATCATTCCGTTCAACATCCTGTTGATGGCTTTGGTTATTCCATTGTTGGAATAACCAAACCTATAAAAAAGATTTTTTTAGGTAAGTAACAAAAATAATATATATATATATATGTACATATAAAAAAAATTACCAAGTAGCTCCCCCAACACGTTGTGGATGAATACATTGTAGACTTTTTCTTCCGGGTTGAGTTATAAAATCTTCAATGCTCATTTGCGTCGATGTTGGTGGTTGCATCTGCTGAATGTGGCTTGGGGGTTCTGGGAACTCGATGGCCTAACTGCACTCCTCCTACCTAGAACTCCACTCGATTAACCTCGTAAAGGACGTGAGGCGGTGGAATAGTAGTGACCGTAATCCTTGTAAAAAAAACATAAAAAAGAAAATATTTAGCAAAAATTAAAAAATCATATACATTACAATCAAATAAAATTAGAATATGTAAATTCTATTGAAAAAATTAAAAAAATTCTTAAAAAAATTCTAACAAGTTTTATAATCATAATAAAATTCATAATTAAATTATAGAAATATTATAACTTCATAAACAAAATTCTGTTAAAATAAATTAACAAAATTCTTAAAAAATTCTAACAAATTTTATAATCATAATAAATTCATAATTAAATTATAGAAATATTATAACTTTCATAAACAAAATGGTATTGAAATAACTTAACAAAATTCTTTTAAAAATTCTAACAAGTTTTTGAAAATCATAATAAATACAATTTATATATAATATACATTACAAAATTAAAATTAAAATTACAACCTTTAAATCGTTTTTAAAAAATTAATGAAAATATCATATATATTTTTTTAAATTCAAATAATATCTATAAAATTCTTATAAAATCAAAAAATTTCAAGATATTCAAAAGATTATCAAAAATCTAAATCTAAGCATATAAATAAAATCAAAAATCATCCAAATAATTCAATAGATTATCAAAAACCTAAATCATACCTTAAAAACGCTATATCTAATTGTCATAATACTAAATCTAACTTCAAAAACCTTAATCTAACTTTCAATACCTAAATCTAAGGTTTCAAACATGTAAATCACAAAAATACAAAGAAAACTTACAAGTTAGATGGATTGTTATCCATTGGAATGATTGTAATTTGGATCTATGTTAAAAATCGGTTGGATTGTGGATGGAATCGGACAAAAAATCGGAAGGCGATTTGAAGAGTTTTTGCTCTCGTTTCAGTTATGCTTCGCGAAGAAGAAGATTAAGTTTTAATGTTAAGGTTTTCCGACGGATATAACCATCGAAATCCGTCAGAAAGTCAATAAAATCTATAGGTGCGGTTATAAAATCAGGCAAAACGTAGCCGCACCATAAATTTTGCGTGGCCGTCATAAATTTGTCGGAAATTTCCGACGAGTTTTTGACAGCCAAGCAAAATTCAAGGTTTGGTTACGTTACAGGAACACATGACATACACGTGTACACCGTAAACCTGTCGGAAATTTATGACGGATTTTCGACGGGTTTAGGGTTTGCCGTCGGAAATTTCCAATGGGTTTGGGGTTTTAGCCACAAATCAAGTTTGTTTCACTTTGAATTAGTGCTTAATGTGATTTACATGTAATATCTACATTACAATCAGATCTAATGTACAATAAAATGATAAAATACCAAAATTACATTTTCGATTCATCGGTTATAGAAAGTATCTTGTTAATGTATATGTATTGTTAGTAGTCTATGTACCCGTATTTTATTATAATCCGTCAAACATCGTCAAATCCTGTTTATATTGTTAATTTGGGAACTATGACTTTTGATAAGCTATAATATCGTCTATAGTAATCGTTAGTATCGATAATTATGGAATATAACCACGAAACCACAAACCCATCGAAAATTCGTCAAATTTTTTGACGGATTTCTGACGGCAACCCCCAAACCCGTCAAAATCCGTAAAAAAATAGAAGTCTACACGTGTCACGTATGTTTCGATCAGTATGAGGTATATATATATATAATAAGATTGACCGTAGAAATTTCCGACAGATTTCCAAAGGCCAAACTATTTTAATGGTTAAACAAAACCCTTTTAACCGAAAAACAAAACCCTTTAAACACAAAAACAAAACCATTTAAACACAAAACCATAAAAGAGTACACACACACACACACATATATATATATATATATATAAAACCAAAAATCAAATTCGTACAATTTTGAAAAAGATATAATATAAGAAAATCGATAAGTAGTTGTCTCGTTAAAATCCAAAAACTAGAAAACTCATTTGGGACAAAACCAGTTCTTGGGAAAATGAGTACATGCCAAATGTCTAAGATACACAAAGTTAACTACTCAGATTGTGAAGATAATCCATCTGAAGCAATAGTGTATGTATCGTCATCATACTTTCCAAGTGATTCCTCTGAATCAGAATGCATAGTTGTATCATCTCCAAATTGTGTACAATCAAACACAAGTCCAACAACAAAGGAAAGCTCAACTTGATCCATTGGAACATTTCCAGTTGGATGCAAATGATCGTGTTCAGAAACTCCATATATTCTTCCTCTTGGATTAATTGATGTCACTGTAATCCATGGGTCATTCCGAGCTGTGACGTGAGGATCACAAATATAGCAAACCTAAAATAATTAATGATTAGAACTTTCAAAATATTGGTAATGGTCACAAATTTTATTCTCAAACTATGTTAACTTACTTGGTCAGCTTGTGACACATGGATGAATGGATCGTATTTTAAAAGTTGACGTCTTGAATGTACTGATGTAACGCCAAATTGGTCAACATGAACACCAAGACCAAGGAAGGGATCGTACCAATCACACATAAACATAATACACCGCAAGTTTAGAAATCCTGGATAATGCATTTATAATATTTCATAAACTTCATCACCAGATTTAGCCGAGATGCCATACTCTGAAGTTGGCTTACTACGCCCAACATCATAACTTTGAAACGTATATACTCTTGTGCAATACCTAGGGTATGAAGTTAAGTAACTCCACTAACCAAGTGTCAAATGCTTGACCATTGACGATGTCTTATGTAAGCTGCCGAACATCATTGATTATAATTAAAACTCCATAAAAAAATGTATATCAAAAATTTGGTTATGTAATAAACACTTACATAAAATTTCAACCAAGGAGCAAAATCTTTCTCTTTTAAATTCTCAAGGTCTTCCTCGGTGTAATTCGGATAGTAAGTCCGTACAAGAACCCCGTAAATTCTATAAATGAATAAAGTTAAAATTATAATATCCAAAATTAATAAATTATATAAAAATGATATTATCATAAAAAGTACTACCTTTCATATTGCATAATATCCTTACACTTTGTCATATTTCATAAAAAGGATTACCTTTCAAGTGTGTGAGCTCCTTCTCAGATAGAATTTGGTTCTTTCCATTTCCACTTACACGACCAAATTGGGTAAACAACGCAGGAGCATACAAGGGATAAATCGGTCTCTCACTTCTATCATCATGACGAGCAGGACGTTGACTCTTCGTAAATTTTTAACCTTCTTCTTTAGATGGAACATGTACCGCTCAAATGGATACATCCACCGGTATTGTACAGGGCCTCCTAGTGATGTTTCTCGTGGAAAGTGGATTGGAAGATGTTCCATAACATCAAAGAATGACGGGAGAAATATCTTCTCCAGATTGCAAATGATCACCGATATATTCGCTTCTAAATTTTGAATGTCCTCAGGTGTAAGTGTTATCGAGCACAAACACTAAACTTCCCTTCCCATAGTCAATGCAATTACGTAGATCAGATGCATATCCATCTATGAATTTTACATCTTCCTGAATCCAAAAAAAAAAAATGCTTGTTTCTTATTTGTGTATAACCGGTAGGCAGACATACGCCATCTACCATTCTTCATAACTTTAAGAACATCCCGATCACATATCAGTGACAAGTCTAATCTAGACTTCATATTTTCTTTGGTCTTCCATTGGACGGTTAAAACAGTGTTCATGATGTTATCAAAGAAGTTTTTCTCAATGTGCATGACATCTAGATTATGCCTCAATAAATAGTCTTTCTAATAAGAAAAATTTGAAAAATACTCTTTTTGTGCCAATTAAGATTTACCCCGACACCGTCAACCGGATCATGTCCATTATCTCCCACAGTAAAGAGTCTTTTCTCAGCCCCAAAATCTCTTAAATGATCTAATATAGGACTACCGTATATCTCAGGAGGTGGACCGTCATACACTTTTTATCTTTCGTAAACAATGTCTTTGATCGACGATAAGGATGATCACTCGGTAGGAATCTTCTATGACAATCAAACCAACAACTCTTTCTTCCGTTAACCAATTGAAATACATCAGTGTTATCTTGGCAATAAAGACATGATAATCTTCAATGTGTAATCCATCCATATAACATACCATATGCTAGAAAATCACTTTTGGTCCACATAAGAACAACACACATTTGAAAATTCTGTTGGCATGAACCATCATATGCTTTGACACCATCATTCCATAAAATTTGTAACTCATCGATCAATGGTTGTAGGAATATATCTAGTGATCTCTTAGGATGTTGTGGCCAGGAACAAGCACAGAAAGAAACAAAAACTCTTTACGCATGTACATAGATGGAGGCAAATTGTAAGGAGTTACTATTATATGCCACAACGAATATTACCTTTCATGCTTTCCAAATCGGTTAAAACCAACCGTGTATAATCCGAGATATACATTCCTTCGCTCATACGCAAAATCCATATACTTTAACTGAAAATGTTTCCACGCTTCTGCATCTGAAGGATAAGTAATCTCTCCTTCTTTACTAAGCTCTGTATGCCATCTCATTGGCTCTTCTATGCGCTATGATTATATAACCTCTTCAACCTCTCAGTTGACGGTAAATACCACATATGTTTATATGGATTGGAACTTTCCCACTTGTTTCCTGACACCGTGGTTTATGATAAAATTTACATCGTCTGTGGTTTTCGTCTTCTCTCCAATATATCATACAATTATCGATGCACACATCTATCATCTGATATGACAACTTAAGACCAGATACAAGCTTCTGAACCTCGTAGTATGATGCTAGTGAATATTATCTTTCACAAAATCTGCTACACAAAATCTGCTATCGCATCAACACATTCTTCTGCCAAATTATAATCTACCTTAATAGTCATCATTCTACTTGAAAATGATAAAGGCAAATGACCTTCTCTACATACCTGTATATAGTGGTTGATTCGCTGCGTCTAACATATCAAAAAAATTTCGTGCTTCTAATTTAGATTCTTCAACCCTATCTCCATCTACAGCGCCCGATGACATATTCTATCTAAACACATCGTTCACCATCTCAGTGGTACCTACACCAAAATCTACTTCTGTTCTATGTTCTCCTAATGTTTCTAAAACATATGGTTCACTAGTACTACCATAATCATAATTTGTTTCCCATGTAAATACCGAATTTTGTAACCCAACATAAATCTATTCATATACAAGTGATTCCAAACGAACTCTATCTTAACATTATGTGAATTACGACTATTAGAACATGGAAATTTCAACTTACGATATCTTTTGCGACTTGTTGATTTGTTGCCAATTTTATGAACTTGCATATACCTCGTGCATATTCTTCTTTCATTCTGTTCGATTTTGGATCCATCATCGGTTCGTCCATTCATGATAAAAATAACAAGAAGAAGACATTTATTTTGATTTCAAAGAATTTTTAGTAATGTATTGAGTTGTGAATGAATGTGGGAGTGTGGAAACATATTTATAAACTAACAGCCCTTCGGAAATCCGTCACAAATCCATCACAAATTTTCAAAATATCAAACAGTTATATAACATATACATACACGTCTCAATTTTCCGACGGGTAGTAAAAAAAAGTCAGAAATCCATCGAAATATAACGGCTATATTAACGTTCATAATTTCTAACGAATTTTTGACGGTTTTTTCACTACCTATCGAAAATCTGTCGGAAAGTTTCCGAGACGGATGGTAAATAGTCAAAAATCCGTCAGTTAGCCGTCGAAAATTTCCGTTAGAAATTTCCATCTACTAACAGATCCATCACAAATTTTCAAACTAACAGCCCGTCGGAAATCCGTCACAAATCCATCACAAATTTTCAAAATATCAAACAGTTATATAACATATACATAAACGTCTCAATTTTCCGACGGATTTTCGACGGGTAGTAAAAAAACAGTCGGAAATCCATCGTATAACGGTTATATTAACGTTCATAATTTCTAAACGAATTTTTGACGATTTTTTCATTACCTATCGAAAATTTGTCGGAAAGTTTCCGAGACAGATGTAAATAGTCAAAACTCCGTTGGTCAGCCGTCGGAAATTTCCGTTGGTTAGCAAAAATTTCCATCTACTACCTAACTTGTCAAAATTTTGGTCTGTTTCCGGTTTGTTTTCTTGTAGTGATGTTATTCCCTCCCTTAGCAACAACTTGTAATTTTAACCCCGATATTTGTATAATGTGTTTAAACGATAAGATTTATATTTTCTAAAATCCATCTTACAATCCTACTCAAATGAAATATGGTATAAAATTAGAAAAGGGTAATAGTAATGTAGTTAATGTTGACAAAAAGGGAGTTTATGATTTTCTTCCATACAAATTGCTGTTTCCATGTGAGAGGATTGTGAGGAGTGAGCTGGACATTGTACAAATTGGGAATATATAAATATACACCCACCCAATACGCATATTTTTATGCTAATTTGGGTGGACCATAAAATCAGATTTTTATAAATAAAATAAATTAAAGGAAAGTTTATTTATTTTTATTTCTTGAAAAAGATTGATTAAATTAGGAAGCAAAAGGAGCTCTATGAGGAATGCCTTTTCGTCGCCTAGAATTAGAGGAATGAGTTGGAGGATGCGTGCCTTTGTGCGTTTCTTGTTGTCTTTCCTTACGCAATCTTTCTTCTTCCTCTTCCTTATTCTTCCTCATTCCTTCAACCTGACATTTTATGATCATATCATATACATTTCCCTTATTCAAATGTAACATATACATATACACATCTAACATCGTATATGCATTTTCTCAAGATATATTCTGTGACGCCAAAAAAATACATTGTATATGTTTCACATTCCAATATGACGACACAACATAATCTATAAAATTTGTTGTTTCAACAACATACATTATACGAATTTGAATATATGCAGATATAACCATACAAATAATAACGTTATATGGTACTTCCTAAAACGAGTTCTCATTTTCTACCGGAAAATTAAATTCGAAAACATTAGTAATAATGATAAAAGTATGCATTAATCAAATTTGGTGGTCCAATTGTAAAGTACTTGTTATATCGATTAATTATATGGTGGCCTCTATAGACCCATTAAATGGTAATTAATTATACGTCCATATAGATACGACAATTGATAAGCTTCTGGCCAATGATTTACTATGCTTAAAAAATGTCATTGAGAAAAAGTGTAAATAAACAGACCTTGCAACCCAAGGAACAGAAGCGAAAGGGATCAAGAAGGGTTCTACTACAAGTCTCGCAGAAGTACGAAATGGTTTTGGGGGTTGAGGAGGAAGCGCCATGAGAAGAGTTCTTAGGATGAGGTCTCTCGTTTAAGAAGAGAACCCTCGCGCTATTGATGACATAAGTTTGGACTCCTCTTATGTCCAATGCCTTCTCTATCTCCGATACTCTTACCACATCATGATACGATGATCTTCTTATCTGTGTCCGTTCTCAATGTTAAAGAATTGGATTTGAGTCAATATACGATATATGTATTGAGAAAATGGTGGACCTGAAGGACGGGATGGTCAATGTGGTAGGAGGAGCGGCAGTAGAAGCAAAACGCATCGTTTTGACAAGATAGACAGAACATGTTGCACTCATTTCTCGGTGTCTCACGGTGTCGAGGACAAATGCTGAAAAAGTTTGTTCTTAAGAGACCTTCCAGCCATTTAGGCTCCTCCATTTTATCCCTCTTCTAAAATAAAAAAATAATAATTACGATCGATACAAACTTTTAAGAACAATGTAATAACTAACAAAGATTATACTCTTGCCATTTGCATTACCTTTATGAAGATGATCAAGAGAGAACGAGAGAGAGAGAAGGAGAGACAGAGAAAGAGAGAGAGAGAGAGGGTATACGGTAATTTGATTATAGAGACAAGAGCAGGACAAATCAGATTATAAGGGTAAGAGAGAAAGGGAGATATCATTTTTATTTTATTGTTGGTAAATGAAGATTTTATTGTTTTTCTTCTTATTTAGGATAGGTAGATATCTTTTTATCTTTTCATTATTTAATATTTATTGTTAACTTTTTAAAACGAACAGTTATTAGAACTATTATTTTAAATCTTATTATATAAAATTAAATAAGTCTGATTAGAATCCGACACATGACAAATTTATAACTAATTTGTGACACGTATAAAAAATAAAATTTGAATTTATAAGACCATCTTATTAAAATCTAACGTGTTAAAATTATAATTTACCATATCACAACAAAAGTTAAATAGTTGTTTACATTATTTTTCATATATGAAATATTTAAATTTTACAATCTGTATCTAATCATTTTCATTTATTATTATCTAAACAGGTATACACATATACGAACCGTTGTCTCCCAAAGAAGACAACCAAGGCACATCTCCAACTTTCGTTTCTTTTTGCAATTTTACGTTTACCGGGATTAGCCATACTTCTTCTAATTATCTTTCACTTTAGTTTAAATTTTATATTAATAAAGTTCCAAAATTTGGAAACATTTTGGAGACTGTTGTTTCTTATTTTTCTCCAAAAGAATTTGTCGATTCGTCGATCTTCTTTGTTGTTAAATTTTAGCCCTTGATAAGACTACATTGCTAATTGGTTGGTGATGAATTTGATAACTTTATCGTGGTTTTTACACATATATATTATGACATTTATTATGATGGTGGAAGTTGTGATTAGGACCGCACATGAAATTTAATTGGTTTTTGATTAAGATTCATGCATTGTTGGAGGAAAATTTGAAACCGAGAAACTCCAATTCACATCTTTTCAGGCAAGTCATTAATGGTGATTCAGTTATGCGTGATTTCTTTGGGTTTATTTCATTCATTTTCTTCATGCCGGTTCAGTGTAACCGTGATGTCTCTTTTAGTAGAGTATTTGATTTCAATGATTTTTTTATCCAGCAGTGGAAGTTCTGGTTATCTCCTATATTATGATGTGGAGATGTCACTTGGATTTTGATTCCAAAATCATTGGTACTACTCTACTTGAAAGAATAATTTTGTTGATAAAACGCTATTCTGGTGCACTTTGTAACGACGGAGTCCTCTGTGTAAATTTCCCCACTTCTCTTCGTATGTCATTTTTGAATCAGTTTTGGGGTTACATCGAAGCATCACTAAGGAGGTTATATCAGTTAAAAAACACCATATCCAAATTATGGTCATTGTTGCATCGATCGTATAGAACATCAAAGTTAAGGTTTTTTAAAATGACATTGATGTAGAATGATTGATATCAATTTGTCTATTGTTCAGAATTTTCAACGAAATCAATGGGTTTTGTAATGCGATGTGCAAGTAGAATTGTTTATGAAAAAAAGAAAAGCAAACACAACTTTTGCATAAGGAGATCAGTTTTTGACAAAGAATTTAACATATTAATAACCCGTTTGTGAATAAGGCTTCAATCAAAAACATCGATAATTCACTTGTTTGTTTAAATTGTTTTTAATATATGGCGCATATACCTTCTTATGTAATAATTGTTTCCGTAATTTTGTATCTTGCGATTTGATGATAAATGTTTTTAGTCGGAAAAAAGTATATACACATATACAGCTAAAAAAGGAAGAAGGAAAAACAACGATTTTAAATGTCTTAACGGTTTCAGTCTAAGCAAAAACTAATGTTTCAACTTATAGGTTTCATGCAATTTCACTACTCAAAATTCACGCAAATCAGTTTATATCAACTAAGTTATGTTTTTTTCAAACTATGAAACAAATAGTTTCATGATTGATATAATACATATTAATTTATATGATGTATTACCTATTACATTGGTGTTTTTTATGCACCGACGACTATATACTGATATTTGTACATCGACTAATGTACACAGCAAAAAACTGTGTAAATAACAAATCATTCTAAAGCCCATCACCTTTTGTTAGTCCGGTCCTCAACCCAATTCGAGTTCCTTAAGTTTTCAGCCAAAACCATTCTACAATTTCCTTAACCAAACAATTCAATTTCGACTGTTCATCACATTTCTCGTTTAAATCAACCAAGATTGACTATTCCTTTTTAAAATGAGGAATTACAACGCTGGGTGGACGGCGGTGAATCACTCTAGGCGAGTCATCTTTCTACCGGTGCAGCGGAAGTCGTCCGAAGGGCCAATGGGTTTTGTGGCTTGTCGTCGGAGGCGGATACGGGGTCGAAGAGGACGAGAGGTGAGACTGTCCATCTTATCGCTTGTATCTAAGCCACCGGAGCACTTCCTATCGACCAGATCGATGGTTCCGTTGTGCTGGAGAAAGGAATCAGTAGGCCGAGCTAGGTTTTTTTATTTGGTAAGGTTGATTAGTTGGGTTTTCTGACACATGTTTTCAAAGAAGACTCTGCATATGCACTTCCTTCTTTGAAGCCAGATTTGCAAAAGATCACCAGCTATGCATAATCACCCTCCCATTCTCATCTCTTAGAACCCATGCATACCCCTCCTAATTTTTTTCCCCTTGACCAAAAACCACCAATGGTACATTTCAACCAACCAGGGATAGGTGGACTTCCTCCACTTCATCCCTTGAGATAAGAACCAATATTCCACATCCTCTCTAATTTTTGTCAATGGGAGAAAATTTTTTTGCTTCAAAAAAAGGAAGCAGTTTCGATTTTTCCATAATCGACACAGTAACCAAGAGAAAAGTCTTTTGATTTCCTTTCTAACCTCAAAATTTTGCCCTGTTTTAAAGAGGTAATGGAAGTATCCAAATCTGCCTTGCCAATGTGCACATGAAAAGACGAACATGGTTCACAGATATCTCATTTTAGTTCACATATTTGGCATCTTGAGTCTATTGACATATCTCTCACTGATATCAGTTCCTCCACCGGCAAGGCCCCACTCAAAGCCCTCCATAGGAAAATCTTGATTTTAGGGACAGTTCGAAGAGAACAAATGTGATTTTTCACCCCATTCAAAGAGGGATGATTCATTGCTTCTTGGTGGTTTTGGTATTGTTAACTTTGGAAGCTAAACAATATCCCGATTTCACAGAATAAGCTCCAGTTTTGTTGTGTTCCCAGCACCAATAATTCTCTTTTCGTATCACCGGTTTCATAACTAAAATTCTCCTCACAAAAAAATCTATAACTACTAAACAGTTTCTATAAATATCCACGAATATTATGGATTTCTAAAAAAATACACAAACAAAATTTTTCCTCTTGAAACTCATACTTATCATTTATCACCACACTGGTATTTTATATTTTCAATTTAACGGACGTTAGCAAAATTAGAAACGTTATTATCTCTGTTAAAAAGCAAAAAAACAAACCTAAATAACGCTATATTTAAACATTTGTTTTAAGGGTTATTCAAAAAAAAAGAAACGTTCAAATACAGTCCAATGTTTTTAAAGCAGAACTTACGCTGTTTTAATTTTATTAAGATTCTTTATGTTCAATGTGTAAAATACAAAACCGATTATGAATCCGAATAGTAACTTGGCATAATTTTTTATTCGTGCATTTTGTAGAAGTCAAGAAGAAGATGTACATATTTTTTGAACGTTACAAAAAATTCAGTTAGTGATATATATTTTTTCTTTTTTTTTGGTAAAATGTTTTTTTTTGTTGTAAAATGTTAAATAGTTAGTGATATTTTATGGATTTTTTTGTTTAATTTCAATTTGATTAGATTTATTCTTTGATGGGCTTTAGGTGAATAAAGTGTAAAGAGAATGGGGGAAAGAAGAAAAAGTTGTGGTGTCAACCATGAACTATAAGAGGGTGAGTGTAGCTCAACGAGGATCAAATTATTTGTAATGTGAGATAAAAAAAAGAGATCAAGCAAAATCGCATGTTCAGCGATCTAAGTATATATTCAATCTACCTTAACATGGTTGTCAAAAAAAGAGGTGTCCAGTAACAAGTTTTTAATTAGAATTTTACTTCTCTCTTTTCCAGGTTTTTGGGTGCCCTTAATGATATTCCAAATGGTCTTAGCCACTGATAGGTTGATACCGGCACGGCATATTATGGTGAAACGTTATGTCTGGCACTTAGAACCCCGTTCGACATCAAACTTTGCCAGCAAATTTCTTGGTTATATAACAATGTCTAAAGCCTTTATATTGATTGCTGACATTTTAAACGTTAAAACTTTAAATGTAATAAAGACATTTTAAAGGTTTTTACCAAAAATATTACTACAATTTTATGTTAGATATTCCATCTGTTCCTAATAAATTGATGTTTTGAGTTTTTTCTTCTTATTCTTAAAATATTGATTTTATAGATTTAATTAATTTATTTTCTATTTTAAAATTAATTAATGAGTATATTTTTGGGCAACGAAACTGAAACGTCAAGTTTTCCATTTATAATTATTCTCGTTGGTACCATTGAATGTCATAAAGAAAGAGAAAAAGAATCAACTAAAAAGCAAACTAATAAAATTATTATATATTTTTTAATATGTGTAAAAATCCTAAACATGAATCTATTAGGAACAACAGAGGAAATACTTAATATAAACTCTAAATATATTACCATTGTTTCTTAAATATATTTTACGGTAATAGTAGGTATATTTTTTGTTTACTAACTATCAATACATGGGTTACTATTGTTAACTTTTCTTGCAGATGTTTGTCTATAGGACCACATCACCTTCTTTTCCCCATTCCTTGCTACCACTACATATTTGGCTACCGTTAGGCCTTTCCTTAAGATGGATTCCAAAAGATTTTTTATTTGATCGTCCCTAATAATAGGTTGAACAAGAATTTGACTCACGATGTTCTATAAATAGTCATTGATTATTTCAGTAACATAATCTGATGTTTGATTTGGATTCCTAAGAAGTTTTCATTACTTAGTCGGCATTCAATTTTTAATTATTTAATTCTTCATGTCTCTCTCCCGAGATTTGAGAACCTAATATTGCCGTTAAGTTTTTTTAACTAGGTTAATTTCTGTGCTACCTCGAGAGATTTTTTCTCAAAATTTTCTCAAATTTGTGTTGATTTTTGCAATTATTGGTGTTATAAGGTGATAGAAAATGCTTAAATATTAAGTTAATTGGTGTTCATAATTTTTAAGATGTTGAAAGACAAACAACATAATTTTTTTCTCAATTTTTCATAACTTTTGTTGATTTTTAAAATTATTGGTGTTCTATATAGTGATTAGAAAATGATTAAAAACTAAACTTATTGGTGTTCATAATTTTTAAGATGTTGAATGACAAAAAATTTCATTTAATTCTATGATGAACACAATGTATGGTTTCATAAAACTATTACCTTTTTCTTATGTTTAAATTGTTACAGTTACCTCTCTACTTCTTTGTCTCTCACGATTGCAGAGATCTATGTGAACCACTTTCATTTGTAATTGCTCCTCTGTCTCACTCACCCAAACCACCTATTTGTTTCTTTGCCAACTTTTCTTCTAAATCCTCACTCTTTCATTATCTATTGGTTGAATTCATATCGTTCACGTTTTTGCCTACTTCAATCCCTATACTTATCAATTTTATACCTTCACTTCTAAATTATAAAAAAATTGGTGCAATATTAAACATGACATTGAAAACTTATATTTCCTTTTGACAATATAAACATAATGAGCAACATTACAGTAGATTTGGGAACCACATGAGGATAAAATTTCTAAAACTTCAATGAAGCTAATGTTTCCTTTGATTTGGTGAAAAAATAACGATAGAAGAAGAAATTATAAAATTTAATTTCGATGAATGATAAGTATTTGATATAAAAGTTGTACAATACTTTTCAGCTTTGAAAGTTGCATGTATCTAAGATTTGATGGTCTAAATATTTTTTCCAAGACTCTCACTATTTTTCCAAAACTTTGAAACTCTATTTATGCTTTTGGTGATGTGGATTTTTGTTTCTTGAAAAGGTTGAAGATATTTGGTTATTATATCAAGACAAATCAACATCATGGATCTTTATAATGAAATATAAGGTAATGTAGAAAGATAAACATGTAATATAAATATGATGCAAAAAACTATAGAATTGAAAATTTTACTAATATGTTGTACTTCCTTTGACACCTCATCCAATTTAAGATTTGCATAGAACTCATCAATCAACATAGATATTTTTTATCCATAGATAGTGACATGAACACTGCATAGATAGTGACATGAAAACACTACAAAAAAAAAGATTCAAGTTTTGTTGAAAATCCTCCTACAAGTAATATATTTGAGGATATTGTCTACTTTCTAATTTATAATCATTAAAAAAATTAATACAAATGACAGTCAGTTACAATATCTATAGAACATTTAGTGTTGAATATAATAATTATGTATGGGGTATTATCGTATACCCTAATATCCATCACCAAAAGCAATGATTCTAATCTTATATATACACCCTATGAAATGAAGGTAAGGGTCTAAATAAAATGAATATAATTGGAGATTTAAGGTAGACGTTGTCAGAATTATGGAATCTGAAACACCAAAGGTTTAGAATTTAATTATGAATTTGTGGTACTTTACCGATACCACGGGAAACTTTGCTTGGAAAAAAGAAATTATGGCGCAAAGATTTGAATCCCTAACATCAATTTCAATTTTAATGCATTTTCAACAAACATAAACCCAACGAATACATAACTTCATAAGAAAGAAGATGAAATAGTGGTACTCAGTGGATGCTTTAAGAGGAAAAGTGAACAATATAGTTGTCTTGACACTTAAGAGAAAAAAAAATGGTGTTTAGCGTCTCTAAAATCAAGGTTTAAGAGATGTCACACATATTTTTTTAATGATTGGTATGTATTATATTTTGTTGTCGACATGCACAACACAAAAAGTGATGTGTACTAACTATTTTAGTTTGATTGGTTTAATTTTTAAATGATATGTTCACTTCCCATTGTGTTACTACTAGAACTGTTGATGTTTTACTGATGATACCTTATGTTTTTAACTAAAATTTCATGTAAGATTTTTCATTCAATTTATAATATAATGTTTTGTTTCATTATGAATATTGCTTAGGCTTTTAAAATATTTATGTAGATGTATCATTCTTTTTTCTTAACGGATTATATTAACTTAAAGATTTTAAGATATAAAATTTTATATGATAATTTTTTAACTGGATTTGAAAAAATATTTGGAGATTTTTCATTTAAAATTTATCAATTGTTGTTGGAAATTGCAAACAAAGCTTAAATTTTTAGTAATGTCATGGTGAAATCCTTTAAAACGTTTTAGTTTTATTAAAAAAATTAATTTTAAAAATAAAATGCTAAAACAAGTTATGTAACAAAAATAAATTGATGGCATGTTTATAAACCTTCAAGAAAATATGATATTTCTGTTTTAATGGTTAATAAAACAAATTGGAAACCAAAAAAGGTATATGAAAAATAAACTCTATAAATATGCATTATTTTCTAGCTTTATGTTACAAGATAACTTTATTAACTAATTGTTATTTTTCTATAAATTTTTTAAACATTGTAATCAATAATTATTTACTAACTCTCATAGCAAAACACAAAAAAACAGTAAAACAAATACTACAAAATGGTTGCATCTAAGAAGAGTCATATTGTTTTCTATGTCTTAAGATTATGATTATGCTACTCATATTTTGTGGAAGCGGAGATGCAACACAATAAATAGACTACAGAGCTATAACAAAAGGCATAATTCTAGCATGCAACCCTAATAACCCAAAAGCATGTGTCAAAATTCCCGAAAATCTTTATCATATAGGTTGTGAAACGATTACGAGATGTCATCGTGAAGGTTAACTCAATATTCATATGCCTAAATAATCATTTCATTAAATGTGAAGCAATACTATTTTATATTTGTGTTCTTTATGTAAAGTTACTATCAATTTTTATGTATTTTATGATTATTTCATAGTTATTATTTTGATAAATCTATAAATTTATGTGTTACACTTCTCTAGATGTTTGCATTCAAGAAAGTAAAAGATAAAAAAAACAATTTCAAAAGATGAAAAAACAAAGAACTAGACTTAAAAAAGTAAATTTCATAGGAAATAACTAAACTTTGCCTATATCATATTACAAATGTCATGAACAATAAAAGAACTATCTGTTACATTAACAATCATATTGAATGTTAAAAAAAATAATGTTGGAGAATTTTGTGAGAGAATTAGTAAATGATTGAAAACTACATTAATCTTTTATATGAAATGTTTTTTGTATTGGATTAACGGTCGGTTCAAGGATTGAATAAATTCGTTAAGTAATACGTGTAAATATTAATTAAAGTTTTTTACACACAAAAAATAAATAATTAATCAATATAGCGTTTTACAAAGTATTTACTTTGTTTTTTAATTTTTAATCCCTAATAGAATCTCAAAAATGCTTAAATACTAAAAGTAGAAAGAAAAAAAGGATTAGAAAGCAAATTTTTGTTTGTTAGTTTGTTGTCTTGGATTAAAAACAATGTAACTGATAGACAAGGAAAAAATCAACACAATAAAACATAGATTAACATATGAAAAAGTTATAAACAATGTTCTTCTTCAATTTGAGGGTTGTGGGTAGTTTCCATTTTCTGACTTGTAACCATTAAAAATCAAGAAAAATGTCATTTATATAATGTATCTAGAGAACACTTAGTGTTGAAGATAATTATTATATACCAATAGGTATTATCGTATACCCTAATATCCATTATCAAACGCAATGAACTTGGTCATATACACCATATGAAACATAAAATTTGATATTGATATTGATATTGAGATCATATTAAACCAAATGTGAAAATAAATGTCTAAGTAAAGTTAATATAATTGGAGATTTAATATAGACGTTATAAGAGTTATAAAATCTAAAGCACCAAAATTCCTAGTTTAAATATGGGATTTGTGGTACATTAATGGCACCAAAGGATAACTTGGTCGACAAGACGAAATGATGACAAACAAATATTCATAACAAAGCACAAAAACAGTGCAAACAAATATTACAAAAATTGTTGCATCTAAGAAGAGTCATATTTTTTTTTCTATTTGCTATAATTATGATTATATTATTTATGGTTTATAGAAGCGGAGATGCAACATATATATAGATTACGGAGCTATAGCAAAAAAACAGAAATTCAACTTGCGGTCCTAAAAACCCAAAATTATGTGTCAAAATTCCAGAAAATCCTTATCATAGAGGTTGTAAAATGGGTATCAGATGTCATCATGAAAGTTAACTTCATATTCATATGCCTAAAAATTTATTTCATTAAATGTGAAGCAATACGATTTTATTATTTGTCTTCTTTATGTAAAATTACTATCAATTTTCATGTATTTTATGATTATTTGATAATTATTATTTTTTAGTTAATCTATAAATTTATGTGTTACACTTTTCTAGATGTTTGATTACAAAGAATAAAAAAATATATAATTTCAAAAGATAAAGGTAAACAAAGAACTAGATCTAAAAAAGTAAACTTTGCCTAAATCATGCTGCTAATGTCATGAACAATAAAATAACTATATGTTACATTAACAAACGTATTGTATGTTGGAATAAAAATAATGTTGGTTACTTATGATCTCTACGTAGTCTTGAAGAATTTCGTACAAAAATTAGTAAATAATTAAAAAGACATTAACCTTTTATATGAAATGTTTTGTATTAGATTAACTGTCTGTTCAAAGATTGAATAAATTCATTAAGTGTTGGAAAAATTAAAAAATGACAATCATTTACTGTATCTAGAGAACTCTTAATGTTGGACATAATTATAAATTTTCAAAAGGTATTATCGTATACCCTAACATCCATCATCAAAGGCAATGACCCTGATCATACACACCATATGAAACATAAATTTGATATTGATATTGAGATAATACTAAACCAATTGTAAACGTAAGGGTCTATATAAAGTTAATATAATTGGAGATTTAAGGTAGAAGTTGTCAGAGTTATGGAATCTAAAGCACTAAAGTTTCTGAGTTTAACTATGGGATTTGCGGTACATTAATGACATTGAAGAAAACCTTCGTAAAAAAAAAGAAATAGTGGCACAAAGATTTGAAACCCCAACATCAATCTCAATTTAATGCATACTCAACAAAAACAACAAAAAGAATACATAACTTTATAAGAAATACGATAAAATCCTAGTACTCGGTGGAGGTTTTTAGAGGAAAAGTGAGCGATATAATTGTCTTAAGACTTGAGAGAAAATTTCTTGTTGAACTCAAATTTCTTGTAATCCTTTTCATTCAATTTAAAATTTAATGTTTTGTTCATTATGGATGTTCCTTTGGATTTTTAATGTTTATGTAGATGTATCATTCATTTTTCTTAACGGATTACATAAATTTAAGATAATTAAGATATAAAATTTTATATGATAATGTTTTAAATGGATTTGGAAAACCAATTGGAGTTTTTCATTTAAAATTTATCAATTGTTGTTGGAAATTGAAAATAAAGCTTAAATTTTTAGTAATGATATGGTTAAATCCTTTAACATGTTTTAGTTTTATTAAAAAAATTTGTGTTGAAACTTAAATGCCAAAACAAATAGTATAAAAGATTTAAATGTTGTTATGTAAGAAAAAAAAATTGCTGACATGTTTTTAAACCTTCAAGAAAATTTGATTTCTCTATTTTAACGGTTAAAAACAAATTGTAAACCAAATAAAATAAATGACAAATAAAATCTATAAATATGCATTCTTTCCTGGCTTTATGTAACAAGATATAAAACATTGTAATCAATAATTATTCATTAAGTCTCATAGCAAGCACAAAAACAGTACAAATAAATATTACAAAAATGGTTGCATCTAAAAAGAGTCCTATTGTTTTTCTATTTGCTATGATTATGATTATATTAATCATGGTTTGTGGAAGCGGAGATGCAACACAATATATAGATTACGGAGCTATAGCAAAAAACAGAAATCCAGAATGCGGCCCTAAAAACCCAAAAACATGTGTCAAAATTCTAGAAAATCCTTATCATAGAGGTTGTGAAACGGGTTCCAAATGTCATCATTAAGGTTAACTATATATTCATATGCCCATTTCATTAAATGTGAAGCAATTCGATTTTATTATTTGTGTTCTTTATGTAAAATTACTATCAATTTTATGTATTTTATGATTATTTGATAATAATTATCTTTTAATAAATCTATAAGTTTATGTTTTACATTTCTCTAGATGTTTGCCTTCAAGGAGTAAAAGAAAAAAAAATTAAAAGATAAAAAAACAAAGAACTAGACCTGAAAAAGTATACTTTGCCTAAATCATGCTGCAAATGTCATGAAAAATAAAAGAACTATATATTACATTAACAAAGATATTGTATGTGGAATGAAAATAATTTTGATTAGTTATGATCTCTAAGTAATCATTTCATCAAATGTGAAGTAATACGGTTTTATTAATTTTGTTCTTAAGGTGAAGTTACTATCATTTTTATGTATTTTATGATAATTTCATAATTATTTATTTGTTAAAACAATGTATTTTTGATAGATGTATAAATTAAACTTCTCTAGATGTTTGCCTTCAAAGAGTAAAGGAAGCTAAAAAAAATTGAAAAGAAGAAAAAAAAACTAAACCTAAAGAAAAAATAGCTTTCATAAGAAAAAACTAATACATGTCTAAATCATGGAGCAAAAGTTTTGAGCAATAAAAAGACAATCTATTACATTTAGAAATCCTGGAAAGAAAAAATGTTGATTTAGTTGTAATCTCTAGGTAATCTTGGAGAATGTTGTGAGAGAATTAGTAAATGAATGAAAAAGACATTCATCTTTTATATGAAATGTGTTGTATTGGATTAAAGGACTATTCTAGGATTGAGTTAATTCTATAAGCCATGCATGTAACTATTGATTAAATTTCTTTTTACACACAAAAAAATGTAGAGTTTTAAAGTATTTTCTGCGTGTTTTTATTTTACTCTCTAGTAGAAACTGGAAACAATGCTAAAGGCCTAAAAGTAGAAAAAAGCGATTAGAAACTAAATCTATTTTCAAAAGATATGAATAGTTCCACACAAAAAAATCCATGTAAAAAAGATTTTTATGTAAAACAAAAAGGGTCAATTAGGTTAATATCAATGAAAAAAATAAAATTAGATTAATAACATTTAATATTTGAAAACAAAGAAACTAACAAAGAGAATAGGTTTTATATCATATTTACCCTTTACAATTGGTTTAGTTACATAGAAATTTCATTGAAAAACAAATATTGGTTTGTAGTTATTTGTAGAAATTTCTACCAATAGGTACGAGTGCTACAAATAGAGTCATGGATGTGAAGCTTTTTAGAGATTCAAAAATGCTACAAATGGTCTCTGTGTGTTGTGTGGAGAGTCTATCCATCATAGGGAGAGTCTATCCATGCAAAACCGCCTGTTAAGGATAATTTGCGTCGGGTAATTGTTGTTTGAAGAAGTTGTTCATCATAATCACATATATTGCAGGTAGTCGAACATCATAATAGGATTAGATCAAATACCTCTAATAATAATAATGTAATTGACGACAAAAAAAAAACAAAATCTAAATGCATTAGTGGACAATTGTTGTTTTGTATGTAATTTAAGATGTTACAATAATATATATATATATATATATTGTTATATAACACCCCGACTGCTACCGTCTGTGAGCACTCATGTCCTCTTTCGGCCCGTGGGCCTCACTCTCATCTGGCGGCCGGTGCGCTATTCCGAAAGGTTCGAAAAACTTGTTATTATTCCTACAAATAACCACATGATCTTTCTCTGTGTTTTATCCTCAGTCACACGATACCGACAATCACTTCCCCATATTTGTTTATGCAAAAAAGCTGTAAACATGTTATAACAAGCAATCTAGAAAACAATACAAGTGCCAAAAAAATTATTTATATAAATGAGTGTTAAATAAGTTATAGTTATATTCTTTATATAATTTGATAATTAGTTTATTAGTGTGCTAAGCTATTTATTTGTTAAACTTTTTTTTATTTCACTGCATGATAAATAATCTGTTTAACTATTTAGTTATTTTTTTTTTAATTGGTAACAAATATCAAATTTAACTTGGTAAATAATTTATATTTATTTATTTCTGTAATGTCAGAACTTGCCCTGTAGTAGGAATAAGAGGAGATTGAACAAGTAGATTATTAGAAGTGTAGCTTTGGTAAAACTAATTTCTCTCCTGTTGATCTAATTTTGAAAAATCATTGTTGGTTAGGTAATTGTTTAATCTTCCATTGTCAGTCAATGTTATTACCTAAAAATATATATGCAATGGAAAATATAACTTTTCAAACATTATATTTTTTGCAAAGAAATAGAAAACTTTTCTTTGTAAATATGATCTTCTACTTTCATGTTCACTTTAAAAAGATAAAAAAATTGGCTTGTTAAATGAGAAAAAAACACTTTTTAAGTTTTTTTCTAGTTAAAAAGACGTTTCATAATATATGAAGAAAATAATGATAATTATGTAATAATTATAATACAACGGAGTAATGATGTTAAAATTAGCTTTAAACTTGCGGGCCAAACAGTTCGGTATAAACGGGTTGATCAGTTTAGACCCGTTTATTTAACAAATCTTAAACGGGCTGATCCGTTGTGCCCACTAACTAAACGAGTTTGAATAATGATAAATGGGTTGATCTGTTAAGCTCGTTTAGGTCTATATATATATTTTTTTTCTTGAGCCCCACATAATTTTTTGTTAAGTGCTAAAATGTCTTCGCATTCATGAGTATTGTTTTGAATTCATTAAAAATTATGTTAATTTATAAATTTAATAATTATTTACTTAAGGTATATATGAATTTTTAGAAAAAATAAAATGTATTGATAAATATTCGCTAGTTACTTAAAATATAAGATTGGCAACATCTTTTTTGTTACCGGAAAGAAAAAAAAGTTAAACGGATGAAACGGCCAGTATAAATTTGGCGGGCCTAAACAGATTTGGACCTAAATGGATTTAAACCTAAACAGATTAAAGTTTTTATTGTTAAACGAACCGGACCTAGATGGGTGGGGCTTAAACAGATGGTTCGGCATCTATTAACATTAATACCACTGAGTTAAAGAATCATAATAGAACTGGAATGTTTTGTGTGCATATGTTCTGGCATGAAATGTAATACGTTGTACATGTACGTAAACGTATGAGTTTAGATATCAAACTGCCTGAATATTCAGATGTACTTTTTTGAAAATATTATTTTCCTTTCTTCTGTTTTTAGCTGACGCAATACTGAAGCCATCATGTGCATTTGTTGCATGTTCCGTCAATTCCCCGGAAAGGATTTATTATTATTTATTTTTTTGTTAAAGGCTTTTATATCATATCATTTTATCAAATATTTATTTAATTCAGTTACGCATAACATTTTATGATATGTAGGTCCTAAAGAACAAACCAAGGAGATTTGCCAGTGTCACTCTCCTCTAGTACTACTACTTGCCTTTTGGGGAGCTCGGACTCAGCTGGGGAAATTGTTCTTTCACACTCGAGCTCTCTCATCCTTCCATTTTGTTTTATAAAATGTTTAGTGTAAATGCATGAAGATTAAGAAATTCTATAGATTTAGATTATCTCAACTTTTGTTTTTGGTTTTAAACTTCTATAATCAATAGAAATTTAATATTCTAGAGGTAATTAATATTAAGATAATGTTCAATATTACATAGTAAACTAAACAAAAATTTCAGATTTTGTTCAAAACGGAATCGATCTTTTCGACAACTTTCAGCCGCGTTTTCCTCTTCCAACCTTTCATAGTAGCCACTAAATTCACCAATCCAACGACTTGTGCTTTTGTATATTCCGGATGACCCTTTCCCCAGTGAACATATTCTGTCTCGGGTTTAAACCATGAAAATGTTTTATCTTTTGAGTGTTGCACTCTCATATCTTGCGTACCTTGTTAAATGTTTCGACTATCTGTAACTTCGGCTTCACATCTGTTGGCACAAAGTGTTGTAGCCCATTTATTAGGACCTACAAGAAGATATATTGCTGTCAGCCAAAATTGGTTTTCAATGTCTCCCTCACGACTATTTCGCTTGCCTTTGCTGTACAATGGATCCCATCTCTATGAAGTGTTACCATCAGTTTGACGGCACCCGACGGTTCCTGCCAATGAGTAGTATTAGCTAAAAGAAGTGAAGCAATGACTACAAGTTTAAGTAGAATCCCAGCTGAATCATCACAACAAAGGTCTGATTCGCCAGCATTGCAAAGGAATTTAGTTGAAGAAGCAGCCATTCTCTCAGGAACAACCTAATCAGTTTAAATATTTATGAACTAAGAGGTATGAATTTCAGAGTCCAATGTTAATGACACTTGAACACTTGTTATAAAGGAAATGTACACTTGAAAAAACGCATAGACTAGAGCAAGACCAAAAAAAGAGTCAGCAAAAGACCTCTGATCTAAACCATATTGATGAAATTGCATAAAGTAAATATTTATGATCTAAGAGGTATGCATTTCTGAGTACAACGTTCGTGAAGTAATTAACAAGATCAATTTCCATTAATCAAGATCATATAATTAATTTTACACAATGTCTCAAAGCTTCAAGCATTAATATATCCATGGCAGTGACAAAATTTAAGAAATTTTGAGACTACCATAACCAAAAAGAAACAAATCTAATGTAGAACCTTACCCCGAATTCATAATAGCCTATCAGTATTCGAGTCAAGATCATCTGATTAAATTCTACCAAAAAAATTCAAAAATCGAGTGGGCAAGAACTGATTCAACAGCATTCGAGTTGTCTTTACAATTGATGGGTTATCCATTTTAAATCAAAATTTAAGTAAGGGTAGAAATGTCTTTTTCTAGGACTGGAGTGGCAAAATCCGAGGTTGTACAATGCTACAGTAGTGACTTTTTTTTAATTAACTCTTCAATTAATTTGGTAATTAAAAAGCCACCAAATAAATAAAAAGAAAATAGAGAATTTGGGCAAAAAAACCCGAACCCGACCACCTAATCTGAATCCGACCCAAAATATTTTAGTTGAATCCGAATCCAAAAATTATTTTATTGGAAAATGTGTACTCGTATGTGCGGGTTTAGGATAAAGCTCAAATTGAATATGATACTTGTTAGGATACCCGAAAACACATATTAGTCATAGGCAAAATACCCTAATCGAGAACTATACCTGGACCCTATCCAAAAATCCGATCTGATTCCGAAGCCGAAATTTTAAATGTGAGTTTTATGTGTAACATACATAAACCCGATCCGAATCCGAACCGGAAAATCTGAAAACAATGTTTGTGTATGTAAGATTGAATATAAAACTCGAATCCGAACCCAAACTCGATTGAAACCCAAAAATTCAGATTTTTATACGTTTTAAAGTTTGAAACCCGACAAGATCCGAACCGAATCCGAACAGAATTTTCAAAATTATTTCATTGGAAAGTAAATACATAAATCCGATAGATCCGAACCCAAATGCTCAGACCTAACTACAAGAATCAGGTTTTAGGATCTGATAATACAATTATTTAGACATTAATTTAAGTATTAAAAATGGAGCAAAAATGTGTGCTTACAATCTTCAAGACTGTACAACTTGCAGGAGGATCTTTTACACAAACCCATAAAACAAAACGAACAATAACTAAGAAGGGGCCTATCCTCAAATTAACATTACTCGATACAAATGCAAAAGTAAGAACAGACATAACAAGACCAGAAAAAATAAGTATTACTTGCTGTTGCTGAAGCTTCTGGAAGCTTCTAGCTTGATCTACGCAGCAGCTGATTCGATCTTCTCGACAACTTCCAGCCGTGTTTTCCTCTTCCAACCTTTCATGGTAGCCACTAAATTCACCAGTCCAACGACTTGTGCTTTTGTATATTCCGGATGACCCCTTGCCCAGTGAACATATTCCGTCTCTGGTATATAGTATGCCTGCAAAAACGAGTGATAATTTCGGTTTAACCCATGAAAAATGTTTATCTTTAGAGTCTGCACTTTCATATGTGTTTCTGTTTTGCCTACCTTGATGAATGTTACGACTATCTGTAACTTCGGTTTCACATTTGTTGGCACAAAGTGCTGTAGCCCATTTATCAGAACCTACAAGAACAAAGATAATGTCGGTCAGAATCAACACATGTGATTCAATATATTTATTGCAGTAGCATTGTTTATATGAAGTTTACATATCAGTATTGGAACGTCTATCAATGTTGATTGAAAAATTTATCATTCATGTACACAATTCCCGATCCCGTTTAGAAGAGAATAAAGCTGAATAAAAAGGAGGAAAACAATACCTGAATATCTAATGACATGAGAGCACGTCCTTCATCACTACATCTTTTTATTCGAGATAAACCTTCAACAAGCATCTCCGCAAATATTTCAACTCCATACTCCAGGAGGAGGGTTTGGACCTATGTATGAAAAAGGGTTCAAAGTGGATACAGATTTCCCTATAGTTTGAGACGGAAACATGCTCAATCTGATATTTTCGGACCATATAATCAACTTCTAAAATTGAGGTCAGAAAGTTATTTACCTCCTGTGGAATGCCTCCATGAGCAAGCCTTGTTTTGTAATGTTTGAATTCCCCGAGCATCAAATCAACATACCTGTTACTTTAAGCAGTTTATAAACTGGCAGCGATGCAAATAAATCGTCCAACATGACAATTCTAGTTTTAGAGCATCAGCCATGTACTGAATCTTGAAATGTGAATTCAGCAATCAAATAGGTGGCTTGCCAATTATAACTTTTGCAACACGAGCATTTCCTAAAAGTAGTTTTGAAGAAGAAAAAACTATGAACGTCTAAATTGAATATTTCATGATTCAATTTAAGCTGCAGGTACATATATCGAAGGAGCAAATTGATGAAGTAACAAACCCGTTATGCTCGACTCCAAGCTCCTTGACTTCCCATTTAGAATTAGCAATCCGGTCGACATATCTGTAAAATCGGTTGAAGGTCAATTATCGTGAATATACATAATACCCTCAGTGAGAACCAATAACATAAAAACCTAGCTTCAACTTTAGCATACCAATTGAATTATATACGATTGGTGTAACAGTTTCAAAACTCCAAGGTCAGTGAGAATAAGAACAGAAGGCACAGGAAAGGAGAGAGATACTATCTATCTAATAACTTCCTTTGAAATGCAAGTTCAAAAGTAAATCGGCAATTTACCCATTAACGTGCAGCAGTATCCTCGCAGTTGTCCTATGTAAGTGCTCTGTCAGATCCGGTACGGAACCAACCTGATGAATCATTCCACTTAATGCAACTCCTTCAAATATATTTGCTACCACGTATTGTATATAAATAGTTCTTGATTAAATATATAAAAATAGAGGATAAATTAGTTGGCAAACGAGTACAATGAAACTACTTATGATCATGCCCTGCATAATCCATTATTTTTAGAGGCAAAATGACTATTGGATGCTACAGAGGTCTTTGTATAATCAAATTGTATATATGTTGTCAATAGTACAGCCAAATAAGGTAGTATATTTCCAGCCAGAGTTTCTCTGAGTTTAAGAATTCAGACAAGCAAGAGGCACATACCAGTTGACCAAAGAAGTCTTCAACCAGAGAGCCATTTCTTGACATAAGCATTGATTGGAGATGAGCCTTTGATTTTTGCAATATCCGAGCCACAAGAGAAACAGTGTCAACTGCAGCACATCTTTCCTGCAAGCGATAATCACGTGTTAAAGAATCCTTATATTATACAACCTTGAGATGATATGAAGAAAGTAAAGGAAGCTGCTCTTCTCATCTCACACTTCAAATATGAAATACAGGAAAATATAAATCAATAGGAATATAACTATATTTAGAATTACTAATTGGTTAGAAAACAATATTAATTGTAGTTCAGATTGATGAAAACCTAGCCTCAATTTATACCTTGAGACTAAAAGATACGCCTGATAAATGACCAGAAGTATTTGAGGGATTTGCTGGAGTCACATCCGCAAGACTATGAACTGTGTTTGAAAAGGCAAGTGATGAAGATGGTGATGATGAAGGCTGAGGTTTGATCCATTGCTCACACTCTTGTGATATCCAGGATAAGCTGCTTTTCAAGCGATCTGTATTTGGAATGAAATGTATTCTATGCTGAGCAAAATGGCTTTCCTTAGATGTTGTAGCCTTAAAAGTCATAAGACGATCATACTGGTTGGGAGTAACATTACAAACAAAGAGGAGCATCAAAAGAAAACGAATCAGTAACTCACGATTGAAAGAGTCAGTAACTCCTTTGCCACCTGAATTAGTATTTTCTTGACCAAATACTTGAAACACGAAATAGAAAAAGACCCCAAACAATTGGCATATTCCCTACAAAATTTCAAATAGGTGTAAGAGAAACTTTCGAAAATAATTCGAGGGAGAATAGTAAACAAATTTGCAGTTCCAAGGATTAGGATTGGTACCTTAAAGAATTCAACGTTAACAATTTCTAGTTTCTGCATAAGCCTCGCGTACTTATCCATTGATCTAAGACAGAACACAGTAAACGCCATTCCATGTCAAAAAAGTGACCTGGGGAAAATATGTGCTAGCAAGGCTGTCATTATAATTTAATACATGTGCTAAACCGCATATTACCTTAGAAGACAAAGGGATGATCCTGTTTGAGCTGTCAAATCATCATTAGCACTGAAATATAAAGAAGATTTCCTTGATTGACTACGTGTAAAACTTCTTCTTGGAAGTTGACTATCCTCATCAATAAAGTCAGCAAGAAGGTCTTCGTTTTCATCTTCTGAAACAGGACTACCTCCGTTAATGCGTTTTGTATCTCTTATCTTGGGAATGACAACATCATCATGAATAATATCATTCCCTTCATAATCTCCAGAGACGGCTTCATTGACCGCAGAGTAGTCTTGATCTTCTCTATAGTAAGTTAACTTTGCTGAGAAGGGGTTACCGCTTTTCAGCCAATATGAAAATCCACTCCTGTTGCCACTTGGATCAGTTGAGTCATTTGACTTATTAGAGTGAGGGAATCTGGAAGAACCAGAGGCACTGCGGGAAGAAATAATTAGGGGAGCCCCATCCCCCACAAGACCAGCAAAATTAATAGCTTGCACAATATCAGGCGATAATTTCGTCCATGTCTCCTTCTCCAGTACCATTTTAAGCGCCTGTCAGGGAGAACAAACAAACAAAACTTTACCTTCACATTATCAGGTAGTCTGATGCATGAAAGTAACTAGGTATGCGGTATGCGGTATTGGCAATGTCAGTCCAATGGGCATTGTGAAACTGAGCTTACATGCATGCTTTGCTTATGAAATGCAGTGAAATAATTTTCGCATACACCCTTTAGCTTCTCCCTAAAATCAACAACTTCAATTCCACAGAACGCTTCCCCAGCAAGGATAAAGACGCTCAGGTCTTCATAATTTTTTAGAAACTGATGTATGCTTGTTGAAGAAGCAGCTGGGGAAGAGAGTAAGACTGACACACGGCTTGTTGTTAGCTGCCAAAGATTTCTGCGTCCTCTCTGAAGAGTTTCTGAAACAAAACCTGCAGTTTCTTTTCGTAGATAGTACCACGGTGACTCTCCATTTGATGTATCTCCAGAATCCCTACAGTCATCTATTGCACTATTAGATGCATGCTGCACAGAACTGGATGTTCCACTTCCATCAGACTCTTCAGCAGAAATGGTACAAGAAGGTATGCTTCCCGAACTCATGGCTGAAGAGAGACCACTATCCTGTGGGTCGCATGAACTTCCGGTTGCTGAATCAACCTTTTGAGCTGTTGCAGGAATTGGTGTGATCAAACTATCTACCTGTTCCAGTTTAGAAGCTTAGCTCTTAGAAATCCTTAAAGTAAGTAAAACGAATTGTCGCGCACAACATACAGAAAAGAACCTAAAGGAAATTGACAATGCATAAGGTACCAAGCACCAAAGCCAACAAATAGAAAAGATTTTACGAACCATAATCTTCAAGCAAGAAGGGAATCAAACAAAAGAATATTGGCTAAAATCAAAGAACTTATCAAAATTCTAGGACAATCAATTACTTGGCATGGATTACTTAAAAGAGATTTAAAAAAACCACTTAAGTGTATGTTAACTACCAAATCAAGTAATACCCAAGACTTGCATACATGGTTAAAGTATAAATTCGGAGATAAAATCCATATCAATAAAGCAGGTCTTCTTAGAATTCCCTCATTATATATACACCCAAAAGAGCAACGGATAAATCATATATCTGATTCTGAAAGAAGACCGTTATCTTGGAATTATCTGTATCTACCACAACATGCCACCAAATTTAGCAAAAACACAGAATTTTTTTAAACATATGCTTAGATTTCCTCTAATTAAAGAGTAAAAGAGAAGTGTTTTATACAATTAGTTTAGGTATAGTTTTGCTCAGACAATATGTAAAAGGTCTGGACAGAGGTGTTTAAGACTATGAAATCTAACAACAAATACTGTAGCACTGAAATTAGAACCAGAGGCTGTTCCAAGAACCCTATCAAGGTAATAAGAAAATGTTAAATACAACCTACAGCAGGGAATGGAACCTACCCTCTTTTCTGGCGTGAAACTCATTATCTCATGGTATGAACATATTAACTGAAATAGCACAGCTAGTGTTCTCAAAAGACATTGCCTAAACTTAGATTCTGGTGTCTGAACACACATATCGCTGTAGGTAAGTCTGAAATAATTTTAAAGAAATAAGCAAGAATGTTAGAATCCAAAAAAAGGGACAAGAAGTAGATACTGTTATAGGTACCAGTAATAACTCTGGCGCACAGAACATACCTACTACATTGGAGGGAAGCACTGCTATCCTACAAAAACAATTAAGGAATGGATCAGCAATCTGATTGGTTTGATATGTTGACCAAAGAAACACATTTCAGTGCATGGTTGGATGGTTCGTTGTGTCCGCCGGGATCAAAAGTGACATCTAAGCTATAATGAAAAAGATTGCACCATACACCAGCAAGCTTGCTCACTACCTCAACATCAAGTCTACAGAAGCAACAATTGAATATTTAGCTCACATACCTCCCCAACAATGGTCTTTAGCACTAAGTGGGTTTCTGAGATAACTTCCTGCATAAAAAAGCTTTGTATCTTCTCGGCGAGACCAGAAACATCACCGATCAGTGCATAAGCATCAAGGATCTAAAAATATGAGCACATAAACAAGTTAACTATTGCCACTGAACCAGCTTTTTAGTTCTCCAACTAAACTGAAGGCACACAATTCAATCCTTTTCAGTTTGAATCTTGAAGGAGAGAGGTGTACAGATATAACACAAGAATGATTGTCTTACTGACCATTATATAACTATCTTCTTTGAACTCCTGGCAAACACCCAATAAAAGTGAATCCAGCTTATGAAGTGTTCTTCCTAACCAAACCTTGAAAAGAGTATGAGTTGCTCAACCGACTGACAATAGAAAATTATCAAGACAATGGTTAGTCAAGAATAAGCCATAACTACCTCTGCGCCACGGGTCATCTCCTGGGCTACTGAGAACTCCGCTAGATTGTCAAGTAGCTGCAAGTACTCAGGTAGAACTTGAAATGCCTGCAAGGAGTACATTCCCAATCTCTTGTTAGTTTCATAACATAATATCACCATTATGATTATAAGAAAACCGGGGAAGTATACAACAGAGACGAAGGTAAACTACCAACCTTGCAATAATTTCCTTCTTCAACAAGGTCTTCAAGAGTGGACTGCATAACTCTTGCATGGCGGAGATCTGTTAGTATAGGAAGCATATCCTGCAATAGAGTAGATTAAACATTCATGCCGCTCTAGTTAAATGGTATCTAGAGAAGCAAAAAGGCATGCTAGAAAAAAGTTTCACAGTATTTTAAGATATTAAAATAAACACTTAGGCCCTTGCTGATCAGGCGAGATTACACAGTAGATTGTATCTAAGAAAATACTTGCATATAGAAAAAATCCTGGCAGTATCTTTAGAGTTTAAAACAAGCCACATACATACTTAGCCATTTGCTGATGGGTGATAAATACAGAGTAATTTTCTACACAAACTTCTGAACATATTGATGGGAGTTTCAGAACGAAACCATAGCACATGAAATTTTTTCCAAGAAAACAGAATAGAAATGATCAGTGGATCCTAGATGTCTAAAATAAAAGGAGAAGCGTACCAGAAGAGCTTGTTTCTTTTTGGAATGAGTGTGTACAATAAGATCTCTTGAAGCCTCATTCATAGATGAAGTCAAATTTCGTCTTCCATTCTGCCAATAAACACACGAAAAAACAGGGTCCCAACCAAGGTCAAACCAGGAACATGTAAAATAGAAAATGAAACCACTGCATTATTTTCGTAAATTTAGGAATAGAATATGAAACCCCTACCTTGCATATAACATTTGCAATCTTCAAATCTTTTTCCAATTCTCTAACCAAATTCATCCCCTTCACTGGCCAAAGGAGAATATTAATATACTCTTCTCAATTGATATAGGTTTTCTTAGGAGTAAAAAAAGACAAGTCTTTTCAATTGAAGCTACTCACCCATTACTTCATGATGCTCCATAACATGGTGAGACAGATTTTCCGCCACTTTATCCAACTGTACCAACCTCAAAGTGGCCTAGACAGTAGAAAACTCTTAAAGTCATTAACTAAAACATTCCTATTCTTTCAATACAGACACATCATATTTCACTAGTCAATATTCAGTAACTTGAGAGAAGTTAATACCTGTTTCTCAAAATAAGCTATCTCACTTTCATCATCTGGCACATTCTCCAAAATATGCCTAACTGGATCAAAATCCTACATGAGAACCAAAAAACAAAAATGTGACCTGTGGTTAGTGATGAAAGGATAATACCAAATACAGAAACACATGGATGCAAACACACACACAGACCTCTTCATAAAACCCTTCTTCAAGGTCTTCAACTTGTTGAGGAAGAGGTCTCTTTCCATAAATTGAGCTAAGCTCAGTAGCATTAGAAGATATACTCAATCTCTGATCAGAAGGAAGTCCAGCCAAAGCACGAGCAACCGCAGCAGCAGCTGCAGCACGAGCCGGAATCTACACAAAATTAAGCTTTAACAGTTAAAATCAACACTAAACAATAATATGATTTTATCTTCAAAATATCAAAGAGCTTATTATAAATTACCTCAGGTCGATCGGAGAAAGAAGCGGAGGGTAAGAGACCAAGAGAAGTAGCGGATTTAACAGAGCTCAGGAATTTTTCACCAACCTTAGAAAAATCCATCCCACCACCACCGCCTTGGGATGATAATAAGAAAGGAAGTAAAAAGAAAACCCTAGAACTTTCGAATCCAACACTAGAACCAAGTTCGTTTAGATCGCCGCCATTGAAGATGAATGGATTACCTAAAACTGTACCGAATGGGAACAGATTAGGCTGCATCTCATCTCATCTTTAGATCACAAAATTTGATCCAAAATCCAAATCGGGAAGAAGAAGTAAGTGAGAGTGTGATCCGATTCAAGGATTAGAAATTTTTTGTTTTTTCCAATGAGTAATCAAAAACGGATCGAAGAAGTCCCGCGAAAATAAGATCTAGGTGGAGACAAGAGAGCTGGACTTTGAGCGTTCTTGACACACTGGCTTAAACGTTCTCTTTTGGTTACTCAACAAAATGATTATCCCTGGCCCAAACCATTAAAGTCCAAATCCATTTTCTTTTTGTTTTGAAGAAAATGCTAGTATATAATTTAATTTTGGGGTGTTCAACTCCTGGTTTTGGTTTGAGTTGTTTGGTTTTTTTAATTCAGTTTCAGTTTGTGAAAATAATATCCAAACTAAACCCAAATTTATCATAGATGGTATGATACGGTTCGGTTTCAATTCAAATTTTAATTAAATATATATATTATTTTAAAATTTGGTTTTATATCGATTTTTTTTTTCAATTCAGTTTGGATTCGGATTCGGTTTCTCATATAGTATATTAATTTTGTTTTAAAAAATGAATCCATATAAACATTACTAAGATATGGTTCGATTTTCATATTGAGTATTTTGGTTTAATTCAGATTGTTTTATATGGATTGAACTCCTTATCTTACTATATAAACACATAATCTAAGACGTGTCAAAAATATAAAAAACAAGATTACGACATGTGTTACTAATGAGACTTTGACACGTGTCAGTCGATCAAATTTTGACATTTGTCAATTAATCAATCAGATTTTAATACACGACTAGCTAATCATTTCGACACTTCTAAAAATCTAAATAGTTAAAAATAATGATTAATTTTTTCAGTTTATTCTTTTAAAAAACCTTTTTAATACAATTATAAAATTAAAAATTAATAAAAAAAAATAATGATAGATTTTCCTATAAAAGAAAATTTTATAAAGAAAAGGAAGATTATTTTTTGTAAATTGTAAAACAATAATGGATAATTTTTCGTAAGTCGTAAATATTTTATGTAACAATCATAAAAAGTATATATTTCAAATAATTATACAATAAGAAAATTTAAACATAATTATGAAATTAAGTATATATTATTTTCTGAAAATATAAAATTTAATAAAAGAAATGAAAGGGAGAATATTATTTTCCTACTATAATAGGTAAAATATATTATATTAAAGTTTATATATATATATATTGATTACAATAATTATACAAATCCATATACAAGCCGAATGTTTTACATAAACTCTTTCCCTCCAATTTGAGTAACCACTTGTGTATTTTCTTTCTAATTTAAAGTTTGGTTGAAAAATATTATACAAGCCCATATTAGTTAAGAACTACTCACATAAATTCACAGAATAAAAATTCAAAGTGTACAAGTTCTCATAACTTCAACAAGACTATAGGGTCACATCTGTTACCATTCTATTATGCTTAAACTTATTATTTATTCTCAACCTAATTTTTTTTCTTCAAAGCAGGATTATCATCAAATAAACAAATGGACCATGATGTTTGAAATAATGACATAAGATTTTAATAAAAAATTAAATAAAAAATAAATAAATAAATAAAATGAAAGTTCTTAATAAAAAAATAATAACACATTTTCAAATCCTAAAAGCAAAAGATTATAAATTTATCTTATTATATTAACCTTCAACACACTCACGAAAACTCAATACGTGTCAAAATTATAATTTACAGGATCTCGACACGTGTCGGTTGATTGATTAGATTCTGACACATGTAATTTTTTTTCTTTAATAGAAAAAGAAAACTAACAAAAAGAAATATTTTGTATAAAATAGATACTTTATAATTTCCATTTTTCTAATATGTTAAACCTTATTATTTCAATAAAATTTAAACTTTCCTTTTCAAAAAATTTTGGGGTCAACTTTCTTTTTCAAATTTAGATTTTGAGATTTTCATATTATTTAGACTCCAATAAAAGTTTTTCACATGTTTCTAATTATTTAAACAAAAAAATTGATTGAGTATAATCCGACCTAATTTATTATTCTTATTGGTTAGGTGTTAAATAAGTCATAGAGTAAGTTGATTGGATTAACTCATGAATCTATCCAATTTAATAGATTCAATTAACACATAAATTTATTTAATTTTATGGATCGAATGGTTAAATAGATCGAATCATGAACAAATAAATTTTTGTTGTAATAACTTAATCATCATAACATAATAAGAATGAATTAGTTGCATGAAATTCAATAAACTACAAAATCACTTTTTATAGAAAATTATAAAATTAGATTTTTAGTGAGAATATGTGTCATGCATGTAAGAAAACCAAACATAAAAAGAAAAAACATGAATTTGATATGATATATTGTGGAAAAACAAAGAAATGAGAATTAAAAAATGATGATTGTTGTCTACCTGCAATGTATAAGAGAATATAAATTATGCATGAACACGAGGGAGATTATCAATATTAACAAATTATCAATGTTAACTCAATGAGCCAAATAGGCAAACCAGAAATAGTAAGAGTGTCAAAAGCTGATCTTATATACGAAATGTTAGGAGTATTGAAATCAGATTCAAGACTTATCGCTAAACAAAATTTGTTTGATTCGTTGACAAGAGTTACATATAATTGGTACAAGATAACAAAGTGATTAGGAAATTGCATAATATTCTTGGTTTGCAAATCGAAAAAACAATATTTCTATTGGACATGTAAATTGAAGGAAATATTTTCTCAATATAGGACAAAGAGTGTGTAAATGATCTCTCCTAAAGGGAGAAAGTCAGAATTGATCAGGAAAGAAGTCAAAACAAGAGGTAAAAGTCTACTCTAAGAGAATTGCTTATGTCGAAGCCAATTCTCATACACAAATATGGATCAAGAGGAGGGATGAATGTTGTATGACTTATGCTGGAGATTGAAAAGGATGGTGATGGGAATCTGATAACGGAAAATAAAGGAAATTGCAAAAAATAACATCTTAAGGTATAAAGCCCGAGTTAGAAATAAAAAATTGAGAGCTAGTGACAGAAGGGCTAAGAAAGAAAATGTTTTCGAAAACACTAGAAGACAAGGAATGGCAAGGATTTTGGCAAGTAAAGGTGAAAGAGGGATAATATATTCGGTTGGCAACTGAGATAAGATTTTAGTCAGAGGAGAGTAAAGAGACAATGAATGTCTTGCCGAAAGAACATCTTTCCCATATATGAGCGAGAGCATAGCCGTCAGTCACCGAATCTGTGCTTTTAATCTCACATGATGGTCAGAAAAATAAACGACAAGATAAAACCAAAAAGTAGGCTAGATGTTTGGGAAAAATTTAACCAGCTCGCACATGGACAATTCTAAGAAATAGTAGGAAGAGATATATTTATTGATCAATGAATTTGAGTTTGTCAATGCTACGAATTACAAGAATCAATAACAAAAACAATTCAAAGTTGATCATGTTCGTCGTTGTTCATTAGTCGTCGGTTGAAAGCCGTGGCTAGATTATGTTTTGTTGTTCTTGGTAATCTGCGAGAATATACCTTCTAGGATTTTTTGGTTAATGTTTTTCCTCTCCCCTCTGTTCAAGGGTCTTCTCTATTTATAATATTTTTTTGACTTAATCCTCTTACTATTAGGGGTGACGTGTTACCAAATAAACATCAATTCCTTTGGAAACAAAAGTAGTGACGGTTACCTCTTATTTCAATTTGTCGGCTATTACGCCACTTCTACGTATTATTTCTCTTAGGATTAGGAGTGGTGGTGTTGACCTAAAGCCCATTGACTTCCAAGTGGGCTTGTTGATAAACTTTATAAAGTGTGTCGCTTGTATCAAGGGTGTCGCATGTACCAAGCGCGTCGCTTGTACCAAATGTGTCGTTTGTGTCGAGCGCGTCGTTTGTATCAAGCGCGTCGTTTGTATCAAGCACGTCGCTTGTATCAAGCACGTTACTTGTACCAAATGCATCACTTGTGAGTGCATCACTTAGCATCAACCACATTACTTGTATCAAGTGCGTCACTTATATCAAGCGCATCGCTTGTATCAAGCATGTCACTTGTATCAAATGTGTCGCTCATGCCTACCATGTCATTCGTGTCAAGCGCGTCACTTACATTTCAAATAGCATGAGGCGTGTCACTAGTTAATGAATTTATCTGTCACAACACTAAATGTGCTCTAAATTTTTAATATATTAATAATAAATTTAAAATTTAAATTTAAATTAATTTATTCACATAGAAAAAAAATTATATAAATAACTCTTTTATATAACGAATCACACTTTATACATTTTTCCCTAAAATAATTTTACGATATATGATTAACGACAAAATTTTCATTTCATACTTTCGTTTAAATTTAATTTATTTTAAAATTTAGGAACATGTGGCATGCATGAGACAATATTATTATTAAAAATAATGATTACTAATGTAATATGTTTTAAAATTTAATACTTTTAATGGTTAAATTATTTTTTAATTCAAATTTATGATCATTTTCATAGGTTGAGCAATTTATATTCGTTTTAAAAATTACAAATCATAGCATATTCATAACAAATCTAATTTTTATTAGTATGGATTATGTTATGATTTAAATTTTTTATAAAAATAGAATCAAACAAAGATAAGAGGTGAAGTATAATGATTAAAAATTAATTAATATAATATAATTGGATATCAAAGCTTCTTTATTCGATTTTATTGGCTTAACTATTTTTCGAAGTTACTAAAGTATTTTTATATTTGAAAACTAATTAAATATCGGAGAGAATTTCATTTGACTTTTTTATTGTTAATATTTTGTTAATATTTTTTTAAATGATATTTTGATAATGAAATTTTATGTAATTTAAAAAAAAATTAGTTACTTTACTAAATGTACTTCCATAAAAATAGTATTAGGATATATATATATATATATATTAACATTAAAAAAATTTAATAACATATTCTCTTTTTTGCCAATTATTAATTTATTAAGTCAAACATCATATATTAAAAGAGCTTGTATTATATCAACTAAGAATCTACAATTAAGAACTGTTTCATAGCTAGAATATGTTAGATTCAAAGTGAATGGTTAGTTCTTTTCGCTAATTTGATTTAATTGCTTTATTGTCGATGCTCAAACATGTGTTGAAACATATACTTGTTGTTCCCTCCAACAATGAATTTATGTGGAGCCACTGAAACTTTGACAACAGTGAGCAGCTCAACATGTTGAGGTTCAAAAGAATCAAGCATAAACTGCAATTCTTAGAAACTAGCTCTTTATTTCCAAACAAACCGATAGAGTATTAGAGCAAACCTCTAGCTGAGCTCACCATCCACATTATCACAATCGCAAGAGCGGTCTCCATTCCAAATGCGTCGTTCCAACACCATTAAGTAAACCGAATCTCTAATGTATGCCAACATCACATTGTAGCGACGTCTTACCAGCGCACGAAGTGCAGGAGCAAAAACGCCATCACCGGAGAAGTATGGCTTGATGTCCACGCAGTGATTTTGGAGGTGCACATGTTTTTGGTAAATATTCTTATACAAAAAATGTCATATGTGCAATTGAGGAAGAGACTGAAAAAACTTTTTTTAACACCTAGATATTGAGTTGGAACATCTAAATCATGTATTTTTTTGTTAAAGAGCTTTACATCTAAATCATGTTACTTTTGCAAAATTCAAAATCATTGATATTGAGTTTATATTCAAAGCAAAAGATTGAGGTGAATCAATCTTTTCAAGGAACAAGATCCAATGTCAAGTTATATTGTTGACTTGGAGGATAATTTTTCTGATCGTTTCTAATCGTCGGAATAAGTGAAGTTTTCTAGAGATATTTGAACAAAGTGTGAAATTCAGATTGTTGAGTGGGATCTGATCCATCGTGTCTGCACATTATGTCAACTACAATTAATGAGCATAGATGTTTTAAAAAAAAGTGGTGTCTTTTTCCTTATACTATTTCTCTTCTTTTTTTCTCTAACTAACATGTAATAATAAATGAGCCGAATATTTGATCTTACATTTTCAACCTAAATACTAAGTTAAAATTAAGTATTTTCTAGGATTTTAAAATTTGATACAATACTATCTTTTTCCTCTTACTTTTTGTTTGATATTTTGGGATCTTGTTGTCGTGATTTCTTTAAGTATCAAAAAAACACAAACTCAATAAATAAGTAAAATTCAAGAGGTGAAAAACTACGGCCATGAATATTTGGTAGGTTTAAGTGGTTTTTTATTTTTATTCTTTTTGTTTTTGATTGTTGGTTTAGATTTTAGGTTTTCAAAAGCTTTAATGGTAAATTGTTTTAATTTTTGGTTTATATATATAAATACATATATACATTTATGTTTTCTATTTTGATTTTTTTTTTAATTTTGGTTATATGTGTTTGTAAATTTTTAAAACAATGATATTAAATTTTAATAATCAAATAAAAACTTACAAAATTTCATAATATTTGTGTGTAGAAGACAAGTGTGAAGAAACTTTACTCTTATATAGGAAAAAGAAATGGTATTCAGATAATTAGATTTATTGATTGATAAAAATAACTATTTTTAAAATAGAAAAAAATAGCTACCGCAAGTGTTGTGGAACCCCCTAAAATAGGGTTTTAGTTTTACATGAATTGGTAAACAAAGTTTATCAAAAAAAAAAAGCACTAACGATAATAGCATAATTTCAGAAAAAAAGAAAAAAAATATCACAACAAAATCTCTTAAAAACTCGTAGAATTCTGGATTCTTTTTAGAAATATGCAAAAATCATCAAAATCCAGATTTTCTATATTTAAGAGAATCTACTTTTTTCAAAATCATGAATGGTTATAAACTAAAATTTTGAAACATCTAAGCCAAGACCTACATTGCTAAAACCAAGACAAAATTATAGCACAAAAGCCACATCTCTTTTGGTTATGAAAACAATCTTGAAAACATTGTTTCGGGGAGAAAAATTCACAATTGTTGTTTGGGGCTTCAAATCTAGCTCCAATAGTTTGACTACTCCGATTGCTAAATAGCATCCTCCTCTATCGCAATCCCATGAGGTTTCTCCAGTTTCAATGCGTAGTTTCACGACTTTGGAGTCTATTTGAAATTAAATTTTGAATATACGCGGATAGAACGTTGTAACTCCAGAAGAGAAGCCACTATCCCTTGATATCAACATCAAGTTTGCTAATGTCCACCTTGTCATTAGCTTCATGATCTTGTCATCGCTGGCTTGCTTCAGTTCTGAATTGGACAGAATAAAGTAGATATGATTATCCTTCAGATGTCGGGATGCACTCGATTGATGTTTACAGCTACAACAGCATCTTGATGGAACTCCTATAGCCCAAAATTCTCAACGTCGTTTTGATTGTACTAGGTATCATAGCGGAATCACAATCATGTGGTACCATGCAAGTCGCTATGTACAAGAGGATATCAGTTAGAGCTCTCGTGTATTCTATAATGGGATAAAACTCTTCATTGACTATGTTTACCTCTACTGATTATGTGTTACAGACTGATCTTTAATAAATACTTGGGTTGTTGATTTTTGAATCTGATGTTCGTTGTTGTTTTCTTTGCAGAGATGGCAATTGTGGATGCCCAAGGTGCTCCCCTAGAGAGGTACACTACATGTCTCATCTATGTCCAACAAGAACCGTGTGCTTCCCAGTATCCGTGATCTGCTTAGGGCCAACAATGTCATACTTATCATTCTGAATTCAGAAGAAAAGCAGGCCCGTGACGATCACATCAGGGTGTTAATCACTGCTTGGATATCAAGCCATCCTTCTCCGGCGATGGCGGTTTTGCTCCTGCACTTCGTGGGCTGGTAATACATCGCTACAATGTGTTGTTGGCATACATTAGAGATTTGGTTTTGGTTAGACTTAGTGGTATCAGTACTACGCATTTGGAATGGAGACCACTCTTGCGACTGTGATATTGTGGATGGTGAGCTCAGCTGGAGGTTTGCTTTATGCTTTTATTAGAACTTGTTTTAAGGGTTTATTCATTTTGCTAGGTTCAATGTATTGTTCTGTTCTCTTTGGTTTGTTGTGAAATAAAGAGCTAGTTTCTAAGAATTATAGTTTATGTTTGATTCTTGTGAACCTCATTATATTGAGCTGCTCATTGTTGTCAAAGTTTCAGTGGTTCCACATAAATTCATTGTTGGGAGGGAACAACAAGTATATGTTTCAATATATGTTTGAGCATTGACAGTGAAGCAATTGAATCAAATTATCAAATGAAATCAACCATTCACTTTGAATCAACATATTTCTAGCTATGACTAATTTGTTAGTAATAAAATTTGCTAACTAAGATAGTAAAAACAACATGATTTTATATGGTAATTATGTTTTAATATAGTTTGAAATTAAATATTTTTCATTTGTTTAACTAATACTGTTCACAATAAATATTTTTAATTAATGTTTTCTAAGTTTATTTATTTGATTAAGTGTTTTTACAAAAAATCAGTTAAATTCAGCTGTTACCATTTGAACTATAATTTATTCAGTTAGATTCAACCAAAAAAACATCAAAAAGTTTAGGCAAGTTCAACAATTCAGGCGGATATAACGAAAGCCAGCTATTACCATTTTGATCTATATTTTATCAGTCGGACACCCAATACAAAAAGATGAAATAATTAAATATTACAGTTTTACCTAAATATATAAACACATCTGATGTTGGTTTAAAAAAAAATCTAATATTAAATTTATATGTCGTTTTCTCCGAGGATATAATAATATAGAGAATTTTGTAATTGGTTGGCGTGTCCTAGGTGGCGCAAGCAAATTTTTTTGACAAAATGTCACTTGTAAGAGTTGAATCAACGACATTTACCAACATATCATAACACACATTTACCAACAGAACTTATAATTCTTTTTACAGAAAATATTTATTAAAAATGGTGGTCGATCAACTTAGTAAAGACTTGAGCGGCCGCAAGCTAAAACTTGGCAGCTTGCAGAGCTGTGCTTACGATTATCGAAGCCATAGGCAATCTTTAAAAATACATTAGTTCACATAAAAACATATCTACAATAATAAATACAAACTATGAATGACATTACAAATTTAATTCCAAACCTAATATTATCTAAAGGTCAAAATTAATCTTTCTTAAGTTATTTGAATTTTTATCTAATAGTATAAAGTAAATTAGAGAATAAAATTACAAACTATGTATCAGGTTACACATAAAACCACAGAAGAAAATAAATTTACAAGAAAAAAAGAAAAAAAAAACAGAAGGTTTATTGACAAATAAATAGATCGCGGTGGATATAATTTGGTTAATATCCAATATCTAACTCGTATAGTTATCCTCGTTTAACTTTTTAATACTAACTTTAGTTTCTAATTTGAGAAACATCAAAACTCTAATGGGTTCAAAACATCACGTTTATAGTAAAATGGCCACAAAGTTACAATTCTTTTTTATTTGATAAAATCTCATATATATATATATATATATATATAAATTAGAAGGTCATAGGGCTAGAGATGTTAAATAGAGTTTTAAAACCCAGTCCTGCTTAACTTATTTGAAGTCCAGCCCTGTTTAAACCTTAATTCTATAATTTCTATATATTATCTAAATTCCTAACCCTATACAAGCCTTATAAAAACTCTATAGAAACTAAACAAGCTTTTGATATGTTTTTTATTTCTCTTAAATATTGAGAGTTATAATAAATAAAAAATGATATAATTTTTTTAAAATCTGTAAATCCATAAATTCAATATCCAAATATATTTGTTCTAAACAATAAATCTATAAAATAAAACCATAAATCACCAACCTGATCATGTGTTCGATTCCCATGCTCCCGAGCTATGCAATCTTTGTAGCATCATTATCTTTAATATCAAAGTTATCTTCAATGTTTCCTAAAATTTAAAAACATAAGTTAGTCAAACAACATAAGAAATTTGTTTTATCAATATCCAAGTTATCTTTAAATTTTACCTTCAAATTCTGCAAATTCACGTAACCAGTTTCGAGTCCATACTGTATAACAAAAGAAACATTTGGATTATGAATGACCAATGTAAACCAATCATAACCATACGATAAACTAATACAAACAATGCAAAAATTTCAAACCAACAATATTGTAAAGTGATCCCAGAGTTTAAGAGCAGCAATATCTCAAATTTATCTCCCTTAAAACTAGTAAAAGTAACAAATAAACGCATCTCAGTCTATTAGAAACTATTCTATTTATATAATACAATTCCATGCTTTTTATCTATCTACAGATTCCAATACAATTTTTCAACTATCTATATTATATTCGATGTTTTTTATTGTTTGCCCGACTATGCAAACTGGTCCTAACTTCATTTTTTTCTTTTGCATAGAATATATATTCCTATTTTTTGCGAAAATAAGTAGAAATCCATCAAACCCTTAAGATTGAATCCACTAATTAGAACACACACACTCACTAATTCTCTAAAATCCTCAGACTAAAGTTGCAGAGAGAAATAAAGAGAGAGGAATCGAACCAGACAGATCAACGGAGGAACTAAGACAAACGATGATTGTGTTTGCTGAAAAACGAAAAGAAGATCATCAGAAAATTTTACAGGATTATCTATGCAAAACTCGATGTTACCTCTTGGGAATATCGTCGAACAAGTGGCGGGCCAGCTCCAATGGTGGAATCTTCTACAGAAAATCCAAAATAGATGTAAAAGAAAGGTTACAATGCCAGAACAAAGGTTAAAAAAAATCAGGGTCAACCTTGTTTAGCCCTGATCCTTTTAAGCTCAGTCCTAAATGAATTCTAAAATATTAACAACAAATAATCAGGGTTTAGAGCCAAGAAAAATTAGAAGGGTCAGGGTTAACCCTGAAAGTTTAAACCCTTTTTAACATCTCTACATAGAGCAATGTTTCTAGTTTTTGTACTTAGGGATGACTTTGCTCGCTTGTAGTCAAGGCCGGCTAGCATACTCAAACTATTAGTATGATGAAGAATTGAATTGTTTAACAAATAAAACAATAAATGGGTTTAGAATTTATCAGTAGAAGAGATCAATAGACCATATGACTCGAAAAGATGAGTTAATTAGATTATAATGTCTCATTTTGATGTTAGTTTTCGACCAAATATTATATCTTCCGTTTTAGTTTAAGAGTATTTCTAACCTATTTCTCTATTTTTACTCTAAAAAGTATTTGAAATATATTATTTCTCTACTTAATTATTAGTTTTAGAAAACATTCATTATTTATTAAAATTGTATTTTAAACCAAAATCCAATAAAATTATGATATCATGGAGATGAAAAAATAATAGATTTTCTGATCATAATCATTAGTGTTTCTCCTACAAATGATCAATTAACGCATTTGCATTTCGAAGTGTGAAATGAGGTATAATTATCTACATTTAGTTAACTATATAACTAAAAATTATTTAATAATATTTTAGAGATTTTTTAAAATATCCTATTTATGTTTGTAAATTCGATAAGTACCATATATATATATATATAAATAAAATAAATTTGATAATTATTTTGTGCCCCTTATTTAAGTTTATATCTTTATAACTAACATTAAAATTTATAAAAAAAATTATCATTAATTTATTACAGTTTTGAAATAAATATTATTAAATATAATGACATATGATAATTAAAACTCAAAAACATTGGATCGGCATAATGGAATTGTTCAAAATTTTAGAAGAGACATCACATGTGAACTTTCTTTAAGATTTTAATAAAATCTTATTCATTCTTTGTGGGATTACCGTCAGTTTGGTCTTAATCATAATCCATGATAAAAAAATTAATTTAATGAAACGATGATCATGAGCAATCCCACAATTTTTGTATAGCTTTCAAACCCATTGGTTTTTTTGCCATATTCTAATTTTAATTGGTTCAATAGTAAAAAATATATGACATTTTGGAATCATTAAAATATATCAGGATATTAATATCTTTTTAAAAGTTATTTAGAATAATCATCAGCACTAAATTTTGTATAAATAAAATTTTCATTTATACCCAAAATTAATTGATTTTATTTTTTAAATCTTAGAAATTTTAAAAGTTACTATTCAGTTTTTGTGAAATTTTTTCTTAAAAAAATTATTATTTTAACAAAGTGGTTTTATTTTTTAAAGAGAAAAGGTATTTTTCAAATTTTTAAACATATATTGGATATTTTCCTAAAATTTCTCTATTTTTAAGTATAAATTAAAAATATAAAATTTAAATGACTACTTTATAAATAAATAAAAATTTCACTCTATAATAAAATAATGAATAGTATTACTCCAAATATATAGTAGAATATAGAGTGGAATTGGAAAAAATTTTACTCTATAATAAAGAGGGAGTTAGAGATGGTCTAATTAAGTGTTGTTTTAATACTTAAAGTTTGTTTCGAAATAAGTGTTGTTTTAGGTTTCCATGAAAATGTTTAATAAATGTTTCAATTTTATCCATATTTTCTTAATGTATTGACCAATGAAAAAAGTTATAAAAAATATATTCGTAAGAGATATAACAGAAAATTTAATCATTTTTAACTTGTATGAGAAAATCTTAAACGAGATTTATAATGAAACGGAAAAAGCAAATAAAACTAAAGAGTGAGTTTTAATGGTGATGGAACATTCCCACGACCATGTACTTTCGGAATCAAATAGGAGAATCTAAGGCCATCCATAGATTTCAATCAATTTGTTTGCCTATTTCTAGAGAAAACAAATAATGTGCGACCCCAACTTTTATATAAAGAAAAGCATTGACAATCATTTTTTTTATCATCTATTACATCATTATATACGATATTTCTATGATGAACAATTTCTCTCCGCAACACTCGGATCTACGATGGACAATTTTGCATATACAACAATTCTATGATGAGCACATTCTCTCTGCAACATTCGGATCTACGACGGACGGTCTTGCATATACGACTGTCGGATAAAGCTTAAAGTTTAAGATAACTTGCAATATAATGAATCTTATTTGTATTATGATAAGATGATTGCTAGTTAAGATATGTCAAGTAGAATTAGGAGGTATCTAATTCCACTAGAAATATGTTTAGAAAATGTGTGTTATCCCTATAAATATCAATGTTGAGTTGTGACATTGATTAAGCATCAAGATATGAGAAACAAGAGAGAAGTTTAGTTTTGAGAGAGTTTCTAAACTTAATAAAGAGAGTTATTCTTTATAAACCTTGTTTACGATTTCATATACAACGAAGATCGAGTCTTTAGAATCTTAAGAAACTTTATTCGGTATCAGAGCTATTGGTTATCAATCAGTCAAACACTATAAGCATACCCAAGCCATCAGAGATGCTAACGTCCCGACAACAAGGTCGAAGGAGCTTGGACCTTCTTCAATTCAATGTCCAATACTCAACTCATCAAACTACATGGTGTGGTCGATGAGAATGAAAGTGAACTTGCGTGTTCACAAAGTGTAGGAGACGATCGAACCAGGATCAACCATAGACGAAAAGAACGACATGGTGATTTTCTTGTTGTTTTAAGTCATACCCAAAACACTCATACTACAAGTTGGAGATCAAGATTCTCCAAAAGGTATATGGGAAGAAATAAAAACAAGACATCTTGGAGCAGATCGAATTAAAGAAGCGAGACTTCAAATCCTCATGTAGGAAAGTGAAGATGCAGGAAATAACTCAACATGATATTGTAGCTCGTCAGAGAATAAGAACGAAGCTAGAGAGAAAAATTACCTTAGAGTCTCAAGAGCTGAACAAGTGCTTTCTTCAAGTGAGAGTAATTCAGATTCTATTAGGGATTTAGAACCAATGAATAAAAAGTTTCATGAAATAGAGAACAAGGTGGTTGAGCTCAGCAGAGAAAACCAGCAACTATTGAAGAAGGTGAAGCTGATGAGTGAAGAACTTGGCAAAGAAAAAGAAAAAAAACAAGTTGTTGAAACAAGAACTCGCTGATACTTGGAAGAAGATTTATATGCTCAACAGTGATACAAGGGATCTGAACAAGATTTTGTCAATGGAAAGAACCGAGAAGATGAATCATGGTTTGGGATACCAAGGAGAAATATCCTCATGTTTGACCAAGTTCGTGAAAGGGAACATCTCTGCTCATGTTCAAACACAAGGACTCCAAACTGAAAAGCCAAACTATGGTTTTGGACATCAAGGAGATACGTCCATGAGTGATAAGAAGAACTGAAAATTAAAACTTATGGTCGTGGGTATCAAGGAGGCCCGTTGTAGATAGAACAACATTTGTCAAAAGGAACAACAAAGCGGATGTTCCAACAAAGTCGCAGAAAATCAAAACTGAAAGAAGAAATCCACATGGGTGCTACTACTGTGGGAAACTTGGACATATCAAGAGGTTTTGCTACAAGTTTCAAGATAGGATGAGGACGTTGATGAATGAGCAAAGGTATTATCAATGTCATGATGACTTTTCACATGGTTATGTGAGAAATAATGATCTATATCAAAGGAAGAAGCATGCTTACACATCAAGGGGTTCAGTTGAATGACAGCCAAGATTTTGTGACAGTAAAATATCCACGATTTTGATGAGAGATCAAAATTCCTTGGAAAGATGCACAAAAACGGATGAAAGTATGGTGAAGACAAATAATCTAGAGTTTATCGCTCTAGAGCTAAAACAAAAAGACGAGCCGTTTAATAAGAATAATGATGGTCATGTAGAGAAGCAATAAGAGGAAGATCAAGTGTTCTTTGATTTAGAAGAACTTTTGAATGTATAAGATCAATCATGTAGGAGAAGTTCATTGGAGGCAACTGAAGACATAGATTGTCAAATTCAATCAAAAAGGAGAGAAAGGAAGTAGAACCTGAACAGAAGTTTCAAGTTTGTTGTTGATCTTCTCAACACAACATGAAAGATGGTGCAGCTCCAGGAATCTGGAATTGCAATAAGGAGTATTGATTCCAGGTGGAGCATCTGTAGAAAAGGTTCAAAAGAAGACAGAAAAATCTTCATTAAGGGTTCTTGACTCAAAGGTCATAAGTCGAAAGTAAGCATTACAAAGGTAAAAAGATATTACTTGTGGAGTTTTGAAGATGTGACAAGGAAAGTCAAAGTTTCAAGTAGAGTAACTACAAGAAGAAATTATGAAATTATGAAATTAAATGTTAAAATTTCACAAGGTCTCTGACCATCATAAGATTCAGACGTAACAATGATGATTAAGGTTTACCGAAAGATACAGGGACAACATAGAATATGCAGAGATTCATCAAAAAATCTACAAAGTCGAGACATGAAGTTTCGAAACCTCAGATGAAGGAAAGTTTGATTCATCACAACAAAGAGATGAAGTGAGAATCAAGGATACCTGATATTAGGAATTGCAGGAAGATGCAAAGATTCACATCCAAAACTGCATCAGAAAATCACTATCAAGGGAGACGTTTTAGTGATTGGCAGTTTTAATGATGAAGGCTTGAGAGCTTCGCCAGCCACCAGAGCATAACGGCGTTAAGAGATGTCGCTAGAAATTGCAGAGGTTCTGGTCATAGCTTGCATCGTTGAAAATCACATCGAGGAAGAGACGAAACTCACTATTTCAGCTGAAAATTTTGTGGGCATTGGGTCCAAAGGCAAAAGCGGCTGTCGAGCTTGCCGGAGAGAAATTGTCTGTGGATCCAAGTTTTGTGCATATGATTTAGTCATCGGAGAAGAAGAGCATCATTTATTGTTCATTATCGAACGAAAATAGACAAAGAAAAAGAGCTAGAAAGTTTGTGCTGGATTCACTAAGGCACAAAGTGGAGATTGTCAAGTTGTGGGCCCCAGTCAATCGATCAACTTGAGGAGGTTGCCTAAGAAAAGTGAGCAACATAAGAAGACTTAAATTCAAATCTAAAGCATGTCCAACATATGGAAGTGTGAAGTCGAGTTTATAGCAGCAACACTTAAAACTTATCAAGTTGTTTGTCTCAAAGATTTTCTAGACAAAGTAATAAAAAGGACTACCGAGAAGGTTGTCATGAGAATCGACAACGATTCTATAATTGCTGGGACAAAGAATCTCGTATTCCATGGCCGAAACAAACATATCCACAATCGATATCACTTCATCCGAGAGAGGGTTGAAGATGATCAAATCAAGGTGGAATATGTATCCGGAGAAGAACAATGTGCAGACATATTGACTAAAGCCCTAGCAAGAATCAAGTTCAAGGAGATGAAAAGCTTGATAGGAGTTCAAGACCTCACCAAGACTAACTTGAAGCTTAAGGGGGTAAATGTTGGATAAACCTTAAAGTTTAAGATAACTTGCAATATAATGAATTATATTTGTATTAGGATAAGAGGATTGCTAGTTAAGATAAGTTAAGTAGAATTATGAGTTATCTAATTCCACTAGAAATAGGTTTAGCGAAGGTGTGCTACCCCTATAAATATCAATGTTGAGTTGTGACATTGATTAAACATCAAGACATGAGAAACTAGAGAGAAGTTTAGTTTTGAGAGAGTATCTAAACTTAATAAAGAGATTTATTCTTTATAAACCTTGTTTACGATTTCATATACAACAAAGATCGAGTCTTTAGAATCTTAAGAAACTTTAATGACATCCCTATGATGGTTGTTATCTAATAAGTTATTGTTGATAAGGCATCTTCTAAGGAATCTCTAAGTGCTTCCATGTCTCCAATTGAGAGTTCTTATGCGAAGGAGGCTCTAAGTGATTCCATGTATCCAATTGTGAATGTTTATGCTGCTTCGTCTTAAGGAAATACCACTGCTTCTGTGATCTCAAAGAAAAGGTCATCTAGTATACCTTGACGTGCTGGCCAATGATCCACTTCTTCTTTAGATTGGTCTTTGGTTGTTAGGCGTGGTAAGCATGTACCTAGAACTCAGTGGAAGTACTGCCTTTACCTTCTCACCCGATTACCATATCCTTGTTTGCTAAAGAGGATGAGTTATTAAAATCATCTCAGTCAGTGCTCAAGGAGCATAAGTCTGAAAAGGTCTTAAATGTTTCACAAAATTCTCAAAACTCCACTTTAAAAACAGAAATTAGTTTTGAATTAATTTTAATTGAAAAAATTGGTATATTAAGATTTGCCCTATGGAAACTTTGATAATTACATTGAGAATATGAGTTTTATCCACCCACCCAAAAGAATTCGGATCAAAACCGGAAACCTAACTCTCATTATTCAAATTTGCTCTCAATTTCTCCAATCCCTCTCACAATCGCGTCCATAAGCTCTCTTTTTCTCCTCTTTCGTAATACTAAGGATAAGTAGCACTCTAAATAACGTCGATTAGCTTCGATTGTTAAGATTTTCAACGAAAATGGTTAGGACAAGATGGGGAAACAAGAGCTCGAGAAACAAGAAGAAACATATTAAAAAAAGAGAAGAGATTGCTGCTCGTGTTGAGGACCCGCGACCTCTGGTTCTAGAAGACGAAAGGATTGAAGAAGGAGAACCTCCGGTTCAAGAAGATGAATAGATTAAAGAAGGAGACGATATTTCTTCTGATGAGGATGAGGGAAGTGAAGAGAGCGAAGAACATCTCGAAGAAGAAGAAGGAGATACGAACGAGAATGGTGATGAAGATGAGGATGTCGGCTAGAATGAAGACGAAGTAGATACAAGCCAAACTGTGAGCGATCCCATCGACTCAACGGTAAGTAATTGCTCTTGATGTTATTCGTTTTAGTTAGGGAATAAGTAGAATTAGTGTTTTTTGTAATACTGGTAATACTTGGTAAAACTAGTCGGATTTATGTGTAATACTGGTAATACTTGGTAAAACTAGTCGGATCTATGTGTAATACTGGTAATACTTACTAAAACTAGTTGAATTTGTTTGTAATATTGGTAATACTTGGTATAACTAGTCGGATTTGTTTGTAATACTGGTAATACTTGGTAAAACTAGTTGAATTTATTTGTAATACTAGTATACTTGGTAAAACTAGTCGAATTTATTTGTAATACTGGTACTACTTGGTAAAACTATCTTGGATTTATTTGTAATACTGGTACTACTTGGTAAAACTATCTTGGGTTATTTTTTCTATTTGAATTTGTAATACTTGTAAAACTATTTTTTTTTTTTTGTATCTTAATTCGTACTACTGGTAATACTTGAGAACTATGCTGTTTTTGTATCTTAATTCGTACCACTGGTATAACTTGGTAATACTTGGTAAAACTGGTTGTTGTAGGGTTCCGAGGAGGATACGTCAGAGGTGGCACTTCAACCTTTGAGAATGTACTTCCCGTGAACGGAGTAGACGAAGAAAATCAAGTTGGCAACGAGGTGTTTCATCCATGAAGCTTTGACAACCCTAGACGGTTTGACTCATCCGCTCACTACATTTGAGAGGAAATGGTTTGAGGAACATCCACATTCAAACACATTTTCCACATGCCAAGGGAAAAAAACCACAAGGTTATAGGCATGTGGATGCTCCTTCTTCGAACGATATGCATTGAGAAAAAGATGGAAGCTTGGTTTGTTGTCAATGGTGTTCCCATCCGCTATGGTATAAAGGAACAAAACTTGATATCGGGATTAAACTGCCACAACTATCTACTTGATTATGATTAAGCGGGGAGTGAGGCCTTTGTGAAGAGGCATTTTAGGGGGTAGAAAAGTATTCGATATCAAGACGTGAAGAAGAAGCTAGAGCAAATGGTACCAATGGTACGTTGTCGAGATCAAATTGAAGATGGCGGTCCTCTACTTTTTATCTAGCATCATTATAGCGCAAACAAAGATGAGAGAAGATGCTAAGCCCGTGGAGCCATTTTTTCTTAGAGTTGTGGATGATCTCACATTTTGTAAGAATTTTTCTTGAGGGAGATTGTCATTTGATCATATGCTACGAGAGATCAAGCATACAATGAATCATTTTGGAGGGACCGTCAAGGAGGGTTCATTATGGCTAATTCCTGGTTTATGTATTCCTATGGAGGTTAGTAAAAATTATTTGAGGTATTGGTCATTGTTACTAGTTCTTATGCTTATCTAACTCTAAGTATATGTGTGTTGTGTAGCTTTTACCATTTGAGGCAATTCTAGAATTAGGGAATAAATTCCGAGAAAATTATCCAGATGTAGATGAAAATTGTTCTCGGATGTGCACGAAAAGGTTCAAGAAATGCGAATTAAAAAGGATTTCTCTTTCGAAAATATATGAAGAACTTGGTAGAACTGTGGTGAGTTATCCTAGTAATCTTTTTCATATGAATTATTTTGGTTTATTATGTTATAATCTTTCTTCATTGTTTACGTTCACAAGATATTGATAGTATCTTAGTAGTTAGAGGTGAAGAAAAATCGCTTCTAGCTGAAATCACAGAAGAAGAAGACGACGATGATAAGCATGATCTCGTTGTTGCTAGTTGGATGCAATGTCTTTGTAAAGGCTATACCGTTTTGTTTGACGAAATGTTTAACCAAGATGTGACTTTCCGATTAGGAGAGGAACCTGTGGATGCGGTGAACGAGGAAATAGCCGCCACCAATGAAAGACCGGGAGACTAGAATTTTGCTGAATTGGTGGATCTCGTAAAAGGGATGGGAGAAAAGATGAAGGAAATTTTGGACAAAGTTGATGGGTTAGACAAAAGACTTGGATCCTTAGAAGCTTCTGTGAAGGAGTTAGAAGAGAAGTCAAAGGTAAGACTTTGTAATACTTGGTAATACTAGGTAAAACTATGTTGTTGAACTAGGTAGAACTATACTAGGTAATACTTGGTAATACTAGGTAGACATGGTAATTGCTTGGTAATTGCTTTGTAATACTTGGTAATACTAGGTCGAACTATGTTGTTGAACTAGGTAGAACTATGATGTTGATCTATGTAGAACTATACTAGGTAATACTTGGTAATTGCTTGGTAATACTTGGTAATACTAGATATAACTATATCTGATTGCTTGGTAATACTAGATATAACTGTATTTGATTGCTTAGTAATAGTAGATATAACTGTATTCGATTGCTTGGTAATACTTGGTAATACTAAGTATAATTGTATTCGATTGCTTGGTAATATTTGGTAATACTTGGTAATACTAGATATAATTGTATTTGATTGCTTGGTAATACTTGATAATACTATATATAATTGTATTCAATTGCTTGGTAATACTTGGTAATACTGAGTATAACTGTATTCGGTTGCTTAGTAATACTTGATAATACTTGCAGGTGCTTGCAGGTCCATCAGGCGAGGAACCCGTCACTGCTGGTTCCACAGACCCATCATCAGACGAGGATAATGCTGGTCCGTCCCCACAACCACCTACCAAGGGTGTTAAACGGACTGGAGTAGCCGAGAACATGAATACACGAGTGACAAGGTCAAAGACCAATGTGGTGTGAAGAAAACTATGGGCGCTTGTTTTTTTTTGTATTTGAACTCGAAAACTATGTTGGTTTGTTTAACTATGCTATTTTTTGTATCTTAATTCATACTTCTGGTAATAATTGGTAGAACTATGCTTTTTTAATTTGAATTCATAATACTCGTGATACTAGGTAGAACTATGCTTTTTTTTTCTTAATTCGTACTACTGGTAATACTTTGTAGAACTATGCTGTTTTTTGTATTTGAATTCGTAATACTGGTAATACTAGGTAGAACTATGCTGTTTTTTTATTTGAATTCGTAATACTGGAAATACTCGGTAAAACTATGCTATTTTTTATTTGAATTCGTAATACTGGTAATATTGGGTAGAACTATGCTATTTTTTTTGTATTACTGGTAATACTTGGTAGAACTATAATGACACAATTCAAGATCAAACATCTTACAAAACAAGAGTCTTTCAAAACAAAAGAGAAACAAAGATAAATCCAAAAGAAAGTTAAATCTTACAATACAAACAAAGATAAGTCCCCAAAGAATTCTTTTTATATCAAGAAATAAGAACAAAAAGCTTTTCGATTCGACCCACAAGCCCAGCCACTAACTCCTTCAGGTTTGTAATCTCTTCGGCATTGTTTTCCACCTCCTTACGCAATTGTTTTATCATCAATTCATGGAGTCCGATGCTTCCCTCTTTGGACTGCTCATCAAACTCATTCTTTAACTTAGTCAGCTCTTCTTCGATAGCGTGAACCCAAATTTTCCAAATGTGTAAGCCATCATTCTGCATATAAAGACAAATATAACATCACATATTCAACATTAATGCCATTAATCTAAAATCGATGTCCTCTTCTCACCTTAAACACATTTCATGTAAAGTATCTCCTTCCTATGGACGCTTCTGTTGAGGTCTCCTCGATGATACTTCCACCACATGGACAGCTTAAAGGAAGGCCATAGTCACCATCAACTATTAAACATTGCATGTCGTATAGCTCCTTGTTCCTCTTCATTTCAGTGTAGTTTGGGTTTTTCTCTGAGATTGTATCCATGATTACCATAATCCAAATCAAAGACCTAACCTTAATCGAAATCAAATAATCGAAATCATTCACAATTGAAAACCAAATCAAGACCTAACCTTAATTGAAAATCTTACCCGAAATTGATTGAGAAGGAAAAAGAATTGAAGAGAAACAAAATAATTTTGAGTTTTGGGAAGAAGGGAATGAAACGTTGGAATGGAGAAGGAATATAATAAATTATAGAAAGAGAAGAAAAATTTTTGCCAAATTTTTGGGGATGGGCGCAAAAATGTTTTGTCCCCACGTGTGTATTATGCTCCATGTGCGCCGCCAAAGTTCCAAGTAGTTATACTGAAGATAGTAGTTATACCGAATTTCCAAGTAGTATTACTTTGGCTGTTTTCCATTTTAATTAGTATTACGTACCCTACAAATTTAATTTTTTAGTTTTACAGTTGATTTAAGTCGATTAACATATAATTCTTAGTGTTTTATGCATTAATATGTTAAAAACCTATATTTCTGTAACTTCGATATCCTAAATTGGTTATTATTTACAAAGTCACCTTAAAAATATAAAGAATATATTGTGCATATTGTTTCATAACAATTTAATATATAGTATTTTTGTAATTCCCATTACATATTGTAACCATTTATTTCTGACGTTTACAACGCATATAATTCCTTATTAATACACAATGTAATATTGTAACATAATAATAATTATTTTCCAGTTATACTTGTTGATTTAAGTCGATTAACATATAATTCTTATTAGTGTTTTATGTAAGAATTTAATATATAGTATTATTGTAATTTGTTTCTTAATACACAATGTAACATAATTATTATTTTCTATTATCAATTTTTCTCAGTTATACCAGTTATACCAGTAATACTGGGTAGAACAAGTAATACAAGTTAGTTATACAACTAATATCAGTAATACAAGTAATACAAGTAATACCAGTTATACAAGTAATACCAGTTATACAAGTAATACTAGTTATACCAGTTAGTTATACAAGTTAGTTATACAAGTAATATCAGTTATACAAGTAATACTAGTTATACCAATTATACCAGTTATTCCAGTTTTTCATTAGTTATACCAATTTTCAAGTTTTTCATTAGTTATACTTGTATTACCCATTAGTCACATAACCAATATATAGTATTACAAACAGTGAAGATAAAATCAAATACTAGTACGATTTCCAAATAACAACCATTGGAGTCCTTGTCTCGGCTGCTTTTAATTTTGTGTTCTTGGACGCCGTTCTCCAGCCAATGGAAACCTTTTTATTTTCTTCCTTCCCGTTTTTACTTTTCGATTCAGAGGTATGATTTGTTTGCTTTTGATTTCATCTGGAACATCCCATTGAGACATATCTGGCACTAAATAAATTGTCTTATGATAAGCCATTTCCCACAACTCCATCCAATAATATTTTGAACACAACTCATGTAATTGGATATCACGAGCTCTATCATCATGCCTTAGGAATTCGATGTAAGTGGTTAATGCGTGCACACAAGGATACTTTTCGATATCAAACACCCAACAACTATAACTTTTCAAGAGCAAGTTCACCAAATAAGGCTTTCCATCACTACCGATGACATTGTATTCAAGCTCGAAAGTGTTTAGCTCCGTCACAATAATTTCTCAGCAACAACCCATTAATCATGAATGCAGTTCTCCACTAAAGGCACCCGTTTTTAGTTGAAATTGATTCAGACACAGCCTCTTTCCGATATTCATTAAACCAATTAGAAAAATTTTTAATTATTGCGTCAAGCATGGGTATTAAAGAGTACTTCCTTGCATCCTTAAAAACACTGTTCAAAGATTCCACACAGTTGCTTGTGTCTAAGTTGTATCTTTCTCCTGTAAAATAACACCTTGCCCCTTTTTCTTTCTCAGTACTCTCCTCCAGATACTTGGCCGTAGAAGGATATCTTGTCTTAAAAGGAGTATAAGCACAGTTGAAATCAGCCACTGTGTAATGCTTACTGTACTCGATGAATCTCCATGCGACTACATCTTTGTTAACGTTAGAAGCATGACCTTTCACATTTTGGGACAAATGCCATATACAACACCCATGATGAGCCTGAGATACACATTACCTATGGCGCTAATGACCCTTGCATTTCTGTCACTCATAAATACCAATTCGGAAGAGTCTGGTATAACGGTTTTCAACATCTCCATAAACTATGTCCAACTTGCATCATTTTCACCATCGAGTACACCAAACGCTATAAGATGATGGTGACAATTAGGATCCTGAGCTGTAGTAAAAATTAGTACACCACCATATCCGTTCTTGAGAACAGTTGCATCCACAATTATCACTTTCCTCATGACTTGAAACCCTTCAATGCTAGCTCCCAAAGCTATGAATAGGTGCTTGAATTTTTCTTTCTCATCCATTTTCACACGTATTATTGTACCATCATTGTGCTTCTCTAATATGTGCAAATAGCAATACAACATCTTGTAGCTTTCTTCCGAGGTACCATGCAAATGACTAACAACTATATTTCTCCCTCTCAACGCTATGGAGTATGATATAGTCACACCTAATTTTTTCTTCTCAAGATCCATGATAACTCTAGGAGTTGGAGTTTCATTTGTCCTAGATAATTCTCATGTAAAATAGCTGCAACTAATTGTGGTGTGCCTTGCCTCTTCATGTTGTTGTCGCTCTGACTAACCCAAGAGTATGTATGCATCTTGGTGCACCTTCTAATCAAGAAAATATCTGTATTTCGAATCCTTGTAGCTCGTAAACCTCATTTATAGCTTTCTTTACTATATTTTAGCACTAAATGTCCCATATCAGACCTTTTTATAGCAAAACCAAAACTGTTAACAAATGAGGCTCTATATACCACATCTTACAATGCCTTCTTATTTGGAAATGCTTGAAGCAGAATCACATCCAAACCGTCTTCTCATGCGTCTACAAACTGACTACTTTCTACAACAAGTGGAACCTCAACATAATCATCACCCATATCTGATCTATCCATACCGTTATCCACACCTTCATCACGTGATACAATTCCATCATCTTTAGTATTATCATCAACATCCACTATCCCCTCATGTTGTTGTTTTGCTTGTTCATTTTCTACGTACATAGTAATGACATTAGCTCCAATTTCACCATCATCTGAATGCAACTCATCGTCATAGTTCATACCAAAAAAACTTTTACCCGTTCTCGATAGTTGCTCGGGCAGTTCTGATATAGTGATGACCTCCACAAAAAAAATACATCGACGATTCTCTTTATCAATGGACGTTAGATAAACACACACATCCTCATCATCAGAAATAGTAAATTTTTCTTCAAATCCCACCAGCAGTGGATAGTAACTCAATTGCAATTTAACCCTACTTTCATCTAATACAAGCTTCTTGTATATCCTACCTTCTATTGTCGACAAAAGTTATCTCCTCCACTGATGTCTTCAACATTAAACTATACATGCGATCTTGGCATTTAGAATGTATGTTGACGTTGTTGCTCATTGCTAGTTTTTAATACTAGTTAATACTACTAGTTAAACTACATTTATCACTAATACTAGTTTTACTAGTTATACTACATTTATCAGAATACCAGTTTTATTACATTTATCAGTAATACAAGTTTTATTACATTTATCAGTAATGCTAGTTTTACCCAGTTCTCCTATCCGCAAGAACTCAAATTGGATCGTGTCGGATTCTAATATACAATACACTACGATTCATGAGTAATACTAGTTATACTACATTTATCAGTAATACTAGTTTTACTAGTTATATTACCTTTACTAGTAATACCAATACTAGTTTTACCCAGTTCTCTTATCCGCAAGAATTCAAATTGGATCGTTTGGGTTCTAATGTACAATACACTATGATTCAACCACTCAAATTGGATCGTTTTGGGTTCTAATTTACAATACACTACGATTCATCAGTAATACTAGTTATACTATATTTATCAATAATACTAGTTTTACTAGTTATACTACATTTATCAGTAATACTAATACTATTTTTACCCAATTCTCCTATCCGCAAGAACTCAAATTGGGTCGTTTTGGGTTCTAATATACAATACACTACAATTCAACCACTGAAATCTTTTGTTACCAATTTAAAGTCATAATCGACCTAGAAACCATGGTAAAACACCAAATGTGCATAGAATCAAATCCTCAAAATCAAAAACAAAATTTGGAGAATCTATTTTGAAGTTTAAGGATGGTGAAGTAACGGCGATGCAGAGCTTGACGATGATGCAAAGCTTGACGGTGATGCAGAGTTTCACCAGTGAGCTCGACGATGCAACGTCGTCGTTGGAAGTCATTGTCGGAGGAAGCGAACGTCGATGATTTCGATTTTGTTTTTCTTTTTTTTAATTTTTTTTTCTTTTTAATTCAATAAACTAAGTCATTTTCATCTTCACTCAATCATTTAGCTTAAAGTGGGTATAAGAGATTAAGGATTACTATAGGAAATTCTTTTTTTTTTTTATGAGAATTAACTTCTCAAGCGATTGCTCGTGCTCAAATACGATTAAAGTTGCCGGAACCTTCTCTTGATTCATCATTGTCTGCTAGAGCTAGAAAGCGAGCACGAAAGAGGCGCAGACAAATGATTCTCTCAGCCTCTTAGTTGGCAGGTTCTGATTTTGATTCTGCTTAACATTTGGAGAAGCCGGTTTTAGGTTCTCCTCAATTTGTTGATAGTGGGTGTTCGCAACGTCGTAACCCTTCTTCTACTCAAGTATAAGTGATGCGAATATGAAGTGTTTTTTGTTGGAATGTATGGGGCCTAAATTGCGATAATCGTCAACTTGCAGTCAAGCGCTAGATAACTTCTAATCGATCTTCAATAGGCGGTCTTTGGAAACACATTTGAAGCAACCAATTTTTTCTTATACTATGAACCTCACCTTCCCAGGCTGGAACTTAGATGGTAATTACTCTTCTGAAGCTGACAATGGTCGGATTGTCATTGTCTGGAACCCAGCGCTCTCAATTATCACTTACGTAAAATTAGATCAAATGGTCATATGGAGTTTTTAATCTGGTGACGAATCAGTCCTTGACGACATCATTCATATATGCAAAAAATATAATCCCGGAACTGAGGCCTCTATGGGACAAGATCAGAGGCTTGCAACTTCTACTCCTCTAAGAGATGCTCCCTGGATTATATTTGAGGATTTCAATCATGTTCTCTTCTCGAATGAAGTATTCTCTTTGGCTCCTTCAGAGTTCTCTCTACAAGGAATTTTGGAGTTTCATACTTGTTTAGCAGATAGTGAGATTTATGATCTTACTTCGCGAGTATGTTTATTAACTTGGACAAACATGAGTCATTCCAACCCTATAGCCCATAAGATTGATAGGGCTCTTGTCAATGAATCTTGGATGGATTGATTTCCATATTCCTTAGCTTTCTTTGATGCACCAGGTAGCTCAGGCCATTCTCCTTATATTGTCTTTCTCACTGCTCAATCACAAAAAGAAGGAAACCGCCCTTTAAATTCTTCACGTTTATAACCTCACACTCTTGAGTATAATCAGCTACTGATGACAACTTGGAGATCTCAGGTTAGTGGTGACTCTCCTATGACCTTATTTTATCAAAGGATGAGAGCAACTAAAAGCTGTTGTATTGAGCTGACCAAGACCAGCTTTGGAAACATTCACTCCAAGACTAAGGATGCATTCCAATAGCTGGAACAAATTGAAATTGAGGTATTGGACTATTCAGTTACACCTTACTCTACGGACCAGATCAAATATTTGCAACTCTTCAAATGTGGACATGAACTTGCTTCGAGCTTAACGTCCATTCCGTCGTACAAGGAGACAAAAAAATACGGTATTTGGTTTGCCAAGGAACAAGGCACCAGAGCCAGATGAGTTCTCTGTGGAATTTTTACTCACTTTTGGGATCTTAAAGGAGGTTATCTGGTTGAAGCTGGTAAATGATTTTTTTCAGAACCTCTTTAATGTCTAGGCAAGTGAACTCAACATTAATCACTTTGATTTCTAAGACAATGGAAGCAGAAAGGCTTTCCGAATTTTGTTATGTGTCTTGTTGCAACACACTGTATAAAGTAATTTCAAAGATTATCTCCTCTCGCCTTAAGTTGTTTCTACCTCAGGCAGTTCAACCAAATCAGGTCTATTTTGTCAAAAGGAAGGTTACTTTGTGAGAATGTGCTCCTGCATATATGCCATTACAACGATTTTTCTTTTAAAATATATTTTTAAAACCTAAACACATCATTTGTAAACCATAAAACTCATGATTAAAATTACATAAAATCATTCCCCCAAATATTTTGAAAATAAATAAACAAATCTTTGGTAGAAAAAAAAAATCAAAATAATGAGATCACGTGGAAGTATTAGGGCATAGGCATATGACGACGGTTATGGTTATTGTGGTTATAATTAATTAACCACCTATTATTTTTATAATTTTTGTTTAACCTTTAACTTAACCATTTAATATATGGTTAAAACGATTACGATTGATACAATTACAATTAAAAATAGTTATGGTTATATACAATTATAGTTAAATACGATTCAATTATTTGATGATTATGATAAAGATTAATATCAATGACATTTTTATAAAAAAAATATTTAATCTCTATTGAAATAAATAGATAATGATAATTTAACTAATACTTACCATTATAATTGATTATATGTAAATTTTGTCAATTTTTATAACGATTACGGTTATAATTTAAGGTTACATCATATGGTTAACTAACAGTTTTTATACGATTACGATTAATTAACAGTTACGGTTAATAATTTGTTTTAATATTTACAATTAACGGTTACAGTTATTAACTATTTAATATAGTTATTATTTGGTTATGATTAAAAACTGAATCGTTACGGTCTGAAATTACGATTAGATTTTGGCTATGCAAGAAGTAAAGAATACACACCACGTGCCAGTTATGAGAATGGGAATTCAATTTCGACGAACAATTTACCTCCGTTTACATGCCATGCTTCCCTTTTAAATATCCACCGTCACTACTCCCTCCTTTACCAATCTCTCTAGAGAGAAAAGTGTGCTTTGTGATTTTGATTTTCTGATCTAATCTTTCATTTTCTCGAGAAAATCCAATGGCGAACGGAGCTGGTAGAGTGGATCTGGACGGTAAACCGATAAAACCGATCACAATTTGCATGATCGGTGCCGGAGGTTTCATCGGTTCACATCTCTGTGAAAAGCTGATGACGGAGACACCACACAAGGTGCTTGCGCTCGACGTTTACAACGATAAGATCAAACATTTGCTCGCGCCTGATACCGTTGAATGGACGGGTCGGATCCAGTTTCATCGCATCAATATTAAACATGATTCGAGGCTTGAAGGACTTATTAAGATGGCGGATCTGGTAATGCTATATCGATCATAGATAATCATGAAATTAACGGTTTAATAAATTGATAATGACAGTTAGTGTGATCGTGATTGATGGTTGTAGACTCAGATCTGATTTGTTATCGGAATTTAGATATTTAATAATGCAATTCTGATGATGCGTTCTGTAATATTTGGCTTTGCAGACTATAAATCTTGCTGCGATCTGTACTCCAGCTGATTACAATACACGTCCTCTTGATACTATCTACAGCAATTTCATTGATGCACTTCCAGTTGTGTGTGTTTCATTACTTTACTTTAAACTGTTGGTTCAAAAAATTGCGGATAATCTTTTGGAAACAGTTATGTAAGCTAATGATTTAGTTGAAATTGATTGGTTAAATGTAGGTTAAATACTGCTCTGAGAACAATAAGCGTCTCATTCACTTTTCTACTTGTGAAGTCTATGGAAAAACCATTGGATCCTTTCTTCCAAAGGATTCTCCCCTGCGTGAGGTCTGACCTTTTTGTACCTTTCGTTTTCATTGTATTATCAATCTCGCAAATGAATGTCCTGAGGAACATGTTGAAGCTGCCATTTTCTGTATTTTTTCCTGGCCATGAGGCTACGAATTACTTACTGAATCTCGTAAAACTCTCTTTTGAATTTCAGTTAAGAGTTTAGACAACTGGTCTATCATACCCCCGTAGAAGCATATAATCGTAATTATTAGTTACTTTAGGAATATGTCTGGGATCTTAAGTATGTAGAAAACGCGGTTTCTTGACCTTCAATTCTGTAAGGTTCGCTGCATTGCTTACAAATGTTGTTTGTGCTTTCTACAGGATCCTTCTTTCTATGTTCTTCAAGAAGATATTTCCCCTTGCATATTTGGTTCAATTGAGAAACAGAGGTGGTCATACGCATGTGCAAAGCAACTGATTGAGAGACTTGTTTACGGTCAGCATTTTTGTTTAACATGAAATGTGAATATATTTTGTAGTAAGAACCAAAGGGTTTACACCTCACTTGTTTCTTTGTGACAGCTGAGGGTGCTGAGAATGGACTTGAGTTCACCATTGTTAGACCTTTTAACTGGATTGGACCTAGGATGGATTTCATCCCCGGCATTGATGGTCCTAGTGAAGGTGTCCCACGTGTCCTCGCCTGCTTTAGTAATGTAAGTAATACAAAGGCGAGAGAGTCTATATCCAATGCTATTCTTTGTATATGAAGGCTGTTGGTTGATGCATTATATTTCAGAATCTTCTACGTCGTGAGCCTCTCAAGCTTGTGGATGGTGGAGAATCACAGAGAACTTTCATCTACATAAAGGATGCTATTGAAGCTGTCCTCTTGATGATTGTACGTTCTATGGCTCATATCAATTCGCTCAAACACTATTAACTTCAAAGAAGTTCCAACTTAAAAACACAATGATATTGTGTTTTTGTGATTCAGGAAAACCCAGAGAGGGCAAATGGGCATATCTTCAATGTAGGCAACCCGAACAATGAAGTTACAGTACGGCAGCTAGCTGAAATGATGACCGAGGTGAGGAAAATCGGTATTAAAAACAAGAAAAGATTTTGGATTTTTCTTTCTTTCTATGATTGTCGAATCTCAAAAACGAATCATATATCAGGTTTACGCAAAAGTAAGTGGAGAAGGAGCCATTGAGAGCCCGACGGTTGATGTTAGCTCCAAAGAGTTTTACGGGGAAGGATATGACGACAGTGACAAGAGAATCCCAGACATGACCATCATTAACCGCCAACTCGGTAATTCCCATATTTAAAATGATGATAATATGCTTAGAAATAAAAAAAAATCTGATAGTGTGGACATTGAAAACAGGATGGAACCCAAAGACATCTCTATGGGACTTGCTTGAGTCGACCTTAACCTATCAGCACAGGACCTACGCTGAAGCTGTGAAGAAGGCAACATCCAAACCAGTGGCTTCATAATAAATTTCCAAGTCCCCCAAAATGATCAAACAAACTGTATAATTCTTTTGGCTCTATTCAATTCTTTTTTTTTTCTTTCCCCTTTTAAGGAAAACATTATAATCAGGGTGGTTCGTTCCAAGTATACATTTCTAACTTTTGCCATAGTTTTCTCTTTTTGGTTTGTTTCGTTGGCCATGTATGTTTGCGTTTATGTTCTAAAATGCTTCGTTTCAAGTAACAAGTCTCAATATGTATTAAGGAAAGAAATAGTGAGTCTTTTAAAGATAAATAAAATAAAAAAAAGAAATCCTATATTAGTAGCGTCTATAGTCCAACGGTTAGTATAATTGCCTTTTATATTTTGTATGTTTCGTTTCTTTGGATTCTGGACCACTAAACCTTTGGGCTTCCACAACATATCCATAAATCACTTAACTATCCATAAGAATTCAAAATAGATATCTACAAAATATCTTTTATTTCATTTTATCATATTAGAATTTGTAAATTAGATTATTGAAAGGCTCCCTTACTGAAAAATGAAAACATGTAAAGTTAGATCATGTGTTTTCTTCGAAATGATTTGTGCTATCAGTCTAATTTAACTACATTGAACCAACTATTAGTGAAAGTGTGAAACTACTCCGAAAAAGAAAACATTAAAAATAAGAACATAAAGGATGTTATTGGTGGTTTTGGAGTAATTATGGTTTGAGTAAACAAGAGGAAATGGGATGAAAGAGAAAAACCAAAAATGAGAGTAAATGTTTAGTCTACAATATTTAGATGAAATGAGGAAAAAAAAATAAACAGATTTTTTCCTGATTGGAGTAATTGGATTTTACTCTACTCTTTTTTACTCTAACCATGTCTTCCAGTCAGATCTTAAATAGACAGACAGATCTTAGATATTAAATGGATACAAATTAAAGTCTGTGTATTATAAAGGAAGAAAAAATTAATTCATGTATTTTTTTTGGTAACCAAAAAGTTTGTGTATTTTTCTGGAAATCAATAGATAATTGGTGCATTTTTATGGATTTTTTCCTACTTATAAAGTTATAAACAAAGGAAAATCTTTTCTTTTTTTAACAAAAATTTTCTTTTACGTTTTAACGCCTCTAAGAAAAATTTATGTCTAGATACAATTTATATCTGTCAATTATAATGATCCGATGATTATAATTATACCATGTATAGTTTAGATGTATCCCAATCTATCCAATAAGATTTGTGATTCTCCCTAGTCCCTAAAATGAGATCAGAGTCTCTGCTATATAACTCAATGTCTTTGCAAGCGTCAACACACATCTGTTATTTTCAAATAAATCATATAAGAAAATTATTACTCGAGAAAAACAAAGCAAAGCCTAACAAGACTCTCATCATCATCAACTTCAGTGTTTACATGGTTGTATATTCAACCATATAATCTATATTCTTCATTTTCTCCTTTGTAATCGTTCGCAGGTCAATATAAATTAATTATCTAAAGATAATTTAGAGTTTTTGACCACAGTTTTGTATAAAAAGAAATATCTTGCTAAGGATTAAAAGACCTAATTAAATTAAAATCCGGCATGCTGAAAAGACAATTTTGAATCTCCTCCTCCGTAGTAACCTGTTGCAGAAGATTCGCTTGTTGGTTCAATGAAAAAAAAAATTAAGGTTAGTCTTTAACAAAACAAAAAGTTGAATGACGAAAAATGGCCCTTTTGGTTTCATAATCAGTCCAACGGCTAGGAAGCTACATAGAGATATTAAAATTTGTGCTCTTTCTATTTTTTTTTTTTTATAATTAAAATGACAATGATCTTAATTTTATAATATTAATGTAACCATCACACTCATTTTAAAAGTACCATACTAATTTTTAATGAAATTTAATGATAACTATATTTGGTGACTTTATGACTGAAATTTTATGAGTTTAAGGATTTATATTTAAATTGTAATTTTTTTTTAAAAGTATTAGGAGTTCTATCTGTTTTGGACTTTTATGTATCAATTAAAATTTAACAAGTTTAATTTTTACTTTAAGACTTATTTTAGATTTTTTAGAAGTTTTTAAAAAAAAAATATTGGGGGTTTTTGGATTAAAAATATATTTTATTTTAATTTAAAAATAAACGGATTTTACTTTTCGTAATCTTTTCTTTTTTAGCAAAAATATTTTCTTTTACGTTTTAACGCCTCTAAGAAAAAATTATGTCTAGATACTATTTATATCTGTCAATTATGATGATCCGGTGATTATAATTTACCATGTATCCCAATCTATCCAATAAGATTTGTGATTCTCCCTAGTCCCTAAAATAAGATCTGAGTCTCTGCTGTATAACTCAATGTCTTTGCAAGCGTCAACACATATGTTATTTTCAAATAAATCATATAAGAAAATTATTACTCGAGAAAAACAAAGATGAATTGTAAAAGTTTGGTTATCATTCTAATTATCGTCTCTTTATTTAGTCTCCACCAATGTAAGTAGTGAATCAATATTTTCTTACTTGAAAACCCAATATAGATGTAGGCGCTAAGCATGTCATATCATATTTTCGTACATGGTTCATATTTACATTTATATATAACTAATTTTATGATTCAATTCATTGTTGCCACAAGATTATAATTACATTTACATATAATTAGTCTTTATAATTTCAATGTATTGTTGCCATATGCATATTTTTACATTTTTGAGATAATGATTGTAGGTCAAGACGATCTCGATCATCCGAATGGAATAGAAAGATGCTTCCATAAATTTATGGGAGAACCATGGTTACTAGAGTTTTTGTGTTGTATCGAAGATATTACTATTTGCTTCCCTTTCATCGTATCAGAAAACTGCCTCAAACCATGTCCGCCGCTACGAAAAAGTGAAGCACCGTCTCCTTCACCTGGTGCAACCCAGCCTCCTCTATAAATGCTCATTGACATCAATAAGTCTATTTAATCTATATCAATATATTTGCTATTTCTTAGTCTATTAATCGTTAAATAAACAAATAAAAATAAATTAGTTCCGAGTTTTTGTGTTGTATCGAAGATATTACCATTTGCTATTTCTTTCAATTTTGAATGTTTGGTTGCAAAATTCTGCCTAATTGTTTTTATTTTAAAAACATCATTCAATAATCTTTATAAACGAACAAGAGGGAGTAAAAGAAAAAAGAACATCAACAGCTAATTAAATTTCGAGAAGGGTAAAGAAAAGGCGGTGCCGTTTAAGAGTATTAAGAGGGGGATTAGGGTTTACTCAGTGTGCATGCCTTCGTGATTGGGCTTATGGTATACTCAAATAAATGAAGCAGAGCGTGATTGGGCTTATGGTATACAGGCGGACCTGGGTTCTTCGGCGCAGAAAACTTCCCCTACAGTTTTAAGGGATCTCATCACTGCATCTGTTCCCTTTATTGTCGGTTCTGCTGTTGCTGAGGCTGCTCTCCAGCCAAAACCTGTAAATCCTGCCGCAGTTCTGCCTTTGAAGAAATCGTAGGCACATGTTACAAGTCTTATGAAGCTTTCTATAATTGATGCAGAGGTCCAAGCCGTTGATGGTCGCAGCGTTGTCTCAGTCCCTGAGACGATCCTCCTTGATGCTCCTCCGTTGTGGGAGGATTTCCTAGTTGGTAGATTCATCTCCACTGTGCCACATATAGCCAAGATCCACATTATAGTTAACAAAATCTGGAACCTTGGTGATAAGAACATCAAAATTGACGCTTTTGTAATCAACGAGACCTCTATCAAGTTCTGAATTCGAAACTCTAATGCTAAAAGCAGAGTTTTACGCCATGAGATGTGGAATATCTGCGAAATTCCCATGCTTGTATCTAAGTGGATGCCGATACTGGAAGACTCACAACCTCATATCACCTCAATTCCCATGTGGGTCAAGATATCGAATGTCCCTTCTTCCCTATTTACTTGGAAAGGGTTCAGCTTTATAGCTAGTTGGGTTGGCCATCCAATTCGGCTACATCAAGATATTAAACTTGTAACACGGTTTGATGAAGCTAAAGTGTTCATTGCCGTTTTCTTACTGCATCAAAGTGAAAGAAGAGGAAGTTGTAGTTACTTTTGAATACACATGGCTACCAATGCGATGTCGTCTATGTAGAAAATGAGGCCATCTGGATGAGGGCTGTCTGACTAGGTTCTAGAGTGCTCAGATAATAGCGCCAACCTGTGCAGTTTCGGCTGGTATGAGGGCGGTGGAACAGGCACCGGTGGTTTCGAAGCCTCGAGAAATCCTGGTGACGGAGGTTTCTGTGGCTATAGTGCCTACTCTCCTCTCCGACCGCGAGAAGGGGAGATCGAATCTTCGCCATCTAAAAATGAGTGGACTTTGGTTTCACCAAAACGGTCTCATGGAAGGGTAAGGAAGCAAAGCCTAGTTTACGGGGAGGTTAAGATCGCGTCTCCATCACGGTTTGAAGCTCTCCGTCTTCTGGACACTGATGAAGATGTTTCTGCTTCAGTTGAAACCTCGGTGGCCCTTGATTCACGTGCTACCACTGCTACAGTGACTTCGTTGGGTTCTGGGTCCGGTACAGTTCTCTTGACTGCTATTTATAGCTCTAAGACCACGGGAATAGGGCATCACCATGTTTTTGTAATTCCAGTTTCAAATTTGCAAGCCTCTACACCATTATCGAGGTCTGGCACATAATTTACTACAACAAATAGTGCCATTTCTACGGATAAGGGTCAACACCATCCTATTTCAATTTTGTCTGTTCTAAAAGCGAGCTCGTTGGGTGCTGGGTCTAATCTGATTTTTTGGAATAGTAACAACTGCACATCTGTCTCGGTTTCTACTTGTTTAATGGATATGTTAGGGGCAACAATGGAAGCTAGGTCGGGAGAAGCGTCGGTACAGGAAAAACAGAACACTATGACCACCAGTAACTCTGGTTCTGTAGCAGAACTGCTACGTGTTTTTGATTACAGGAATGATAAGGAGGTTGGTTTTGATTCAAGAGAGTTCTGCAGGCTATCGCGTTGTGTGCAAAGGCCACCAATGCTTCTATGCGGTCAGACTGTGACACAGATTTGGTTCTCGGGAAAATGCAAGCCACTGGTTCTGTGGCGGAGGGAGTTTCTTTTCAAGTTGTTGTTTTTGGTCCTGGTAACATGATGGATTTGACGTCCAAATCAGAGGAGCATGTACCACATCATGGTTCCGATGTTGGCCTAACTGCTGTGGGTTTGGTTTCTGTCCTTGGGTCTGTTTCGGAGGGAGCTAAGGGTACAGCCTACCGGCTAAGATCATCAAAGAGCATTCAGACAGGGACGGGGAATCTTTTAAGCGATTAAAAGAAAATTTTCAAAGTGGGCTCAGCAAAAGGAACGCGCAAAGAAAACATTAATGTCTGGTTTTTTTCTGGAAATTAAGGGGTTTAACAAGGTTATAAAACATTTGGTTGTTAAGAATTGGATTAATTAGAAGAAGATGTTGTTAGGTGGTATGATGGAGACTAGGTTTCAAGTGAATAAAGCAGCGTCGATAGTGTCGACTATATTGCCTAACTGGTCTATGGTTTCCAACTATGAGTATGACCCGTTAGGCCGTATTTGGGTTCTTTGGAGCAGTACGGTTTCTCTGAGGGTGGTGTCAAAGAATGCTCAGATGATCTCCTATCTAGTTACGCTCGATCAAGGTTCTAATTTTCTTTGTTTATTCATTTATGCTTCTAATTTAGGGGATGAAAAGAAAAATCTCTAGAGAAAAATTAAAGATCTCCAAGCCTCGGATTCTTTCAGTGGCATGCCTTGGATTTGTTTTGGGGATTTCAATGATATTTTAGCTACTGATGAGCACTCTAGCGATCTAATAGTGGTCGCTTTGTCTAGTATGACAGCTTTTCAGGATACTGTCCTACCTTGTTCTTTTGTGGACATGGCTTTCCACAGCGCCCTATTCACCTAGTGCAACAAAAGAGAGAATGAGTTGATTTGCAAAAAGGTTGATAGAGTTCTAATTAACGACGGTTGGCTGCATATGCATCATATCTCGTATTGCAAGTTCAAGGCTGGAGGTTGCTCAGACCACTTGCGAGGCCACATTCATCTTTTTGGTAATATCACAAAACCTAGAACTCCTTTTAAAGTTTCTAATGCTCTTTTACAGATTGATGAGTTTAAAACTATGGTGGAAGACTATTGGATTCACACGGAGTTGTTGTTCATATCCATGTCTTCTTTATTTCGGCTTTTAAAGAAGTTGAAGTTACTTAAGCCGCAAATCAGACATTTGAGTCACGTCAAGCTTCATCATTTGTCTAGGCGAGTGGATGAGACCTATGCGGACCTGTGCATTCGCCAAGATGCCACACTTTCTCATATGGATCCTACTGCAATTGCCTTGGAAGCATTGGCTTTAGAGAGGTGGGAGAAGGTCTCTCATTTGGAGGAAGATTTTCTTCGACAAAAAGCAAAGTTACATTGGCTGGACGTTGGTGACAAAAATAACCAATACTTCCACATCGCTGTTAAAGAGCAACAAGAAAAAATTCAATAAGAGAAATAGTGAACCAGGAGAAAGTTAGTCACAAACCCCGAGGAGATCAAGACAGTGGCGGTAAGGTATTTCATTTATATGTTTACTCACATTCCTACTGATTTTACAGGGGCCATAGATTCAGAGCTGGGTATGCTTCTTGAGTTTCACTATTTCGAGACTGCAAAGGTTCAGCTCACCTCGGTAGTAACTCCTGCAGAAATAAAAGGGGTCCTCTACAAATAAATCCTATGTTCCATATGGTTAAATAGTCGAGTTTTTCAAGGAGATGTGGTATATTGTTGGAAATAATTTTGTAGTGGCGGTTAAGTCTTTTTTCGTCCATGGTTTCCTCCCAAAGGGGATCAATGCGATGATTTTGGCCCTAATTCCTAAGAAGACTGACGCAATGGTAATGAAAGACTACCGTCTCATCTCCTGCTGTAATGTTATCTACAAGGTGATCTCCAAAATTCTTGCAAATCATCTTAAGAAAAATTTGGATGGTTTCATTGCTCCAAATTAATCTAGGTTCATCAAAGATCGCTACCTTATGGAGAACCTCTTCTTAGCTTCGGAATTGGTAAAGGAATATCATAAGGATGACATCGCGACGTGTTTTGCCATGAAGATAAACAACTACAAAGCTTTTGACTTCATTCAATGGTCTTTCTTACTAAACATCCTTACCACTATTCAGCTCCCGGCTATCTCCATCCACTAGATTCAACTGTGTATTACAACCCCTTCCTTCTCGGTTCAAGTAAATAGTGAACTTTTCGGGTTCTTTAAGAGTACCAGGGGTTTGAGACATGGCTATTACTTATCTCCCTACCTTTTTGTTATTTTTATGAATGTGCTTTTGATGATGTTGGACAGGGCAGCGAATGCAGGGAAGTTAGGGTATCACCCGAGTTGTCAGGGTTTGGATATTAATCACCTCTGTTTTGTAGATGATATTCTAATTTTTTTGGATGGGAGACCGCGTTCTATTGAGGGCATTTTTAATGTGTTCACGGAGTTCGGTCGTTTCTCAGGGCTTCAAATAAGTATCGAGAAGTTAACTATTTTCTTGGTAGGCGTCTCGAAAGCCCGATGATCTGCTATTACCGCTCGGTTTCCTCTGGATATGGGGGGTCTTCCGGTTAAGAATTTAGGACTGCTGCTTCTCACGAAGCGAATTTCTAGGAGCGATTTCCAGCCTCTTATAGATAAGATCACGAGTCGGATTCAATCTTGGAAGCATAGTTTTCTCTCCTTTGCGGGTAGGTTACAACTTTTTACTTTGGTTATATCAAGATCAGTGCTGCTTTTCTCTGGTCGGGCCCGGACTCAAACACTAGAAAGGCTAAGATGTCCTGGAAAGATGTTTGCCGTCCAAAAAATGAGGGAGGGTTAGGTATAAAATCTTTAGAGGATGCCAATAAGGTCAGTTGTTACAAGCTTATCTGGCAGATAGTCTCAGCTCGGTCTTCGTTGTGGGTTAGCTGGGTGAAGATACATTTGATCCGGGTGAGCTCATTTTGATCGGTTAATACACTTTTAAATGTGGGTTCTTGGATTTGACGCAAGTTGATTAAATATCGAGACCATGCCAAGGCTTTCCATAGGATGGACGTTCGAAATGGTAGGGATACCTCTTTTTGGTTTAATGCTTGGTCTTCTTTGGGTCGTCTCTACGATATTCTAGGCTATAGATGTTGTATTGATATGGGAATCTCTTTAACGACTACTCTGGTGGAAGTTTTTGTAACTCATAGAGTGAGACAGAGGTGATCTGCAGTTTTCAACACTATTGAGGAGGAGATTGCGAAGTTGAGAAACCTTGGGAGTACAAAGCCAGACATCTGTCTTTGGCGTCAAGCCCCTGATATTTTTAAAAGAGTTTTTTTCGTCGAAAAATACTTGGAATCAACTGAGAGATGTTCACGAAATCACGAGCTTGTACAAAGGTGTGTGGTTCTCTTTTACAACTCCGAGATACTCTTTTTTGGTTTGGATTGCGGTTCACAACAGATTTTCAACAAGAGATAGAATGCTGGCATGGGCTCACGATGGCAACACGAGCTGTATTTTGTGTCATGGAGCCTTGGAATCGCGCAATCATCTCTTTTTTGAATGCATGTTTACATCTCCCATATGGGCTAAGCTCACATCTGCTTTATTCTAGACGAGGTATGTCGCTAGGTTTGACGATATCATCTCTATTATCTCGGCTTCTGTGTTTGTTGGTAATCGCATGTTCATATTGAGGTATGTTTTCCAAGCAACGGTTTACATCTTATGGCATGAGCATAATCGCCATAGACATGGCAAACAACCCACGACTCAAGCTTTTCTTATCAAAAACATTGATTGAATTGTGCAAAATCGTCTCTCCACCATACAACGACAATGATGATTTCCCGGCATTTTATGTGATTGGTTCGGAGATAAAGAAGTTTAATTGTTAGATTTTGACGGGGTTTTCCTGTATTCGATTTTTATTAATAGTGTGTACTCTTTTTTCCAAGTATCAGTTTTGTCCCAATTGAGTTTTCCGGTTTTGGGTTTTAACGAGACCACCGTTTTCTATATTTTATTTTTAAAACTCGAAAACATTTATTGTAAAAAAAAAAAATTTGAATATAATTTTACATATTATTCAAAAAAAATAAAATAATTAAATTTCTTTCGTTTGACTCATTTGAGAAACTTTGGTGACAATTTCTCAACTTTTTGAGAGATTTATCTAGTTTATGTATACGCTCTAAGGATCCATTTGGGTATTTTAAGGGACCCAAAACCGATTTTAACCATCCAATTCTGGATCAGTTCTTCAAATCCAGTTTTTTACCCAAGGTTAGATGAATGAATTGAAGATCAAATTGTCTACATCACGAGCGCACAAAATATAGCGGCACTTGCAAAACTACCCCTTTCGTAACTTTTATTTGCCAAATAGGTATAAAGTTAATTCAATTAGTTATATACATTTTAACTATTTAATATTAATATTTTTAGCCCATTTTAACCTCCAAAAAAAATATTACGAAATTGTTATTTTTTTTGCTGACGATTTATTTTTTGTTGGATGAGGACATGGACAGTAATCGTAAATTATTTTCTTGAAGTCATGTTATATTACAGTAAATACTCAAAACAATTGTTCAAAAAAACCATCCACCTACGTTTTTTTTGCAAGAAAAACTCTAACGTCAATTTTGTACAAGTCAATCCTACAACCTGCAAAGTCACCCGCAATACTAGACGTCCGCATATCGTCGACGTCACCCCGTTACTTGTCGTTAGAAAACTAACGGTCTGATCAAAACGACGTCTTTTTGGATTAAAAACTACATGTTGTTTTGTTTTATCTTGTAATTTCTGTGTAATAAAAACAACATAATTTTTTAAATTTGATTATTTCTTTTTATTTAATATATTTTAAAAAATAAAACTCTTTCTTTTTCACAAAAAACCTCTAAAGAAGAAGAAGATTGATCTCAACTTTCCCGGCTTCCTCTCTATCTCTTTCAATGGCTTCTTCTTGCAATAGATTTATGAGTAGATCCTTCGTATCATCTCTCAGATCCGCCATCAGATCTTCACTTCGAAAACCTCCCACTGGCACTGGATCTTCACCGGGTGCTTCATCCACCGGATTTCGTATTCCGTCTAAACCAGCTGCTTCTCCCCTTCCTCGATTCTCCTTCTCCAGGTCTGCTTACAATTCAATCGGCGTAATTTTCAAATGTTCTGTTTATTTTTCGTTTTAGGGTTTCTCATTTGATGAATTGTGTGGTTTACAGTACATGTAGGTGTCCATCTGAGCTTGGTTGTGTTCAGTCTCTGTTACCGCTTCATAGCACAGTGGTGGCTGCTCGGTTGACGTCATGCCTTAGCACAACTTCCAGAAGCAGCCGAGCTCTCTCTCCGAGTACTCTCTGCAGCACCTCTCCCGACCTCTAATTCGAATTTCTGCTTTCTTGCTCGTGAGTAGCTTTTTTGCTTTTCTCTTTACATTTGATCCATTTTTCTTTGCGTCTTTACAATTTGTAATTCTATGGTGCATAAGTCTTGATTACTCTGCCTTAATGATTGAGCTTACATTAAAGTTTCTCACTTTTATGGTTTGCACATTATCCATGGCTATATAGCGTTTTGGTCATAGCACTCGTTTATCTTAGTTAGATTTAGAAAGCTGAAATCTTCTGAAGTGTTTTACATGTGAGGAGATTAGATTGGTGTTAGGAATTTTTTTATTGCTTAATGAATTAATGAATTGTTTGATTGCTTAATGAATTAATGAATTGTTTGATTGCTTATATTAAGTGTTGCAAGCTCTATGATTGATTTATGACTTTGCTTCGTCCTTGTTTATGTTAATTCTTGGCTTTATGACTTTTCTTACTTGGCAAAATAGTTGCATTATGTAGTGCTAATAGATTTAGTTATGTTTGACTCTTATTAAGTAGGAGGATTGACCCTAGTGAGACTTATATCGGCTGAGTGTATGAATCAGTTTCTAGAGTTGTGAAAGAGTTTTGAGCTTCAGTGCCATTGTGTCTGTCTAATTATAAGTACTTGGTTCATGCAGGCACATCAGCTCGCTCTTTTTGAATGGTGATTTAGTTTCTCTTCAACAGTGGTTCATTTGTGAAGATATTAAGAATGCATTCTTTTGTTGGTTGCAGGTTTTGTTAAGCAGCCGCTCAAACCGCTATTAACATGATGAATGGTCGCCATTTAGGTGGTAAGAAATTGAAAGTGCAGCTTAAGAGATACAATAACAATGGCCAACAGAGTAGTAATCCTTCCTTAAACTCCTAAAAGGCTGAACCATCTTTCTCTCTTCAACTTCAAAGTTCATGACAGACAAAAAAAGAAACAAAATCAGGCTAAGGGGTCGACTCGGGTTAAGATTTGGACCGATCTTGAATGGATCGATCTGTGTATAAATCTAAATCTCATTGTGGATCCAGTCAACTCAAAATGGATCTTTTTTCCCCTTTTAATTCTGCAAATAACAGTTTGTAATTTATTTGTATCATAGAAATTCATGTAGACATATTATGATTTATTAACATTAAATTCATTGAACTTTTCTCCTTCCTAATTTTGATGATACCTTGTGTTGTCTTTAGAAGAAAGATTCATTGTTTCAAAATCAAAGAGAAAGAACAATCAGATTATCTTGCTACAAAACAAAAAAAACACACATACAAACCGACGAACACAAACATGAAGAGGGACTACAACAACAGTCAACAAACAGGTTCAGCCCTTGCTTAACCCTAAATTCAGACTAAATTCTCAACAACAATCCCTAAGACCCTAACATATTGGACAACAATCTCTGTATTGATTTACAGACACAACCAGTTTCCTTTCTTGTTTGTTCTCTGCAACAGATTGAAGAGAAAAAAAGGAGAAATGAGGTTGTCACTGGTGAAAACATGGAAAATGAAGATCAGGCTTTAATTAAACGATCATGGCTTCATCTTTTAGTCGCTTGTGCTTGAGCTCATAGTGTTGTTTTTGTTGTCTGTGAATGATACTAGTGGAGAAGCTTTAGGACTCCAGTCTTCAGGGACTCCATTCGTAATCTTATAATGATTCTCAATGAACTGCTTGGCAGCAGCAGCCTTCTGACGCGTCACTGGCGACGAAATCGCCACATCAGGCTCTGTTTCGAATCCACTACCGGGCATGACGCGAACGGTTCCATCGGCACAGACGACGACGACGAAAAGAAGGGAGCAACACAGACGACGGAATCGGAGTTCGTCTGCTCAGAGTTCGTCTTCTCCGATCTCTTGGCGAATCTCCTCCACGGTGACGTTGCCGATGAATCCACTATGACGAATCTGAGATGATAATCCAAAGATTTGGATTTGTGATTTTAGTTTATTTGATTTTGTTTTGAGAAATTAAAAGTTTTAATTTTGTTTTGTTTAATTCGGTTCGGTTTAATATAAAAAAATTATCGGTTTATATGATATAAATCGAACTTATTATGTAATTTAATTTAAATTTTTTGTTTTATTTAATAAAAATAACAAAAAACAGCACGTCGTTTTTTATTTAAACAACGTCGCTTTATGGATTCTGTTAGTTTTTTAACGACAAGTAACGAGACTACGAGTCTTGTATTGCAGATGATTTTGCAGGTTGTAGGATTGATTTCACAAAATTGATGTTAGGGTTTTTCTTGCAAAAAAACGTAAGTGGATGTTGTTTTTGAACAAAACTTTTTATTTGCCAAATAGGTATAAAGTTAATTCAATTAGTTATATACAATTTAATATTAATATTTTTAGTCCATTTTAACCTCCAAAAAAAATATTACGAAATTGTTATTTTATTTGCTGACGAATTTTTTTTTGTTGGATGAGCGCATGGACAGTAACCGTAAATTATTTTTTTGAACTCATGTTATATTACAGTAAATACTCAAAACAATTGTTACAATTAGCCTTTCAAAACCATGAATAATGTCGACTTTTATAAATCCAAATGGAAATAAAAACTCCAACAAATTATGTACAATATATTTTCCGTAATAAAATTCAACAAAAAATATATATATTTTAACCCTTATATGGAAGTAGGAATCCAAATAGATGTGAGAACCAAACAAATTAATATATTTTCCATAACAGAGTTTAACAAAAAAAATGTAAATAATTGTATTGATGACCTTAATAAGTTGTATGTGGCACAAACTATTAGACATTGATTACTAATGTGTCACAAAAATATTAGATACTGATTTCTATATTTACATAAATATAATTGTATTAATGAAGTTAATAAGTTGTATGTGTTAGTAGCAAAAACCAAAAAATTTGTTGGTGGAAAAGAAAAAAAATATATTGGTGAAAAAAAAATGCTATTGTCAAAATAGTTGAAAGCAAAATCGGAAAAAATTAAACGGTAAAAATAAGTCAAATGAAAAATATATGTGGGTGGATATCAAATAGAGTTATCAAGGAAATGTATTTTCCCAATTGTCCCTACAATATAACCGAAAAGCATATATGATTTGAATTGGGAATAATAAAATCTTACAATATTAAAACCATCGTCACCCCAAACGACAACATAACATATATTTTAACAATCAAAAACATTCAATAACCCCATAAACTCAACCATTCACCAATTGGAAAAACTATCAAAATTTTGAATAAAAAAAGACAAATTTATAAAAAATGTGACTTGAAGCATTCTCTAGTTTTTGCAGGAATAACCACAAGGAAAGGTACACTTCTTCTTCCCTCCTGCACCAAAAATGGTTTAAACCAAATCATTATTCCTAGTGGCGGATCCACTTAGTGTAAGAGGGGAGCACTTGCCCCGGGTAAAAATTTAAAATTTCATGTAAATTCTTTGTATTTTCAATGATGCCCCTCTTGTTATTTACAATTTCAATTCTAATTCTTTAAACAATTTAATTATGCCCCCTATTAAATTAATCTCTACATCTGCCCTGATTACGCGAATCTCATCTCATAAGCTACATCTCTATATGTATATCTTCACTTTGGTTTTACTTACTCGATGACTTGTTGTGAACTGCAACTTTTGCTTTCTTTGATGCAACGGCGTTGTTTATTGCTCCACCATTTGGTCTCTTCTTGCTCGGTGGCTCCACTTTTATAAAGGTGCTTCATCTTCTTCTTCTTCATCATCAGACTCATCCTCATCCTAACCCATCTAACCAAACAAATCAAGATTAGCTTTTTTTAACTGATTTAAAAACTCATTGTTATTCACAGCTCCTTAAGCAAAAGTTCAAAACCAACCTCATATTCGTCTGAGTCAAATTCAGATTCATCAGACTTGATCGTTCCAACATTCCTCTGGGGAGGTAACAAACGTTTTCTACAGTCTCAAATTTTGGATTCGTAACAGAGTCACAAGTAAACTTTAATTACCCCAAGGCACTAGCCACTAGTAGCTTAGTAAAGTAAACTTACGACATTGTTGTCCCATAAACTCGTCTATGTCAGAATCTACCAAAGAAAAAGGTAAAAACATTAGCTTCCAACTTCGTAAACAGATTAAAAAATCAAAACATTGAATAATGAAACATAACTCACCAGAATCAATCTCCTCGTCCGTGAAGAACATAAGAACAAAACAAAAGCTGAGCATAAATTTGAATCAGCAATGATAGCAAAGGATACAAATCGTCCGAAACATCAGGGGTCTTGTAACCAAGAAGAAAGACATTGCTTTTAGAGTTGTGAGAGAGCTCAAACTCTTGCTCAAAGAAGAGATCAAGTAAAACTTGATGAAATTTTTGTGAGAGAGTTCCAATAACAAGCTTTGCCTTATCATCACCAACTTTGACATAAGTGGGAACATTCTCATATTCTTTAATCTTTTTCAACTCACCAAGAGCAACCTGAGAGATTTGAATGATATACCCGATTCTTCTGGTTCCACCATAATAGGCTTCCCTGGCTTAATCTCATACCTATAATTGAACATTATTATTCATCACATTGAGTAACAAATTCAAACAAAACCTCACGAAGATAAATGCTTTGAAACCTAAACTCAGCAAGTTTCTATAAGCCATCAGTCCGACATTGAAATAACTGAGCAGATCCTCCTAATACTTCTCTCTCCACTAGTGTCCCAACAGAGTTCAGTTGAGCTGCCTCCCATGTCAAATGTTCACTTCTGGCATGACTTAATATGTCAGGGGGTTCTTGTTGAATTCAGTAAAACATTTTTTTATACATTCATTTTCATAAAAACCATAAAATCCATGGATAACAATGATTTTGACCTCCCTCTAATGAATGAGGTAATCTCCAGAAAGTATAATCCAAATTAATAAAACCAGAACTAGAAGAAAACTTTCATGATGCCACGAAAATAGGACACTCTAAAGAGTGCATGATTTACACCGCTTCAATAGCATCCTTTATCCTAGTCGGAGGAGCAATTACCATCTTCTACATTCTAGGTCTTCCCGTTCCGTACGAATAAAAACTATATTAGGTAAAACAAAAATTCAAATATATAGCAAATATTTCTTCGGCTGCTCCACATCTTTTGCAAGTGGTATTACAACTCATACCCTATTGATCTAATCCAGAGTTTATTATTAGGGATCCGAGGCTATTTGCCATAGAAAATGTTTGATCTTTAGAGGTTCTCTAATCTTTCATGCTTGAGCCTTTAAGGCTGTGCAAGTTGGACCTCATTCCTTTCCCATTGACATAGTTTGGGCTAGCCAATATCCTCACTTTACCATATTTTTCTCAGATTTTGTGTGATACCATAGTAATCTATCGGATCTATAGATTTGGCGTTTAGCTATTCTTCTCACAAGTTGTATGTCTAGATCCATAAATTCTTGGAGTTCATGTAAATGCTGAATTAATTAGATGAATTACATTTAAATTTGGGTGAAGAAATTTCTCTCGACCAATAGTTGGGTGTGGGTTAACATCTGGCAACCAAGAGTCATGCCAAACAGAAATATCATTCCCCAATCCTAGACCCCACCGTGCGGTCCTTTTACCATAAGTTCCTTAGCTGAAAAGATACTCTTCCAACAGAAAGATGGTGAATAGGGCTTTTAGCATATAATGGATGACATTCCTGAAATACATCCCATTTAGCACCCGTGCTACTAAAGAGTTTGGAAATTGAATTAGTCTCTAGTATCTTTTAGCCATCATGGATATATTAAAATTTTCCAGATAACGGAAACCCATCATTTCTTCCTGTTTAGGGTTACACAAATTTTCCCGTGCAATCCAATGAAGACTGCGGTTACTTCTATTAGAGCTCCACCAGAAATTTATAATAGCATTTGTTAATTTTGTTACTAACAGGACATGACATACGCCGGAAGTGTTAAAGCAACTGATTTAATCAGTGTCTTTTTGCCTCTAAAATTTTTTTTGGCTGACTAACCATTAATTTGATAGTTTAGTCTTTCTAAAACACAGTTAAATTTTTTACTTTTTGAGCTTTCTAGGTTTTTGATTATTTTCAGATATGTTCTCATTCCACCTTCCTTAGAAATTCCTAATAAATATTTCAATTGATCCTTAGTTTGGTTAGGGACATGTTGTCATTAAATATTATCATATATGTTTTTCGTGTTCTCTTGTAGTAATATAGGTTTTTATGAAAAAGCTTGAAAAGTTAAGGTTACTGAAAAGAAGACGAACATTTTCTTGTAAGGAAGAGGATATCCAAACACTATCATTGAATGGGATGAAATTGCACATGCATATTCCTCACGATGCATTTTCAATAGCTACTTTTTGATGTCTTTGCAGCTAATTATGTGGCTTATTATATCAATATCTCACGTTATATCCATTTTCTTGTGAACCTAATTCATTTATATGTTAGGAAACAGCAAACGCCGCCAAGAATCTTGTGTTGATTGTTGACTTGAGTGGTCATGGTAACTTCACCAGCGGTTAGAATTTTGCCGATGTCGTCCCTGTGCTAGATCAAACCCTACCAAGACTCTCATCATCATCAACTTTGGTGTTTACATGGTCTATAAATGGTATCAACTTAATTATGGAATTGTTTTGGAATCTGGTGGAAAAATGTTACATCATTTGCATAGCTTAATTTTCTGAAACAGTAATATGTTTAACTGGAGAATTTGAGAGAATTCAATAGTTACAAAAACGAATAATAACAAATAATATTAACTGAAATAAGTTTTTAATTTTTTTTCGAAAAATTACCAAACCGAACCAAACTAAACTTCATCAAATGAACATAAACTAAATATAAATATCCAAATGGTATAGAAAAATCTATACCAAATTATCCAAACCCAAACCAAACTGAACCGTTTAACCGAAACCCACTAAAATTTAATATATTGAATTTCATATAATGAAATATATATTTCATTATACAAAAATATTACAATAATAATTAAAACTAATTAGTTATGTTTATTTTTGTTATAATTTTTCTATATTATGAAAACTATTATTATCTTTTTAATCTATATAAATGTCATTTATGTATTTTCATCGTAAAGTTACATTTCTTCATTATAAGGTTGTGTCTATTTATTTCATATCTTTCAGTCCAAGGTTGCATCTTTTTATATGTAACATTCATTTTTTACATCTATTTATATCTTGATTCTTTTTAAATAACTATCAAATTTTGTAATTTGTTTCTTTCAATATACGTTCTATGAAGAATGGTTTTACTCTTTTAAATACAAAATTCTAATGTAGATGCCAATTTTTTCTCTCATGAATATACTAATAATAATTATCTCAATCAATATTTTGGAGGGTTACATTTCTTTATTATAACTCTTTGTAAAAATAGACTTTTATTTACAATTTTTTAAAATATGAAAGGCTGTTTTTAACTCTTTTCTGTGATAAATTTCCACTTAGAGTGGCGTTTCTTTCCATAATTATTTTTACTACTAATTAATAGCAATTAATATATTATATTTTCTCCCGTGAAACTGCGGGGTTCAAATCCTAATTATTATTATTGGATATTGTATATTTTTAATATAGTATATATATATATATATATTTATATTTATATTTATACAACTATATTTATATAACCTACATATATAATAATATAAGAAAAGATAACAAATCTACTGATGCATGGTTGATTCGGGTCAATTTAGTAATAAGAGTGATAAATTCATATTTATCATTTCTAACTATTGTAGTAATATTTATTATGAGTCTATATTTGAGTCAAAGAGTATTTTTAATTTTTTTAGTATTTTATCGAGTCTTGACAAATTATGAGACGTTTTAGAATAAATGAAGAGTTTTGGATTATTTTGGATATTTATATTGGAGATGCATGATCACGCAAAAGCATCAGAATTTTGGCCCCAATGGAAGACTTCCCACCGTTATATCTTGCTCAAATTTTGACACAAGATAAAGGATGATGTTAGCTTTAATTTTCAAGTGGTTTGAAGGAAATAAAACAATGCGAACAAAATTTATGACAATTTACTGAAGATAGGTCAAGCTGGTTAGCAAATGAGTACCGGCTGGTCTAAGCTGGGATTAGTACCGATCAGTACATCATTAGTACCAATTGGTTATGAACTGAGAAAACGCGATTATAGAAGCCCAAAATTAATCAGAACCAACCAGAACCCATTTTATAACTATATAAACCTAAGACTCAACTTTTACACCTAATTCTAGTCTCTCTATTTATTTCTTTAACATTTTTAGTGTGTTTCAGATGCAAGCAAAGATGGAAGATCAAAGAATTGTGGATCGTAATGCTGCAGCTCGTAATCCGCGGAACCTTCCACCCCCTCTTCAACTACCGATCGGTACCATGCCTATATAGGTCGGTAATGACAACAACGCACCACCGATCGGTAACATCCCACTACTGATAGGTATGTTGCCAGAAAATCAGAGAGTTGATGATGCACACAAGCTAGTTATTTGACAAGGGACTCTGGGTGAATACAACAGACAAGACAAGTTTTACATGAATCACACTGCAATGCATTTATCATAAGTCAAGGGACAAGCTTATGAGATCAAAGCTAAGGTGATCAAATTGGTATTGCAAAATCTATTTCATGGACTGCCTTCAGAGAATCCAATGGATCATATTGATGCCTTTGAGGAGTTGTGCAGCACGATTAAGACAAATGGGATCCATGTTGATTACTTGATGTGCAAGCTCTTTAAATTCTCATTGAGCGATAAAGTGAGCAAGTGGTTTAAATTTTAGCACCAAGCTCGATTAATTTGTGGAATTAGTATAGAGCATTATTCTTGAATTACTTCTACACCAAGTCCAAGACGTCAATGCTCAGGAACAAGATCACCACATTCCATAAAGGAGCAAGAAAGTATTTTTGTGAGGCTTGGAGTTATTTAGAGAAAGTCTTAGAGATTGTCCTCATCATGGATTCTCGGATGTTAACTTGATGAACATCTTTTACGATGGATTTGGCTCCATATACTGTGAGTAGAGGTGATTACTCGACAATACTGCAGGAGAAGCTAACGCTTTGATCAAAAATTTGGCTGCTATAAACAACAATCATTGTCAAGAGTATGACACATCACATCATGTCAAGAGTCACGAGTTGAAGAAGTTAGAAGAGTTGAATGCCAAAGTTAATTTACTTCTAATGATGGAGCAGAATAAAGGATATCAAGAGCCACATCCAAAAGAGAATAAGCTTGAGCTCATGATGAAATAGCTGCTAGATGCACATAACAAGCATGCACATAAGTTAGAAAGGAAGATGAATAACATGTACATCGAGATAAATGGGAAATTCGAGAGTTTGGCATCTCGTGTTGAATCTATTGAGCAACATGCTCAAAGCTTAAGGAGTATGTCAATGCCATCAAAATAAAAAGTGAGAAGAAGCCGAAAACAAAGCTTATAACTGATCGATATGGTCTGAATACCGATTGGTATTGTCCTATGTCCATCACCGATCGGTACGATCCTACTACCGATCAGTAGAGTAAAATACATGCTACCGATCAGCACACATAAGTTACTGATTGGTGCAAGGCCATTTTGCAAGCCGGTGAGGTTCCTGCGATTTTAGCTAATGCAGATGATGAAAAGGTGGTGATATCTGGCAAGTCAACTAAACCCAATCTCTACCACTATATGATCCTAAGATTCCTTTTCCACACTGTGTGAAGAAGCCCATCGATGAGCAGAAAATTGCTCGTTACCAAGAGGTTTTGGGTGAACTCACTGCTGACATTTCATTTGAAGAAGCATGTCCCCTTGTACAATAAGGTTTTCAGGAGCTATATGAGTGGAGAAAAGGACTTAGAGGAGATTAAGGAACATTTGGTTAAGGAGACAAAACCATTGAAAATATTTCCCAAACTAGAAGACCCAGGCAAATTTGTGGTTCCATGTTCTATCCTAGGAGCGAGTTTCGAAGACTCCCTCTGTGACACTTGATCTAGTATAATTGTCATGTCCATGGAAATTGCAAAGAAGTTTGGGATTACTAACTCAAGGATCCCCCATGTTCTATCATGTTTGTGAATGCTTCCACCACGTCTCCACAAGGCTTCATTCACGACATATATGTTTTGAGTTTGGAATAGCTTGGTTCTTATTGATTTCCATGTTGTGGAGATGAGCAGAGGTTCTTATATGCCTTTGACACTTGGGAGACATTTCCTCTCAACAGTTGATGCAGTTGTAGATTTGCCTAATTAGAGGATTACCTTCTCTAATGTCGATAAGAAGGTCTTCTATAACGTTGTCCCCACCCATGAAGTTATTGAAAATGAGTCATGTCTCACTATAGAAGATGAGAAGAACTTGGATGTCATGAAAATTGAAGAGATTTTAATAAGAATGAGATCAACGAAGTCCTAGATGGAGATATCCATTCTTCTATAAAGGCATCCAAGATGGTCAAGTAGAGGGGCAAGAAAAATATCAAAAGAGTGATTGGAGATTTTCATGTAATCTTTGTACCACAGAGATGTGTTGGAGACACTAAGGTACATCAAGGCCTTTCTCTAGAGTTAAAGCCATCCTCACTCCAGAATTAAAACAGAAAGGCTAAGAAGAAATGGATGATATGATAAGAAAAGTTCTAGAGCTTAAAATGACTAACTGGAGAGCTTGGTCTAAAGAAAGTTCACATTCGCATTCCAGCTAACGTTTGAAACCACAGTCATGTTAATGACCTTAAACAAGCGCTTATGGAAGGTAACCCACAAAGTTTGATTTTTTTCCTTTTTTTTTCTTTAATTTTGGTTTTTTTTCTTAGGTTATATTACGGTGAAATCACATATGTTGTTAAGTGTTTTTAGGAACAGGTGCTAAACGCAGAAGATGCAAACGAAATAGATGTTTTATACACTGAATACCGACCAGTATCCTTACTATACTGATCGATAAAATTCTCCATCTCAACCGACTAGTACACATTGTAAACCAATCGGTAATGACTCTTATTCCAGTCGCAAAAACACCGATTTTTTCATTTTCATTTTGTTGTATATATTTTTATTGCCGGGGTAATCATCTTCCTTTTTATTTCATTTTACACCATGATGGTGTATACTAAGTCTAGGGGAGAATTCACCAAGTTAGTAACATTATTTTTCTTTTTGGTGATTTTTCTTTTCTTCTGAGTTACTTTCCAGTTTTATTGAGTCAAATCGAGAGAATTATGAGATTTTCTAGGAACCTACTATTTTGGGATGACTTTCTGACATCTTACTCTAGCTTTGTTCGGTGTTAGAACCGAATATTGGAACGACCACGGGCAGACTCAATAAATAGGAAAGTCTATCGCTTTGAAACTTGGATGGTTGAACTTAGTCTTGTTAAGTGGAGCATTAAACTTGAACTTAATTTATCTCACTTAGGGGGTTGGTAATAATGTCATGGATCTTACATTCAGAGTTGTTTTCACCGTTTTACCACTCTTGCTAACTCCAAATGGCTAGACTCATCTTTAGTCTAGTACCACACCCTAACCTAAACCATTTTTGGATACCTCATGCATTCTTGTGCTTTCATTGTCATATGCATTCATTTTCAAAAACTATGGAGTATGCGGATCGACACAGTTTTCTGTTCCAAGGATCTCTGGTAATATCCAGTGCGCCTTTTACATAGTTAATACACGTTTGAGTTTTCTTTGGTGCATAAATGTTGACTAGAACCGGTTCAAGCTTCCCCTTCCAAAAAAAACCGAAAAAGAGAAAACGAGAAGGGAAATAAGCCAAAGAAGAAACTGGAATAAAGTCTGCTTAGAGTCTAATGTGTAATCTTCGGCACCAATGCAACTCACTTAGGAAATTTATAGAGCCTTACAGAGATTCTGAGGTTTGTGAGGTTGTGTACCAACATTTAGTCTTCGTCTCACTGTGATTTTGCATAATGATTTGCGTCCTTAGATTTTCTAGGATAGCCAAAACACATGAGCCATCATAAAATAGCCTTATTAGCAAGACCATTGACATGTTCGATAATCCCTTTGTGAGAGTTCACACATTTTTTAAATGAATGTCAAAAGGTTAAGTTCCTTGATTCTGAGAGTTTTTTGTGATCCCAGGATTTTTAGTATTAGTTGATGCTAAATTCATGGTCAAGTACATGTAGTAGGTCTGCTTTGACATGGTTTTGATGATGTATGTGGAAAGGAAACCCTAGGTAAGTTTGTTCCCAAGGATATGTGAGTTCTAGTTCTTCAAACTATTTATTTGGATTTTAAGTTTTTAATTGTTTTTACTAGAGGACAAGTAAGAATTCAAGTTTGGAGAAATTGTGTTCTCTTATATCTATTGGTTTTTAGAGTCTTTTGGTTTCTAAAGTCTTTTTACCATTGTTCTTAAAACTTTTTCTTTGTATTTGTATTTTTTTTTAATTGTTCTTGCTTGAGTACAAGGAAAGGTTCAAGTGTGGGGGTGTGATAAGTCTCATATTTATCCTTTCTAATCATTGTATTAACAATTATTCTGAGTTTTTTCTTGATTCAAAGATTTATTTTAGTGTCTTTTACTCTTTTATCGAGTCTTGACAGGTTTTGAGACGTTTTGGAGTAAAGTAAGAGTTTTGGATCATTTTGGATGATTGGAGATGCATGACCGCGCAAAAAATCAGAAGTTTGGCCTCCGATGGAAGATTTTTCACCGTTATATCTTGCTCATATTTCGACATAAGCTATAGGAGGATGTTATCTTTCGTTTCCAAGTGGTTTGAAAATCTAACGGTACGATCAAAATTTATGGCTAATTTACTGAAGACAGGTCAAGCTGCCTCGCAGATGAGTACCGACTAGTATAAGTTAGGATGAGTACCGATTGGTACAGCCTCAGTACCAATTGGTTATGAGCCAAGAAGACGCATTTTTAGAAGCCCAAAATTAATCATAACCGACCAGAACCCATTCTATTCATTATATAAACCTAAGAATCAACTTTTAGACCTAATTCCGACCTCTCTACTCAGTTCTAAATATTTTTCTCATATTCTTAAACTCTTTTGTTATTCTTTTGTAATTCTATTATGATTTCTTCATCTATCTCTATCATGTATTTATTTTGCATGTGTGAGTAAATCTATCATTAGGTGTTTAGTTTTCTAAGGGGTAATCACGTAGATCTTTGCTAGGTTGATTGGGAATGATTCATATAGGTTTTTTTTATCTAGGATTGTTCTTCATTTCTTTGTCTAATTTAGCCAGTTAGGATCTGCCCTTAATCGATATTATCGTGACACCAAAAATGTTGTTAAATTGATGGATCTGTCCTTGATGGTCAAAGTGTCCTGAGACAATGACAGTTGAAGTTATCGCACTTTGTGAACATATCGAATTAGGATTGCATTGTATGCATGAGTTTCTATTGACAAATGACAGTTTAGTTGCTAGAAATTTTTATCGCATAGATAGTTATTACATATCGAATTTATATTCGTAATTTAAGTTTTAGAATAATTTTTAACATATTCCTATTCATTGATATATTCATTGTCATGATTCTCCGAATGAACACTCATTAGCTAATGCTTTTATTTTATTGAATTTAATTAGCTTTCATATTGAGTTTCACATAAACACATTTACATCCTAGGTTAGTATAAATCATTTTAAATTCATAATATGCTCTATTAGTTCTTATGGATTCGATTCCGATTATACTACTATAAATGTTATTGTGCATTTGCGATATTATTTTATGATAAAACCTCTAGATAACACTGATGACCCAAAAAATAGATCTAAAAACATTAATTAATTCATAATTATTGGTTCAGCACAATATATTTTTTTGTCATATCAATTAACACTTAGCTGTACTTAAAACCGTTTTAAATTAATTATATATGTTGCAAAAAACTTGAATCATGTGAATTAGATATGAGTTTTTTTTGTCGTCATATCCATTAAATATTTCCTTTTTGTCATCACTGGGTCACAACGAACTGGCCCAGTGTCATATAAATCGTGTAGTTTAGAAGAAAACAGAATAGAATTCAACCTTTCATGTAGGCCCTAGTAGTAATAATAATAAAATTATATTATTTTTCAAAATTTTAGCTATGAACATTCAAACTCTAAATTATTTCACCAGATTCCGCAAAAATCAATATTAAATTCCACCAGAGTCTGTAATTCAGCAGATTCAACCGTTTAAAAAACTAAATTAAAAAAGCAAAAGTAAATGGTAACGGTTGAATTTAATGATAATTGTTTTTTTGTTTACATGTTGATATATTCGAAATGTTGTATAGCTTAAGATAAAAAAAAAACTAAATTAAGAAAGCAAAAGTAAATTCACAAAATTATGCAAAAATAAGCAATATATAAACAAAACTATATAAATATATATATATATATATATATATATCATATACTGTGGGGCGCATGGCGGAAGATTATAAAACGGATTTCCCTTCCCCATTCATTAGATAGATAAGATTGCCTAGATTTCGTGATCCACTGTTTAACTTATTCTATTTTAATATTATGTTTTGAAAAGGACTCAAACTTTCCCACTTTTTAACACGAGATTTTGAATCTCGCGTATCCACAACAAAAAAAAGGGCAAATTTGGTTACGGTAGCCCTAGTAGTTTACTTACTTATTCATGGAACTACTAACAACTAGAGGGGTAAGATAGGGTAAGAAGCCAGGCAAGGCTAAGCGGGGAGAGGGTGAGAGATTTTAATTTTAATTTTTATATTATATATATATATATATAATTAAAATAAAAAGAGCATGTAAAACAAGAACCTAAATTTGAATAGACGACCTATAAATGTCCAATTGATTATATATAAATATATTGAGATACATATTAATTTATTTAATAAGATATGTAAATGATGTTTTGTCTTTTATTTAAGTTCTTGATCTTACTGATTTTATTTTTTAAAATGTTAAATTTATTAATCAACAAAAGAGGAATTTATATAAAAAAAGGAATTTATACAAAAATGGGAGAAAAATTTTTGAATGAAAAAGAATGTTGTACTAATTTGTGAAACCCGAGCTTAGATCCATTTTTTGGAGATCCTGCAGATTTGGAAAGCCATGATATTAAAGAGAAACAACCATGTTCCGTATATATTTATTTATTATACAAACTAGGTAGCTTGTAGAATGTTGAATAATGTTATGCTTCTCTCATTTTGTTCTCGCTAAATATGATAAATTTTCGTTTGACAAGCCAATTGGACCAAAATGGAAACAAGGTTATCTTACCGGTGTGAGGAAAGAATTTGTAGAATTTGTAGCGTCATACTCCAATCGGGATATGCATTTATGTCGAGCAAGTTTCCCACATTCTCAGTCCAAACTGTAAAAGAGTAGGGACAAACGAAGCACAAATGATCTCTTGTTTTGTCTGGTTCCCACACAAAAGGCACAGTTGAATGCAACCCAAGCACGAGTAAAGATTTTGTATTTTACATCAAGCCACAATTTAAAAGCAAATTGTGGGACACATTGCGAAAACCAAATGACACAGATTATGTGTAATTAAAATTCTAAGTCTGAATTTGTGTGTATTGAGATTTCGAACTTTCATATTGTGGGTATTAAGCATTACAACTTTTGTTTTAGGTAAATATAGAACGAACCCTAAAATTTGTGTGGATCTGATCGTATAAGACTATAGTTAGGGTGAAATAGATCGTTAGCCCTTCATTTGATACATTGATTGTCTTACTTGTGTTTTGTGTTCAAATCAAAGTTGTAGAGCTAGAATGTCCGAAGATTGAGCATAGGAAATGTGTGAGACACATCTATGTAAACCTGAAGAGTAAGCTTGGAAGTAAAAAAGAGATGAAGTCTTTGGTCTAGAACCTTGCATGGAGCTACAATGAAACAGAGTATCAACAACATTTGGAGAAGTTGTTTTGCTATAATATTGGAGTGTTTGAGGATGCAATGAAGATGAAACCAAGGACTTGGTGCAAAGCATTCTACAAGATATGTTAGTTTTGTGAAGATGTAGAGAACAACTCTACAGAGTACTTAATGCTTAAATAGAAAAGACAATAAATAATCCATTTGTGCCTATGTTGGAGATGATAAGAAAACTTGCTATGGCACGAAATATCTGATTTATCTCATACTCACAAAGGTAACAGTTTTATTTATGTAGTTGTGTTTATTCATTTATGTATTTGAATTTGATCATTTATGTGTTTGGTTATGTTCATTTTGAGATTTTGCATACCTTATGTGGTAAAGTTTCTTACCAAAGAGAAAGAGAAAACTTATGTGTGCAAGGTAACTAGAAGCAGAAATGAGATGTTTAAAGTAATGTTGAGTATATTTTCTTACCATATTAGGTTGGAGAAGAGGACTTGTAGTTGCATGAAGTGAGATACTTTGTGAACATGCATATAGAGTGATTCTGAAACAGAAAGGACTTGTTGTTGAAGACTTTGTTTACTATTGGTTCCGGACTGTAATATAAAAGAGGAACTACACAGAGGGACTTGTTCCACTGATATGTGCAAGGTTATGGCTTTCAACAGAGGGTGAAAATGTGTATGTTCCTTCTGAACCAACACAAACTGAAAGGAAATAAAAAGACTAAGGCTGTCAAGAAAAGGAAAAGGTAAATGAAGCTCCAACCAAGACGTAACCAAAACACAAGAAAAAAATCATGCATTGTAGTTCATTCTTGTTTGAATTGTTTATGATCATTATTATTTGAATTGTTTAGGATCAGTCTCGTTTGAATTAGTTTAGGATCAGTCTTGTTTGAATTACTTTAGGTTCATTCTTATTTGAATGAGTTTGGTTCCATATCAGTCTTGTTCTTGTTTAAATTGCATCAGTCTTGTTTGGATTTGGTTCAGTCTTCTTTGGATTGCATCACTCTTGTTCTTGTTTGGATTGCATCAGTCTTATTTATTTTTGGTTCTGTCACGATCAGTTTTGTTCTTCTTTGGATTACATCAATCTTGTTATGTTTTAGTTCAGTTTTTGAAAGTTATTTTCTTATGTGTATATCTTCTATTATTGCAGGCTTCTCTCAGCTAGGGAAATCTCTCTCAAATTGAACCTTCTCAGAGCATTCTCTCTCAAGCTCAATCTTCTCAAGCTCAACTGATATATGAATGAATGATTGATGTAGGATTGAAGATATAGATTGATGTAGGATTGAAGATGGTCATTTTAGGAACTGATATATCTTTTTTTCCTTGTATCGGTTAATGACCAAAACTTCTCTTTTATTTGACATAATTCTCTTTTATATCGTTAAACTAATGAACATGACTATCTTTTGTTTCGGTTAACTAATGAACATGATCCTCTTTTGATCGATTATTTTAGTTCATGTATGTAATTTCATCATTGTTTTAAGTTGCCAACATTGTTTTAAGTTGCCAACATTGTTAAAAGCCGAAATCAAACATCATTAGTCAACAATCATAAGTCACATAACATTACATAAATCTCATAACACACTACATAAGTTTCATAACACAAAAACAATCATCTTTAATTTAGTAGTTTACTACTCCTAACCATGATCAAGCATCCAATCACTACAAAAATCATCATCTTCTTCATATGAAATAATGATTCTTCCAACACATCTTCCACCCTCTCAAATATCTTCTTCTCAAGCTTCATCTGCAACTTCTCAAACTCCTTTCTCTCAGTCGAAATCTCTTTCACCTCTTCCCAAGCCTTGCATTTTTCATTTGCAATGCTTCAATCTCATTTATAAGTGTTTATTGACCCCCTTGAATATGTAGTTATCATTTTCAAGCTACAGTATGAACCATCCATAGTAAAAATAACAAAATCATAAAATCATCATAACCAATTCATCAAAGCAAGGATTTTAATGCAGCAGATTCACAATGAAAGTAAAGCCGGTAAGGATTGGGGACCGATTTTGATATGAAATTCAGAATTTTTTCTCCACACCAACATACCTTCGGCACACCCGTAACTCTTCCTCTTCGACTACCAATTGAAGATCCACTCGAACCTCCAGACATAGTAATCATGGCTTCATATCCGAATTGAACAAATCAAACGAGAAGAATCATGCAAAACAAAACCCCAAATCATCACCATAAATTCACATTAATTTGAGCTTCAATACACAAACAGTACTACAAAATTACAAATTAAACAAACACTTACTATCGATTTTGGAAATTTGAAGAGAAATATCAATCAATTTCAAGATTTTGGGATTTTTGGGTTTGATTTTGATTTGGAGATTTAAGGAATATGATTGTTAGGTCAGGTTTTTATTAGGATTTAAATGGGTTGGGTTTTGTCAGGTTTTAATTTGAATTGGATTTAAATATCGGTTTAGCATCAAGGTTTGATGGTTAGATGATATATAGAATTCATAAGTTTGGAACTTACAATTTAGGGTATTTAGGTTCGATATATTGCATGGGAACTATCTAAAACAGAGCAATAGTTTGGATTTTATTTAATGGTATACAATAATTCCGATGGGAAAATAGGTCGTTTCTCCAAAAAGAGAAGCATACAAAGAACAAACAAAACATATGTTATACAACGAATGAATAGAGAACAAACTTAACGAAGACTAAGAAGTTTTGGTTTTACTAAAAACACGAAGAAAAATTACTAAAAAATACAAAGAAGAAAGAATAGAAAATCAGAGACAAAGCCGAAAATCAACAGACACACATAATTGTCAAATATGAAGAATGAGAAAATATACACATGACGTATCTAGAAATTAGTGATTCAAGATTAATAGTTTATGGTGGGAAGTCGGCCAATTTATATCTCAAAAATTCAAATAAATCAAATTTATATCGAAACTATATCTGCCCTAATTTATACAAGTATTAATAATTTTAGCTAATTTATACATAAACGCTACAAATTGTGCCAATTTATGTATATCTGATAACGACTTTTTAATCACCGTTAACGTTGCTTAGCTGGATGACGTGCACACTAATCAAAGTTACAAAAAATAATGAAATTAAAATATAAACGAAAACGACGTCGTCTCTTGCTTTATTTTTATTTTTCTTAAAACCATTCACGACGGATAATAGTGGAAGTCTCCTCGAAAGTCTCTCGTCACCGAGTCTTCCACCGTCAACCTCCGTGTACACCACCGGCATTATTCTACCACCTCCTCTCCAACCACCAGGGATTCTCCCTACAGCGAATTAGTCCACCTTGCAATCTCCAGAATCTTCCTCATCCTCAGTGGTGGTGTTAGCAGTCGCAGGAGCACTGCTAACGACGGTAACATCCTCCGCCTGCAGCTCGTGACCGCAGGCCAGACAAGTGTTCCTAATCGCAAGCCAAGTAAGGATACAATCACGATGATATATGTAACTATCGTCTTCCCACCTCATCCCTATTTATAGGCCACCTCAACGGGATCTGAAAACTCCATAAAAAATATCATAATCAATTTGTCTCAAAGAAGACGATTCCTCGGGAATCCGGTGGGACCATGGTTATTAGACCCATCGAATTAATCGAACTTTATGGATCCGGGAGTGAAGGATGACCCGTAGTAGAGGTAAGTCAAGCCGATTAGAGGGATGAAACCGACGAGAACATAGGTGGCACGTTTCAGAGTCACACGGACTCGCTCGGTTCTGAAGTGCTTCATACTAAACGACTTCGAATCCGGATCTAGATCTGACCCGATACTGAGGTGAAGGGTGGATAGTATGAACTGGGTGAGCGACAGTTCAACTATTATCCGCCGAGAGTGGTTTAAGAAGAAGAAAATAAGAGATGACATCATTTTGTCTCGTCAATGACATTTTAATTTCATTTTTTTTTTCTTTTAAATTTGATTAGTGTACTACGTGTCATCCAACTAGGCACCGTTAAGGTGATTTAAACATCGAATATGCATAAATTAGCACAATTTGTATCGTTTATGTATAAATTAGCTAAAACTATTAGTACTTGTATAAATTAGCACATATATATAGTTTGGATTTAAATTCGGATTATTTGAGCTCTTTGAAGTATAAATTGGCCGACGTCCATAAAAGGGTTTGAAATTTTGATATAATCGAACGAGTGGAGGAATCGAACTAACGAATATAGATTAAAGGGGTTAATAAGTAGCTACTTTTTCGGTTTCTAAGAGATCCAAAACAGATCTAAACTGTCCAATTCAAAGCTAGATGAATGAATTGAAGATCAAATTGTCGAAAAGCATATATGATTTGATTTCAATTATGAATAACAAAATCATATAATATTTAAGAGAACTATCAAAATTTTGAATAAAAATGACAAAAATTTATATCAAAATGGTGATATGAAGCATTCTCTAGTTTTTGCAGGAAGAACCACAGGGGAATGGACACTTCTTCTTCACTCCTGCACCAAAAATGGTTTTAAACCAAATCATTAATCCAATCTCATCTCATACTCAAAGCTACATCTCTCTCTATATATATCTTCACTTTAGTTTTACTTACCTGATGACTTGTTCTGGATTGCAACTTTTGCTTTCTTTGATGCAACTGTATTGTTCATTGCTTCACCATTTGGTCTCTTCTTGCTCAGAGGCTCCACTTTCAAAGGTGCTTCATCATCCTCATCCGAACCCATCTAACCAAAAAAAAATTCAAGATTAGCTTTTTAAACTGATTTAAAAACTCATTGCTACTACTCACAACAACTTAACCAACAGTTCAAATCCAACCTCATCTGCGTCAGATCCATCATGTTCTTCATCTGAGTCAGATTCTCCAGGATTGATCGTTCCATCATTCCTTCGACAAGGAGGCATCAAACCTTTTCCACAAAATGTCAAATTTAGGATTCGTAATAGAGTCAAAGTAAACCTTAATTACCTCAAGACAGTAGATTACTTAGTAAAGTAAACTTACCACATTGTTGTTCCATAAACTTGTCAATCTCAGAATCTACCATACAAAACAGTAAATGGATTAGCTTCCAACTTCATAACAGATCAAAACCAAAATATTGACTAAACGAATTAGAACTCACCAGAATCAATCTCCTCATCCGTGAGAGCATCACAACAAACCAAAATCAAGGATAAACAAACATAAGCTAACTAAATTTGAATCACAATTGATAAAATTCTTTAAAACGGCAATGAAAACAAAGGATATAGTACGTCAGAAACATCAGGGGTCTTGTAGCCAAGAAGATAGACACTGCTTTTAGAGTTGTGAGAGAGCTCAAACTCTTGCTCAAAGAAGAGATCAAGTGAAACTTGAGGAAACTGCTGTGAGAGAGTTCCAATAAGAAGCTTTGACTTATCATGACCAACTTTGACATAAATGGGTACATTCTCATCTTCTTTGATTCACCAAGAGCAACCTGAGAGACATGGATGACATACCCATCTTCTGGTTCCACCATTAGAGGCTTCCCTGGCATAATCTCAATACCTATAATTGAACATTAATCATCAAATCAAACAAAAAATCACAAAGATAGATGCTCTGAATCCTAAACTCACAAAGATAAATGCTTTTAAAAGCTAAACTCACAAAGATAGATGCTTTGAAAGCTAAACTACAAGAATACTAATTTTAACAAACAATTATACAATTTTAAAAATAAGACTATGCTTAATTGACTGATAAAGACAGAAAAAGGTAAGATTTTTATAAAAATAAGATTAAAGGCTCTTTCACAGCAAGAAATAAGGAAGACAAAAATGATTATCCAACGAAACCAGGCAATAAGAGACAATGAGGTATTCAATAGAAGTTATAAAGGTATATAATTTCAGAGAGGCATACCCCAAAACTCCATAGCTAGTGAAAGAGGAAGGTGAGTGTGTGGTGGCTGCTTCAAGAAGGAGACTTTAGGGTTTTAGAGTGAGTTTGAAAAAAAACTAACAATTAAGCGGCTTACTTGTTACAATTTTCCACAAAAAAAGAAAAAAGAGAGAGAGAAAACAAATAATGGGCCTTTTGGGATGAGCTACATTTGATGGGTTTTAGATATATTTATGGCCATATCTCTGTCCATCACAACAAAGTAATTCGAATTTGAAAAATCCTACTTGTGGAGATTTTGGGGGACATTGGATCAATGATTTGAGATGAATTTTTTTTTCCAAATCTCTGCTTATTCAATTGATAATTTTCTAAAATGTTTTAAAATTCTATTATATTGAATCTAGCGTTTGTAAATCTTATTTGAAATCCAAAGTTATTGGATTAGTCATTTATAAACATTTCTTCAAATCTCATTGTTGAAATAGGATTATTTTTGAAATGTTGGAATTTCTTCAAATCTAGCAACCATAGTACATACAATCATTTTTTATATATTTGTTGAAATGTTTATTTTCTCATTTTGGAGTACTTTATTCGTTCTAGATGTTATAGTTTTTATCATATTTAAAAAGTGTCTTACTACTCCTGTTTTTTAAATAATGTCATTATGATATTTTTCAGACAAATTAAAAAAATATGCAATTATATAAATTTTCCCTTATTTAATATGTCATTATTTAATTAATATTGACACGAAATTTAATCACAACCAAAAGAGAGCTGACACGAAATTTAATCACAACAAAAAGAAAGCAAAAACAATTTACTTTCTTTTGCAATTAAACCAAATTAATTGTCTGAATGAAAGTCCCCCTCTCTCTCTCAAACAATCTTTACCAGCTAATAGAAAAGAAAGAAAGAGAGAAAGATAGAGTGAGTGAGAGACAGAGAGATTGATTCCGAAGTTCCACCGAGTAAGATGGCTTGTAACAATGGTTTTGGTCAGTTCAGAGCGAGCTTCTTCAAGGTTCTCCAGAGAGTTGATCTTTCCTCTGAAAACATGGTAAAACTCTGTTTCTAAACTCTTCCTGATTCTTGTTACCTTTACTCACGTAAGAAAGATGTATTTTACATTGAATATCTTCAACCAAAATGGCAATGAGATGCTCCAACCTCTACAATCCAGAGCTTTCTTTGCTTCTTCTGGTAAGATTTCCAATTCTGATTATGAAACAGTGAACTTGATAAAGACATTAGTAACTGATTCTTTACATTTTGATGATGAAACAGGTCATGTCAAAACAGAACAAGAAGAGATAATGGTGACTACACCAGCTGAATTGAGCCATCATGGCCCGACAATACCACCAGCTGAATCTAATGGAGGAGGAAAGCACAAGAGGAAGCGTAACTTTGGAAAGAAGAAAGCTGAGAAATCCCAAACTTCCAAGAGAACCGAGAAAATGACTAATGTCTCTAAAGATTCTGCAGGCCCCTCAGTCGTCTTCTGTTAAAGAATTCACCATCATCTTCCACAAGTCATATTTTAAAAAACTGGTACAATAAAACAAACCAACCAAGACACTCTTAAACACAATCTTTTTATTACATACATTGTTTTTTTTTCCTAACAAATTGATATATGAAACAAAACAATTTTTTGAGTTTTTTTTCCACAGAATCCCAGCTTCTTTAAAGGATCATATGCCAAAGGAGAATACAAAGTTCAAGATCCATCCAGATGGGGAGAAGTCATGGTACTCGAACATTGGCTCGGGGCATTTTCTCCTGTGGTGGGTGGCCAAAATTGGTTAAGTATCCTATTGGTCTTGGGGGACAGGTGAAAATTTACCCTTATCAAACCAGACAAGCTAGTTCTTGTCTCAAAACTAATTTACACTTGCTAATGCTGATGGATGTGAAGGGGTTTCTTGGAGAAGAAGATATTGAGTAAAAAGAAGTTTGTTTAATTGGTGTTGTCTTTTGTTTTCATGTTCTATCTGAACTTTTCTTATTGTCTATTAGATGGGATCTCTGTAGTTTAATGTTTTGGGGTTATCAAAATTGTTATATATATGATTGACCTTAAAATGAAATTATCAACTTGATGATCGCTTTTATTGGCAATTTGGCTGGACATATCTGTAAAAACTTTGGTTTAAATCTTTGTTTCTTTATGCTTTATGAGTGACTCTTTATGTTATGATCTTGGCCTGAGGAGAGCCAAAAGGAACAAAATAATAACTTCCTTGGGATGTAATATCATTAACAAACCCAACAAAACAGTAAACACCAATCTTCTGCAGCTCAAATCATCTCCAAGCATAATTGTTTTATTTAACAAATACTCAATTCGTGTTTATTTGAGAAATTAAATTTTTATAAAATTCCAAATCATCTAATAATTCTGCAAAATTTGTTTAAATCTTCTTGAAATTTTAAATTCCCAGAAAATTTCCTAAAACCTAGTATGTACCCAAATAGATCCAAATGATTAATCCAATATGTCCCTCTTAAGGTTCAAAAATATTTATAAACAAAAATTAAAAATCTAAAACATTTAGGGATGTATTCATTCAAATGAAAAATTATATGTTATTCAATTATGGATTAAAAAATTTATAAAAATCCTATTGAACTAATGATTTTTAAAAAACCATTAAAAATTCGGGATCCTAGATCTGATCTGAGATCCACTCCGATGATCTGAAAAATAGGATATTCGAGATCTTCATATCCGGATTCATGTATTTTAATTTGATAATCCGGATATTCGGATCTGTTTTTATATATACTTATTTTAAAATATATGTATATTATTGATATATATAGATTATATAATAGATAGAAGATTTGTGCAAAATATCACAAAAATAAATGTTATTTGAAATTTTTTATATTTTTTTAAAATCACATAGTAAATATGTTGTAAAATGTTTATAAAAATCAATTTGAAATATTTTGTATGATATTTTATATTAATTTTTATTTTCCAATTCATTTTCTAATTATTTTATATTATACTTTTAATATATTTAGTTATTTTTGGTGGATACATATCCGGATAATTTTTTCTCGGATCTGACGGAGCGAGATCAAGATAACCTGAAATTTTTGGATATCCGATCCATATTTCACCATTTTGTCGGAATTAATAAGCATTGGATTTTTAGAGATTTAAAAGAGTTTTTAGAGGATATTCTTAGTTAAAATATAAAAATCAAAATCACATAATTTTGAATAGAATTTTGGAGAATTTTACAACAAATGATAACAACTTCTCTAAATTCACTCAAAATCATCAAAAATCATCTAACCATCTATTGAGATTCAAATCATTTAAAATATATGGTTGGATACACCCTTTTAATCTGAATCACCATCTTGTGTAAACATTTATTTTGTACTATTGTTTGTTCAATTCGTTTTTCAATAAAGATTGACTTTATTTCGGTCATTCGACCTACTTTCAATACACTACTCATTAAATGAAGATGTAGGAATCCCTTCTTGAAAAGGTAGAACTTTACAATTCCGCGATATTGAGAATAGTACCACAATTAGAATATTGCGGAAAACATGTCAACGAAGCATAAATGCTTAACAAGACCTTTCTCACTTTCCACAAAAATCACTATGTGTTGCAAGAGCAATACATGAATTGCAGATACAAAAGGTTTTTCGAGCTAATTGTGACGCTCATGTTTGCGGAAAATAATAATGAGCTCCTCATTAAAAATCATAATGCTCGACCAACTGGAACCAAAATATGTCCTAAAGTGAATGCAACAGATGCATTAGATATGAAATATACAGAGCGAGGAAATCAAATCTATAGAGGTCGTGGTCATGGCCATTGATTTAATTGGGGACGTGGCAAATCCTATAACCCACAAGGCATAAAGCTTTATACTTGGGTTAAACCTGAACAAGTTCCAAAAGGAAAAGAATCCCAAAGAAGTACCAACCAAAAACGTGAGAACATCTATTATAGATGTTGATCAAAAGGGCATTGAATCCATATTTGTCAAACTCTTGATCATTTTTGTAAATTATAAAAATAATCCCTAAAAGGCAAAAGGAAAAAAGTGAATCTCACATAACACTTCGAGGGTACGACACACCTCGACGCTTCCGACTTTATATATGATTTTGATGAGAGCGCTTTTACTTGAAAGTGAAATGCTAGTAATACTATTGAATAAGTTTCCAGTTATGCCAGATATAATTATTACTTATTTCAGTTATTTTCAAGTACTTTATTTTCAAAATAAGAGATTCTATAATTGTTGAATAATTTCTATTTATGAATAAAATTTATCATCTTATTATTAATAGTTGTTTTGATTACAAGAATGAAAAAATACAAGCGGAAAATCTCCAAGATAAATGCAAGAGAAATTTGTATACCAGATAGTGGAACATCTCACACTATTCTAAGAGACAATATATATTTCTCTCATTTAAAACCGAAAAACGTGATAGTCAATACAATATCAGGTCCTACAGACTTGATAAAAAGAAGTGCTAAAACCAACTTTAGATTTCCTAATGGAACCAAAATTTTCATAAATAATGCCTTATATTCTCCGAATTCTAAGAAGAACTTTTTGAGTTTGAAAGATATACATCTTCAAGGATATGACACTTAGTCTGCAACTAAGGATAGAAAGAAGTATATGTATATAACTTCTGATAAATTTGGGAAACGACATATATTAGAAAATTTCCCAGAACTTCCTTTTGGTTTGCACCATACTTATATATATGCCATTGAATCACATCTCGTGATCAAAAGAAATCAAGAAGAATTTTCATTATGCCATGATCGCCTTGATCACCCATGCACTACAATGATGCAAAAAATCATAGAAAACTCACATGGTCATTCACTGAAAATCCATGAGATATATCAGGGGAATAAAATGACATGTGTTGCTTATTCTCTCGGGAAATTAATCATAAGGCCATTGCCAACCAAAATTGATAAAGAATTATCAAAATTCGTTGAACGAATTCAAGGTGATATTTGTGGACCAATATATCCGTCATGTGGATCATTCTACTATTTTATGGTATTAATTGACGCATCCAGCAAATGGTCACATGTATGTCTATCATCATCTCGAAATGTACCATTTGCGAGATTCCTAACTCAAATAATCAAACTGAAAGCTCAGTTTTATGTTTATCCTATTAAAAGAGTTAGATTAGATAACGCTGGTAAATTCACATCCCAAGCATTCAATGATTAGTGTATGGTATCGAGAATTGAATTTGAGCATCCTGTAGCTAATGTCCAAACACAAAATGGTTTGGCTGAATTATTAATTAAATGTCTGCAACTAATTACAAGACCATTGAACATGAGATCAAAACTTCCACCTTCTATATGGAGACATGCCATTTTACATGTAAGAGCACGCAATCGGATAACACCAAGAGCATATCATAAGTATTCTCCATTACAATTAGCATTTGGTCGAGAACCAAATATTTCTCATATAAGAAGTTTTGGTTGTGCATTGAACGTGCCTATAGCACCACCACAACGTACAAAGATGAGATCACAAAGAAGGTTGGAAATATATGTTGGTTGTGATTCTCCATCAATTGTACGATACTTATAACCCCAGACTGGAGATGTCGTACGACATGTTTTTCCGATTGTCATTTAAATAAAAAAATATTTCCGGTTCTAGGGGAGAAAATAAACAAGTAAAAAAGATAATAAATGGTGTGTACCATATATGTTACATCTTTATCCTCTTACAAAACAGTCAAAACTAGATCATATATACTAGTTTGCAGAGTTGATTTGTTATACTCTGCAAAGTATAACAAATCAACTCTCTGATGCATTTGTTGATACAAATATGGTAACTAAATCATATATACTAGCTGCAAATGTTCATGCATGAATTGAAATTCCAAAAGAATTTGGAGGTGCAGAGGATAAACGTGATTCTAGGATACGCTTGAAACGTGGTAGACCCGTTGGTTTTAAGGATAAAAATCCTAGAAAGAAAAAGAAAACAGAAAAGCATGATACACCCAAAATAATAGAATATATCAAAAGTGATAGAACCAAACATATCTCTACAAAGTCTTTTCATACATCCAAAAACTTGAGAAGAATAAAAATATTAAAGTAAGATATGTTTGATCGTCTGACAATGTTGCAGATTTCTTCACAAAATCATTATCACCATTGTGTTAAGGAAACATATGTATAATATTGGAATGTGTCACCAAAAAAACTTCTAAGATATGATCACGATTAGTTGTGGGGGAGTTTGCGTGGTTGTACTATTTTTATCTACTATGGTGTTTTCCCACTGGATTTTTCCTAGAAAGGTTTTTAATAAGGCAACAAAAGATATAACGCAAGAGAAAATAGTGATACTAACCTCCAAGGGGAAGTGTTATGAAAGAAAAAAATCACATTCTTATACGAAACAATCGGCGTAAAATATTTGTGTGGAGCCCATCGTCAATATGCATTATTTTTTCACGCTTATATAAACAAACATTTTGTTCATTTGTAATGTACAACACATTCTCAACATAAAAAAAAGATATATAACAAATATTATCTCTCTCTCTCTCTCTCTTATTATTTGAGTATCATGATCCTTTCACAAGTATAAAACTTTCGTCTTTATTTATATTTATCTTCATGATAAGTTACTATGCTTTTAAATTAAGAATATTATTTTTAATGAGATTAGAGGTCGTAGCATCTCTTTTTTTTTGTTTTTAGATCAAAGCATCTTAAAAAAAAATATTTATTTGATTTTTTATGAAATCAAATCATGCTAGAAACAAAACTAATCTTTTTCTTTTGTTGGTCAATCAAAAGTCAAAACAACATTTATCTATTTTGTGAAATCAAGCATGTAAGAAAACAACCATATTTCTGTCAAAAAACTGCCATATATTTATATGTTTATTTTGTTCTTTATGTGTATTTTTAGTGATGAAACATTTGTAAATTTTTAATTGAGGCCATAAATATAGGGTAAAAGATATACCATAATTTGAAAGTTTGTCGTGGCTCGTGACTCAAATTGTTATCCAGTGATAAGTTTGGGCTTGTGGCTCAAATTGTTCTTTCTGTTATAAAATAAATCAATATTATGTGGATGTCTATTATCGCCTCATTCGAATGTTCTATAATACTTGTTAATTAAGCTAAACCCTATCTTTTTATCCCTATATTTATTGTTTTATCACTCAAGAATAATAACAATAACAAGAAAATAATATCCTTATCTCTTTTGTTCACAACACGTTATCAACACGAAAGCCTAGCCGACTGAGCAAGCTCTTGATGCCGCTTTCCTTATCTGTTAATGGTTTCTCCAATTTTTCCATAACAAGAGTATTTATGATTTACATATATCGTTACAATGCTTTTGTCATAATATGAGATGAATAATTCATGATTTATATGATTTGTGATGCATCTCAATGAACCGACATATTTGTTTAAATTTATGATAAACTATGATGAATTGATTATATGATTGATAAAGATTACTGTAATTTAAGCATAAAATTAGTTTAACCTAAATTTGCACGAGATTACTATGATCAGCTCTTGGGTTTTGTTTGTTCAAAAGCAGATAGTGCAATATTAGAGAGTGATGTTACAGAGGAATAGGTGAAGAAGGTTTTGTTTGCTATGCTGCATAATAAATCTCTAGGACCGGATGGTTACACTTATGAAATTTTTAAGGCGGCTTGGTGAATTATGGGAAAGGATGTAGTAGTTGTTGTACAATCGTTCTTTGTGAACGAGTTTCTTCTTAAGGGCCTGAATTTTACCATATTGGCTCTAGTTCCAAAGAAGACTCATGCGGAAGAGATGAAAAATTACCGCCCAATCTCATGTTGTAATGTCATTTATAATATTATTTCAAAGATTTTGGCGAATCGACTAAAGCAAGTATTGCCCAGCTGTATCTCCTCAAACCAATCAGCATTTGTTAAAGATCGTCTTCTCATGGAGAATGTCTTACTAGCCTCTGAGTTGGTTAAAAATTATCACAAGAATACAGTATAAGGTAGATGTGCGGTAAAGACTGATATTTCAAAGGCTTTTGACTCAGTCCAATGGTCATTTCTTCTCACCACGTTGAAGGCTTTGGGGTTTCCTAAAAAAAATAATCATTGGCTTAAATTATGCATCACTACGGCGTCTTTCTCACTTCAGGTGAATGGTGAACTCGCGGATTTTTTTAGAAGTACTAGATGGCTCCGTCAAGGGTGCTCTTTATCTCCTTATCTTTTTGTGATTTGTATGAATGTTTTGTCAAAATTGTTAGATAAAGAGGCTAGGGAGACAGATAGGATATCACCCGTACTGTCAGGATCTTCCACTCACGCACTTATGTTTCCCGAATGACTTGTTGGTTTTTTAAATAGGAGAAAACAATCTATAAAAGGTATCCTCCGAGTTTTTAATCATTTTGAGGCTATGTCTGGGATGAGAATTAGTCTTGAGAAATTGAATTTGTATATGGCGGGGGTTACGCCACGAACAAGAGATGAAATACTTCAGGAATTCCCATTTTATAATGGATAACTGCCAGTTTGATACTTGGGTTTACCTCTGTTGACAAAGCGAATGATCCTAAATGACTACACTCCATTAATGAAAATGTACGTTCTCGAATAAGTTTTTGGATAGCGAAGTATTTATTGTTTTCAGGAAGATTAGAGCTTATTGGATCAGTTATCCATAATCTCACAACTTTCTTGATCTCTGCATATCGTTTAGGTAAGGCTTGTATTGCAAATATTGATTCACTATATGCTGCGTTTTTATGGTCTTCACCGGATATCAATAAAAAGAAGGCTAAAGTTTCTTGGGTAGATGTTCGTAGACCAAAAGAAAAGGAGGTTTGGGGCTGAGGTTGATATCATAAGAAAACAGGGTAAGTATTTTGAAGTTGTTATGGAGAATTCAATCATCGCATTTTTCTCTTTGGGTGAATTGGGTTAGAAGATATCTTATTCGAAAGGAATCTCTATGGTCGATAAGTGAAATCTTAGCTCTTGGCTCATGGACATGGAGGAAAATATTAAATTTTAGACATATGGCAACAACTTTAACTAAGGTTAGAGTCTATAATGGTGATGCAACTTCTTTTTGGTTTCATAAATGGTCTCCACTGGGGCGTCTTTTTGAAATTACTCTTTCATTGCTTGACTTGCTATTAAGAACAAATTATCAACAAGGGATATAATGCTTAGTTGGAATGGTAATGTCCTAATAACTTGTTTCTTTTGTCTGGCACCAATGGAGACTCAGAACCACATTTTTTCATTTACATACTCCTCGGTGATAGGGTCTGCCCTTACGCATAACCTGCTTGGTTCTAGATTCACAGGTCATTGGGATGGTTTGCTTTCTCTTTTAGTGGACACAACCATTGATAGGATGAAACTGTTTTTATTGAAATATGTTTTCCAACCAACTATTCACGTTATATGGAGAGAGATAAATCAAAAGAAACATGGGAAGTTGCCTTCTCGACAAGCTCAGATAAGATTCATTGATAAGCAAGTTCAAAAAAGATTATTAGACTATTCGGGCAATGAGAAATTCAAGATATTTGCATATTATCAAAAGTTCTTCACAATGGGTTTTAGCTTCTTCTTTCGATTTTATTATGATTTTTTCCAAACTATTTTGAAAGTGGTTTGTACTCTTTTTTCCTAAAAACTGGTTTTGTTCCAATTGAGTTTTCTAGTTTTGGGTTCTAATGAGGCAACCACTTTCAATTATCAAAATTATAGCTTTTGTTCTTCAAAAAAGGTTAAAAAACAGTTGCACATATTGTAAAAAGTTTACTTTGAATATAATTTAACATTAAATTCAAAAGTAAATTTGCACTACATTTTCAGTTATAAAATATGCATTGTTTCTATCATTAAATTAAAAAATGTTTACTCGAATTTTGCACAGTTATTTTAGTCTAATTTTACATAGATATTATTATATCCCGGATTTTGTATAGATATATCATATCTCGAATTTTGCACATAACAGTTTTATTCTGGCTTTTGCAAAATATGTATTCGCACGGATTTTACACGGACATGATTTCACACGAATTTTATACATAACATTTATCATTTATTACGATTTATCATTGGATTTGCAATGGTTTTCTAATACTTGTTTGCTCTCATGTATAACCTAATATTGCACGAAATTTGTCAATGCATGTCATGTGATCTTGTTTAGTGAAATAAATTGATTAATTGATTGATAATCTAATTTGATGGCATGATAGTAACGAACTAATGAATGGTGTTTGATTGATTGAGTTACATGACTATTATTTATTTAAATTTTATTGAAACCAGAAGTTTACTAAAAAATTCACTATTTGGATAACCAGTTATGTCATTTTGGTTTTAGTAATGATACAAAGAAAATAATCAGTGGTTTTTCACTATCCAATTAATTTGGATTTTATCAATTTTTTGGTATACAATTACAAAGAAAATTTGTGGACTTATCACGCACTTACTATCTTTGTCACTGACTTGTAACGAGACGTTTGTGAGACTACTTGGTCAATTGATAATGCTAGTGAATTCCATTGGAATATATATTCGCATCAAAATCAAAATTCGAAGACAGAGGGAATTTGGCTATACCACACAAGATGACAGGCAGTGAATATCCCCAAGTGCCTCTTTTCCGTGAACTCAAAATAGACTTCAAATAGAGATTTTTTCTTTCAACCATATTTCGATTGTTAATACGATATAGGTAGTTTCTTAATCTTATAAAAGAGGGAACTAGAGCACTTGTTTATTCTGTTTCGAGAGTTAGAAAGATAACCCAGAAACTCTAAATTATCTTTAGATAATTGATTTATATTGAAGTTTTGTGATGGAAACCATACGGAAAAATAACATTGCCATAAATTAACAAAATAATATTTCTATTTATTCATCAGAAGCGGCGTATCCTTTGTTGCCAGAATCCAATGAATTATTATGAGATCTCTCCATTACAATTGGTTTTGGTCGGAACTAGATATTTTCCATCTTAAAGTTTTTGAATGTACTATATATGTTGAGTTGCTCCACCACATCAATTTAAGATGAAACCTTAATGGAGGTTAGGAAAGTATGTTGGATATGAAAATCCCTTGAAGTAGAAACTGTTATTTTGTTATTTCAGTGAGTCAGTATTTCCAACATAAGAGAGAGAAAATAAATAGTTGAAAAATAAATAAATTAAAAATTTTCTTTCCCATCCGCTTAGAACCCTTTCTTCACTCACAACAATCGCCAGTAGGTTATAGCCTAGTCAGCTTCCTTGCTTGCCCCTTATCATAATTATTGAGTTATCATTGGTCCTCGTTGTAATAAAGAATGTGAAGTACAAAGATAATTCAGTTTAACGTATTGTTTGTCAAACGCTTACTGACCCAAATCTAGTGATAAAGTCACATATTCCAGCTGTACTCCGATTATAGTTGATGTCACAGAAAGAAAATATCAACTGCTAAGGAGTTCCAAAGATTAAAATACTCGGAAAATAAAAGGAGTCTTTATTGAAAAATGGCAATATCGAGGTAGAAAGGATCTCTATAAGAGATATTAAGGATATTAACATTGCAAATAAAGAAATCTAGGTACCTAATAATGATAATGATAAGAGATTAAAACTAGTTGAGTCATATCTGAAATGGAAGCATGAAACACAATCGACGTCGTAATATTTATGCATGCAAATATAGCAATTGATGTAAGGATAAAAATCGAAGATCATAAACTGCAATAAAGAAAAGAAAAGTTAAAAGTGTACACAAACTAATGGTTGGCCAATCATTAAAGAAAAATATTAGGATTCGTAGTCTGAATACCTAAATATGTAAAACTACTGGCACAAAAGAAATGAAAATGTGAAATTGTGTGAGATACATTAAGGTTCTCAGAAAGATCTGGAACTCTCATGTGGTGGATGCAACTACTTTTAGACTCCTAAACAATTTGGTAATAAGAGAAAGAATTTAGTCTCAGATTTAAACTACTAGAAGCAGCTCAGAAAGGATTTTGGAATATTTAAATAAATATTTTGAGATGAGAGCATTCTTCCGAAAGATGCATAATTGGATTTTGCATGAGTCTAAGTCTTTGTGATATTTGTAGATACTGTATCGGGTGATAACCAAAATTTGTATGAACCGTGTTTTGCACAAATCAGATTACGCTGATATTGCATAACCCGATTTCTATACGAATTCTGTATTTCGTATAGATTAGATTATACTCAAATTTTGCATGGTTCTCAGCCTGCACTACTTTTGCTCAGTTCAAAAGGATATTAATTTGAATATCAGCAAAAGACTTGAAGAGTTCTTGCAATTATTATGATGAAAAGAATATTGTAGGATTTTATATACGAGATGTTGAAATATATTGATCTGGAAGTACCATACTTAAAGTGCTATTTGAGCAATTTATTAATCTTCTTCATGATTAAAGAAGAAAACCAAATAGTAACTCTTACAACTTATTTACAATTATAATAGTTATTCAAAACACAAATTTTGAATAAATTAATATTATGTAGATGTTAATTATCAATTTCGAATGTTCTAAAATACTTGTTAATTAAATTAAACTCTAATTTTATATCTTTATATATATTATTTTATGACTCATAAATAATAACAATAACAATACCGTAATGTTTTTTGTTCACAACATTTTTGATCGACCGAAGTAAATAACAAATAAAAGAGATATTAAAGATAGTTTTTTTCAGCCTTAGTTAAAGCGGGTAAAATTGGAGATAAGACTTTGGAAAGTCCAACAAACAAAGCTAGGATTCAAGTAGTGCAGGTTTTAAAGTTTTAATGGCTCTAAGCAAAAAAAAATAAAAAATTTACATTAATATTTTATTTTATAGAATTTGGAGATTTTAGGGGAATGTTTCGTCATGATATACCGTAAGTCCCACTTAAACAAGTTGAAGGTGTAATTGAAACAAGCGTGTAACGAAAAAATAATAGGTGGCAGAAACAGAAAATTAAGATGCGCCCAAACGGCAGACATAACTGAAAGATGCCGGAGACGTGACCAATCTCATCCTCCTCAAGTGCAGTTACTTTTAGTTCCCTCAATAATTGCTAAGTAGTGACGTCGTTTGTTAGTCAAAGACTGAATAATGCATTAACTATTGAAATTAAATTCAAAATTTCTGACCAAACTCGACTTATCGAGGGGAAAAAAAAAATTATCTATAGTTATGTTGGGCATAAAATTTTGTAAGAAACCATCATGGCAAAGGATTATGACCAGCTTATGTGAGGTTTAACGAAATAACTAATTTTAAACTAATAAAAGTAGGGGGGAACCTAATATTGTGTTTCTGGTAGATACGAGCTCTTTGAATTCATGCTTCACGTGGCCTAATTATATTATCTTGTCAACTTATTTACAATTAGAACCATACAGAATTGCAAAGGCGGAACGTGCCCGTTGTTTTATGTTGTTCATCTCAATAGAAAAATAGATTATTGTTATTTTATTTTTTTGTTAAAGGTTATTGAAACAAAACAGATGGAACAAAATTTAAAATCAATTAAAAACATATGGAATCTTATGTCTTAAAGAAATAAGAAGAATATTTCGTTAAAACACATAATAGAAACGTGATATCTACACAAATTTGCCTTTAGAATTATGAGCAGATCTTTATTTTTTTCTTTGGCTGTTTGTTTGGGATGTTGTCTCCCCCGGATGATAGCAAATCGAGCTTAATTTCCAAAACAAAACAATAAAAATCTTTATCGAAGTTTACATTTTATATTTCAAGGGGGTGATGTTTGGTTAAGAAATATAAAACGATAGATGAGATCCAATAAATGGTAAACATGAAAAAAATATATGGAACAGAGATGAACGATGTATAAGTGAATGAGACAAATAATTCTACTCATTCAATTTTATAATTGCATAGATATGATTTTTTATAGAATGAGTGGATTGTCCATTCCATTCCATGAAACGTAGATGATTAAATTTTAAGAAAATTTTGATGAATGCTTCTGTTTGTAAACATCAGAGCAACACTGCTGAATGAAGCAAAGGGTTCGAAGACTGAGAATGAAGCAGAAGGTTCATATACGAAGAAGAAGACAACAGTAACAAAAAGCAGATTCAGCAACAGTCTGGTTTACGGCAGTACGGTCTCATCACCACAATGGATTCAGCTAGCAAACAAATTCAAGATTCTCTCTAATCTTCAATCATGACCTGGCATCACAACTGCGATTTATTTGATTATAGATCCTTCTTCTTTTACTATAAAAGAGTGTATCATGTAATCATATTTCAAGTTGATAATAAGAAAATACAATCATCTTCTTCAACCTACTTTGTCATTCTGCTTTTATGGTATCAGAGCTATGGAAGGCAATTCCGATCCTCCACCTAGAGTAACAATTTCTCAATGTGTTACTCTTAAACTTAATGATAAAACTATCTTCTTTGGAAACTATAGTTTAAGCAGTTTCTCCCAAATCAGTCACTGCTAGCATATGTCATCGGCCCGACTCCTCAACCTTCTCCAATCATCTTTGTTCGCAATGGAGAACAAATCACATAGTCAAACAACCCTGAGTATGTTAACTGGAAGAAGTCGTTAGTGATGGCGTGGTTGTTTGGATCTTTGTCTGAGAATGCACTCAAAGCTGTCTATGGTCTCAAATCTTCTCATAAGATAAGGTTTTCGTTAGCCAAAAAGTACAATAGTGTCTACAACTAGGAGGCTAGATCTGCAACGACGAATCCAAACCAGTCTCAAAGGAAATAAAAGTCTAGCTGATTATGTTGCTGAAATCAAAACCTTGTGTGACCAACTAGATTCTATTGGAGCACCGATTACAGAACAAGAAAAGATCTATGATGTGTTAAATGGGCTAGGATGAGAGTATGAGTCAATAAGTACAGTGATTGAAAACTCTATGGACATTTATCTTGGAATCTGTCTAGAAGATCCAGTTTTTTAGCTCACAGGTTTCAGTGATAAACTACAAGCTTATAAAACCTCCACTGAAGTTACTCCACACTAGGCATCTACATTAACAGAGGAAGATACTCTAATCATGGCAGAGGTCAGAACAGAGGCGGCTATAAAGGCATAGAATCATACTCAATCCAAGGACGTAATTTTCATCAACAAACTGAAAACAATTCTGACAGAGGATCATTCTCCAACAATGACTCTATATCTACTTATCATATTTGTGGAAAATTTGGTCATGCTGCATACAAGTGTTACAAACACTTCAACCATGCTTTATTTGTGGAAGAAGTGCCACAGGCTATGGCCGCAATAAGGATTACAGATAACAGTGAAACATCATGAGCTGAATGGTATCCAGATACAGGAGCCACTCACCATGTCACCAACTCTACTCAACATTTTCAGATTGCTCAGAACTATGATGGAACTAATCTGGTAATGGTGACTTTCTACCAATAACTCATGTTGGGTCAGTATCTCTTCCCTCAATAACAGGTACTCTAAACCTTCTTGATATGTTGGTATATCTAGACATTACTAAATCGCTATTGTCTGTATCTAATCTCACATATGACTACCCTTGCTTATTCACATTTGATTCTCACAATGTGCTCATTAAGGACAAAAAGGCAAACCATCTTCTCAGTCAAGAAAGCAAGCGTGATGGACTTTACCGATTGAAGAATCCACAATTTCTTGCCTTCTATTCATCAAGAACACAACAATAAAGTGATGAAGTTTGGCGTAGAAGGTTGGGGCATCTTCATCATCAAGTTCTCTGCCATCTATCTTCTATCAAAGTCATTAATTTCAATAAGATAGCACACTCCATGTGTGAGCATTTTCAGTTAAGGAAGAGTTGCAAAATTCCTTTTCTTAGTTCTAAGTTCTAAGCCATTAAGCCACTTGGGAGAATACATAGTGATGTTTGGGGTCCTGTTCATGTTATGTTAGTGCAAAGATTTCGATTTTATGTTGTATTCATCGACAATTATTCAATGTTTTGTTGGTTATTTCCACTTAAGTCTAATCAGATGTGTTTGCCATTTTCAAAAAATTCCAACTCATGATAGAGACTCAGTTGAATCAGAAATCAGTATTTTCAAAGTGATGGTGGTGGTGAATTTGTCAAAAGTCAGTTTCAACAACATCTTGCAAGTTGTGGGATTAAACATTATTTATCATGTCCTCATACTCTGCAGCAAAACAGAATTTCTGAAAGAAAGCATAGACACCTTACAGAGCTAGGAATGACAATGATGTTTCAAAGTCAAACTCCTCACAACTTATAGGTGGAAGCCATGTTTACTGTTAATTTCTTCATCAACCTACTACCTACAACAGTTCATGATCAACTGCAAAGTACCTTTCAAAAACTACATGGGTATGCTCTAGAATATTCAGCACTCAGAGTGTTTGGTGTTGCATATTATCCTTACTTAAGACCATACCAACATAAAAAATTTGAATCCAAATCATTGATGTGTATCTTCTTGGGATACAATGAAAAATACAAAGAATATCAGTGTCTGCATCCTCCTTCATGCCGTGTGTATATCACTAGACATGCACTGTTTGATGAAACTCAGTTTTTCTTTTTTGGAAAATACAAGGAGTTTGTGCCTCAAATGAGTATTCATCTGCTGTCAGCTTGGCAACGTTAACATCAACATGTATCTTCTGACAATGAACAATTACATAATCATGAAACAGAAAAAGCAGAGGCATCACCTGTTACAACTCCATACTCATCAGTTCAAACCACTGATGTTGAATCAGATTAAGCTCCAGGAACTACTGAGACTCATTCTAATACATCAACCACTTCATCTTCTTCTGATGATATTGCCCCTGGTAATAGAGCAGAAAAAGCACTAATTCTGCTGAAACACATAACACACATTCTATGTGCACCAGGTCCAAAACTGGGATTCATAAACCTAATTCTCGGTATGCACTTCTCACAGTTAAGAATATACCTCAGGAATCAAAAACAGTTGCATATGCCTTAAAACATCCAGATTGGACTGCAGCAATGGAAGAAGATATTGCTACATGCCATGACACAAATACCTAGAGTCTAGTTCCTCCTCTAGAAAACATCAATCTCCTAGGCTGCAAGTGAATTTTCAAAACCAAATTGCAAGCATATGGATCATTGAATAAACTTAGAGCTTGTCTAGTTTCTAAAGGATATGAACATGAAGAATGAGTGGATTTCTTAGAAACATTCACCCATGTAGTGAGAACTGTTATGGTTCGTACAATCCTAAATCTAGTTGTAACAGAATGATGGGACATCAAACAACTGAATGTGAAGAATGTATTTCTTCATGGAGATTTGAAAAAGACTATTTACATCAGATAACCTCCTGGCTTTAAAGATGCAGACCATCCAGACTATGCTTGCAAGTTTCACAAGGCTATTTATGGACTAAAACAGGCACCATGAGCCTGGTTTGACAAATTCAGCTCTTATTTACTAGAATTTGGATTTGTGTGCAACACTAGTGATCCTTCTCTCTTCATATATCGTCTTGACAAAAGTATCATATTGCTGCTAATGTATGTTGATGACATGATTCTCACAGGAAATGACCAAGATTTAATGTCAAATCTACTCTCCTCTCTTGGTGATAAGTTTCGCATGAAAGACATGGGGCCTCTTAGTTACTTTCTAGGAATTCAAGCCAAGTTCACAGCAACATGTTTGTTTCTAAATCAACAAAAATATGCAATAGATCTACTACATTCAGCAGGAATGGCAGATTGCTCTCCAATGCCTACGCCATTACCGCTACAACTAGATCGAATTCCTCACCAAGATGAAGCTTTCACTGATCCCATATACTTCAGAAGCTTAGCAGGTGACCTGCAATATCTCACTCTCACTCGACCTGAAATGCAGTTTGTTGTTAACTTTTCTGCTAAAAGATGCATCAGCCTTCTGTATAAGACTTGCATTAATAAAAAGAGTTGTGTTATCTCAAAGGGACAGTAACTATGGGACTATACTTAACCTTTGCATTTGATTTAACCTTTAAAGCTTATAGTGACAGCGACTGGGCAGGATGTAAAGACACTAGACGATCAACCGGAGGGTTCTGCATATTCTTGGGCTCTAACATCATATCTTGGTCAGCTAAACAACAACCTACTGTCTCAAGGTCCTCAACTGAAGCAAAATACAGAGCTATCTTAGATATTGTAGCTAAAATCACTTGGTTGTGCAACCTACTTCAAGCCTTGGGACTGACTCAACACAAACCTGCAGAACTATATTGTGACAATCTCTCAATTGTGTATCTTCCAACAAACTCGGTGCTGCACGCGAGATCAAAACATTTTGAAACCCATTATCACTATGCAAGAGAAAAGGTTGCCCTTGGATCACTAGTCATCAAACATATACCGACTACACAACAGTTAGCTGACATCTTCACTAAGTCCCTACCTCATAAAAGTTTATTCTCCTTACGGTTCAAATTTGGAGTTGATCAACCACCCAACTCAAGTTTGTGGGAGGATGTAAATATCAGAGCAAAACCACTGAATGAGGTTTGAAGACTGAGAATAAAGCAGAAGGTTTAGATATGAAGAAGAAGACAATAGTAGTCTACAGCAGTACGGTTTCACCACCACAACGGATTCAGCTAGCAAACAAATTCAAGATTTTCTCTAATCTTCAATCATGAGCTGGCATCACAGCTGTGATTTATTTGATTTTAGATGCTCTTTTTTTTAATAATCAGGAGGTTCAGAACTCATGGCCTCTAATCCTTCTGGGGCAGGATCCAGACCAATGTTAAATTAACTCTTTTTCAGAGAGCAGACCCCTCCCAACGGAATCAAACTCGTGACCTCCTTGGCCTTGACCCACAAAGAGTTACCACTATCCCAACTCCACGTTCGTGATCCTTTTTCTTTTACTATAAAAAAAGCGTATCATGTAATCAGACATTTCAATTTGATAATAAGAAAATACAATCTTCTTCTTCGGCCTACTCTGTCATTCTGCTTTCACAGTTCACCATATTTTATTTTTCACGGCATATGCAATACAAGAACACATTCAATAAATCGTTGAAGAGGATTTGACCGATCCTTAGGAAAATGTGAAAGCACGAACACCGATACGTTATTGCGTATATATGATGGTAATGTAAAATCCTTAACAAGGCCATGATTTTCTAAAACAACATTAGCAATGTCATATCCATAATATTTTAAAGACTTGTAAGCTCCAATGGTATCGGAGAGATATCATGACAGTCTCCAATGAGAATTCTGAGCGATCTAAAAGGCTTGTAGATGTTTTACTGAAGAGTTCTGATGGAAGAGGAGCTGACGAAGGATTTTCTAGTTTCAGGTTGAATAGAAAGAGGAGTTGAATAGGAAGAGGTTTTCTAGCTCCAGATTGGTTTATATTTGAAGATGGATTTTTAAAGAGTTAACATTTTTAGATTCGACTATTATTAGTTTTTGGATTCTTAAATTTTTAGTAGAATTCGATGTTGTTGGTTTCATGATTTTTAAATTTCATATAGAATCCCTTATTATTCAAAAAGTTTAGTTATCACTGATGTTCTAATTCTATTAAAGTCTAATGTTATTAAGATATGTAATATTGGGTAAAGTATTCTATTTATGATTTTTTAGATTTTTTTAAAGATTTTACTATGCCGTTTGAAGAAAATAAACGGAATAGCGATGACAATAAAAAAAATATTAATTGATGTGATACATTATTAGTTTATTTTTAGCATTAAATATTTAGATTTTAGTATTTTTTTATTTTTTTATTTGAATTTAAAATATTCAGTTACTTTATAATTATTGATATATTATTAAAACATGAATTATATTTTTATTATATATACAATAAATTATAAAAATTTCACTAATATATTAATCTGTGATATGTTAGAATCAATACGCAGTTGATCCACTAATTCAGTGTTCCAGAAAGTAATCCGGTTCGGGTTTAAGAACATTGAATTAGAGTGAATTCTTTGGGCCTCCATTAATTGGTTATTTTTCGTTTCTTTCTATTGTTTTTATTTTAAAATCATTTATAAACTAAAAAGTAAAGAAAATCATCTTTACTCGAACTTGAAATTTAATGGTTCGGTTTAGTGTGGTTGATATGTCATTATTTGGATTCAAATCCGTTAAAATGCGTATGTAGTTATAGAATATAAATAGAAAGTACGTTATGAAATATATACAATAATAAAAACAGTCTTTCTTGTTATTAAACTCAAATGATTTTTGATTATTCTCCAATGTATGGTATATTATATATTTATGGTTCACATAAAGATAGTTAGGGGAAAAGTTAGACCTTTATCCACCTACTTTTGTTTTGTAGTAGTACTTAAGTACCAAACCCTTCAAAACAATTAGATATTTTTAGACCTAACCAACGCTCCAAAGTCTAAACCAATCCATATATACTCACTCACCTACCAAATTCCTCTTACCCATCTCTCAAGCTTCCTAACGAAACTTAAAACTCACCATAAATTACCCAAACAAAAATAAATATTAGTGAGAAAAAATGACGAAAAAGAATTAACTCTTCTAGCTACAAAAGCATTTGATAATAATCTGTATAACTTACAACAACATTACTTCCATGTTCTCTGTTTTCAACCAAGAACTCTCCAATACACAAACTTGCGACCCAAGAAAAAGCTTCCACCGTGTTATAAAATTGAGAGAGACTAAAACTAACAGAGAAGACGGAAATAAAAGAAAAGAGAGTCTCTCATCTGACATATTTACCACATTGCCAATGCCATTGCCATTGTGTTTTTCAGATGCCCACCCATTTGACCCATCTGAAAAACCTCCCAACCCTAAACGGTAGCTCATAGTCTTTAGTCAGAGCCGGTTCTCTCGTTGCAGTCTCACTATCAGACCACACGTAAACTCCGCGTTCTTGCCTGCTCCCTGGGACTGTGTTGTCCAAAATCACAGCCATGATGAATGCAATCACCATGTTCATCGATAAGAGAGTGTTCATCACATAGTTCAACTGCAAAGCACAAGAAAATATGAACATTGAAGGTCCTGTGAAAGTGAAAGTGAGGACAAAGCGTAACATACCCCTTTATAATGGCTTTTGAAAGGTCCATGAGATGAAACTATGTAAGGTTGGTAATAGCTTGGAACAGAGAGATTTGAGTTTGGAGAAATGCCATACTGCTGGAAGTAAGCTGGGACAGAGAGAGAAAAGAACAGCGATAACCCGACAATTATGATGTTCCGCGAGCTTCCAGCTTCACTATAACGTAAGTTAGAAAGACCTAAAGCTGTAAACATTGCCCACATAAAGCAAAGAAGAGAAGCAACCATGACTTGAGGAATCGATGCGAGAAACCCTCCAACTTTACCTGAGGATATCAAAAGCTTTTTTTAGTCAAAGAGAGTAAAAGAATGTGACCTGTTGTGCAACTGAGCTAATTTTCAAATCTCTTTAATGATCTTAGTTGTATTTGCTGAAGAGGTCATATTAATTATATCATAGAAAAATTTGAAACTTAAGGTAAATAAGCAGTGACCACTTACTTACCAACAAGTGAAAGTAAAACCAAAAGACATGCGCCTAACTCCACAGCTCTGCGGCTTCCCATTTTGGTCACAGCAATAGTGTGAACATTTTCGGTTAGGGTGGTTGAACCAGTACCTGTACCCCAAAGACCAGCTAAGACACTTGTGAAACCTTCAAGACCGATTGCCCGACTCACAACACCACGAGTTGGAGGCCTCGATGCTACTAACAAAGAAGAAGCATGGTACGAGCCAACCTGACAATAAAATAAAACATTACGATATATGCATTGTGTATCATCAAGTGATTAGTATACTTTGGCTTCAAAATATGAATTTGATGGTTGGATTTAAATTGATAAGAATCACTAACCGAATCTACTGAAGCAATTATGGAGACCACACACATAACAAGAGCCATTTTCCAGCTGAATATCGGCACACCCCATTGCAAGGGGTAGGGAAACCTAAACCAAGGGGCAGAGCTCAGTGCATGAGAAGTATCAACCCGACAGTACTTCATTTTGGTCATGTATTTTCTGCAGTGGCTCGATACAACATTTGAGGCAGGTATGTTTGGGTCACAACCTTTGTAGGTGTACGTTCCTGCTTCGGTTAAAAGGAATGCAGCAGCCCAAGTGATTGCAAGACTCAATGGAACCTGTCAGTAAGAAGATAAGAAGATCAGTCAAAATCAGATGCAGAGTGGGAATGTCAGATGATTACCAAACTGAGTTGATTAGCTTGATGTAAAGAAAAAATCAAATACTTTGCTATCCTATCAAAAGAGATAAGGAAAAAGCACACATGAATTTACTTAAAATTTGAAAATTTACCACATGATCTTACCGCATAAATAAGGAAAATCCGATGGCTTAAAACTGAGATTTTCCGGAGGTACTGCAGCGGAAATTGTAAAGTATCAAATTATGTTAACATGAACCTGATGATGAGTTTAGCAAAACTCGAAGCTAGCACCCTAACAAAAGTCATTTGTCAAGGTGACGCAATAGTAACTTCACTTAACTTACCAGAGCAAAGATGACCACAAGTAGTATCTGCACTACACCGATCTCAAGACATTTACCAACAAGTGGGAAACCGTAGCTGTAAAACGAAAGTCCAACTGCAGCTATCGTCGGGGCAACAACAACTGGATTGACCAACCTATATAAAAGGTCCAAACAATTATAAATACGAGTTAATAGAGCACTACTCAAAGCCAAAACAACCATGCGTAGACAAAACACCTAATAGGAAATAGTAGCTAATGATTGATTCATATTGGAAGGTGTCAGCTTTGGACAAAGGCAGAGAGATGTATACCTCAAAATCAGAGACATTAGGCCACTGTATCCAAGCACTGCTTGAAAAGCTGAACCAATTATGATAGCACCTTGCAGCTCTCTCATGATATGCTTGAAGTTCTACCGCGTTAACAAAAACACAATACTTGATGTCAAATTCTTTGTACAAGACAATCTATATGATTCCACACAAAAAGAAATACGACAAGCCGGAACAAATTTACAAACACCATAGAAAAAAAAGCTGATTTCAACCAATGCGATAGAGGAACGCAGAAGCATAATCACAAATACACAATGTAAGAAAGGATGTTTTCCATGGACTCTAGCCTAAAGCAGAAGTCTTTCTAATGACAGTTCATTATTTCTGGCAAAGTCTAAGTAAATTTCGCCATAAAAATCGAAAAAGAGATCCAGTGGTCTATTTGCATGATTATTACAACAGATGCCCAAACAAAATGTCGAAATTAAAGGGCAGTCTTTGATTTTAAACAACAAGAATGCATGAGGCAGCAATCTGAATAACAGTTACATAGTAACACTGCTATATCCTCAAAAGAACCCAATGATTATAATCTTATGTTAGACAATCTGGATAACAATTACATCATACATTTTGATAGTAACAATAGCAAAAGAGGTTTTGGTTTCTTAACTTACATTATTCCCATTCAAACCTTGAAATTCCGGGGAGTTAATGATAGCCAAAGCCGGAGCCAGAAAAACAAAGGAAGGGCCTTGAATCAAAGGAAGCCTTGATCCAAATGAAGTATGCAACAATGTAGTGATTCCACATACAAAAAGTACAGTCGAAACAACATTTGCAATATCCTCCTATAATCCAAAAACAAATGGTTAAAAATGAAATTAAATGCAATCCTCATTGATCAAAGTGGAGAGGCCGAAAGAGAATCACTTACGTGCGAACCTCCCATTGCAGGAGCTATAACAAGTGGAACCAAAATCACTGAACCTAGCATTGACAGATAATGCTGCAAACCATAGAACCCAATTGGCACTGAAACAACACAAACACTAACACATTAGCCAAACCCAATTAAAGTAATAACCTTTAAGATCTTAAAAAAAACATTTTTTCAGAATTTGAGTCACTGTCTGACATCAAACAATTGAATTAGATATAAATTCCCAATTGGAATCTCACAATTAAACAAATGATTAAATCTCTCACCAAGTCCAGGAGTATCTCTAAGACAATACTTCATATGCAAATTTCTAGCCACTAAATCATCATCCATACTCTGTGGCAAAACCTCAACTGTCTCTTCAATACGACCCGGTCTTCTAATCGGGTCAGGACCCGACCCATTAGCTCCATCAGGTCCATTTGATCTCCCACCATCAGAATCTCGCCTTCTCTTAACTGGTTGATCCTTAACCGGAACAGAAGCAGAACCAGGTGGTGGTGGCTTCTCTTTCTTATCCTTATCTATCTCACCATTAGCTGCAACGGGAACAGGAGGAGGACGTAACCTAACCTGACCAGCTTCAAGATCCGGTTGGTTCTCTTGTTTTCTAGCTTTAACCGGTAATGAGATTTGACCGGAATCAGTGGAGGTAGTCTCGCCGGAGAATTTAGGACGAAATCCGGTCTTTTTAGCCCAAGAAGACGGTGGCATTGGGTCGGAGCTTGACATTTCACAGTCACTTCTCAGTACTGCATACTTTTTCTAGATCTACAAAAATCTCCTCGCCGGAGAAGAAGAAAACGACAAAAAGTTTGGGAAATTTAGGGTTTGTTTCAAAACACACCAGAGAGAGAGAAGAGAGTACAGTTGTGAAGAGAGTGAGAACTGAGAAGTTCTAACAGTGAATGTGAAATTAGAAAAAAAGAGAGAGAAGAAGGAAAATAAAATCTAATCTAACATAAGATTTTTGATTTTTTGTATATATTTTTTGTATATGTTATAAATTACGTCCGACATAATCGCGTGATGTCAGAAATCCGTTGCGGATTAGATGGTTAGAAATGGAGAGTCTACTAAAAAAAACAAAATATAACTTATCTTTTGCTGTCGTCATAAAACCAAAATTTTTGTTTTTTTCTCTGGTCTCTTTAAAACTTTCAGCTCCCCTTCTTCCTTTTAGAACATTTAAAACGAAGAACCATAACCCAAAAGTTTAAAGATTGGTATTAAATAATTAGAGAATGCTTCTTTCTCTAATTGTATCAATCGTTTTTTTGAGTGTCAAAAATGGTGTTTTGGATAAGTTTTCAGGTAAATGAGAGGTGACGAGGCCAAGGCTGCCTGCCCTCAAATTCCAATGAGATTTTTATAATTTATTTTTCCATTTCTTGATATGTTTTACTATTTTGCTCTAAATTTAAATTAGGAGTTCACCAAATATCGAAGTGGATGAACATACATATCTTCATAGTGAACACATAAAAAGCGGTTGATTACTTTAACTTCTAGGAGAAGTATGCTTTCAAAATCAGTGTTTATGATGAAAAAGGTTCTAAATCATTTGTTGTCTTTATTTTGAGTTTTACGTCTCTGTCAATGATAAAATTCAGAGAACATAATCAAAATCATGAATGAATTGTTAATTTAAGCTAGAGTTAACCTTTTATTGTTGATGCACGACATGTAAGTACACTATTATATTTTTCAGAAACTTTCCAAGATTAGTCTTATTTTATCTTTATGACATTGTGTCAATTCATTATGGTCCTCCTGTGTTTGGGTCAAATGAAAACATAATGTGATCAATATATTAACAGAAAAATTGGATGTGTCCGACCTAGGAAGAGCTTGAGAAGTTCAGTACTCCCACCTTAATAAAGAGGATGATCTTGGAGAGGTTAATTGGAAGATGAAGGGAGAGGAGAGACAAATAAGAGGTTATATAGAAGATTTCAAATCTTCAAATGTATATGCTATCTTCTTATGTATAGGATTATTTTGTATCCTCTTTTAGGTTTATGAAGTAGTAGAAATTTAGGATTTTTACAATATCATTTGCTTTAAAACATAGTTTATAATACTATATTCATAACCTAAATGAATGGTTTCAAAATTAGTGGGTGTTACCGTATAAATATAATAGTAAATCAAACATATTGCTAGACATGCAAAAAAAACAAACAAATACAAATATAGACAGTTATGATAACAAAAATTTGCAAGGACAAGAACACACTCCAAAATTAATCGAGCATAAAAACTCGCTCATCGAGCGGGTACTCACCTAGTACACATAAAGCAAAAACGTTGCTGCTGAGAAACTTCTAGACCATACATTTTTTTGTTTTTTTTTTGTTTTTGTTACACATCAAATTGATCTTGAACACCACAGTAATCACTCACCCAAACTTTCATGGGAAAAAGGATAAGAGGACGAAAAATGTGGATGTCGAGATCCATTTGTGGTGATTACAAATCGTGAAAATAAATTGAGATAAAATCTTTTGTCAAATTAGATTGATCAGAGAAAGTTGGATGGAAGGATAATGAGATCATGTGTTTTATTCACTGTAAATGTAAAACTGAATCACAAAGCCAATTTTATCTACTCTTGAACGGGCATCATTACGTCTGATGTGACTTGATCATGAGTCGTATCTCGTATTTCTAGTGGGTTCGCAGTTTGTTGGAAGGCTTCGAATGGTTTCAGTAGTATTAAAAACATATATATTCGTTAAACGCATTTTTTTTTCAGTTATTCCACACGTCTCTACTTAGGACTTTAACGTAAATCAAATCTTCTATTTTCATCGTATTTCTATTTTATTTCAGTTTTGGCATCTGCCATAACGTCCTCTATGGTCATCATAAGATATTTCGTCAATTCCACATATAGTGCATTAGTGATGAGAAATCTATATATGTCTGAAAGCTGACAACGTGGTAGACACAGTTACAATAAGTGATTGTCACCACTTCCTGGTTGAAGCGGTGACATAACTTTTGAAGGTTTTCCATAAAATCTGAATGACTTTTGTTCGAGACTTTTTAGCCATCTTTTTGCTGCTAACGATTTGCTGAGAAATGTTTGTGTAATTGGCGAAAGAGTCAATTTTTCGCTTGGAAATTGGATTGACGAACTTGGAACCAATGCTTCTTTTTTTATATGACTAAGAAAACCAAAGCCTTTGCACATGCACACATCTCTAAAATGGAAATGTATGGAGGTTACGGCCATCCATGGCTTATATTGTGTCATGTGATGTTCGTGGTTTTGTCATAGAATCGCACAGCTGGGAATGTGAACTTAGTGGCCCACCAATGGTCGGTATTTCGACTGAGTTGGTTTCTTCTCTAAACGATTTTATTTAATTAATATCATTTTATAGTTTTAAAATGAAAAAATAACAAAAAAATAACATCATTGTCATTGGCTAAAATAGTTTCCAAACAACAATTGACTATATAGTATTGTTTCTATTCAACGACATCCTATGACTATCCCTCTCACTAATCAGTAGGCTATGTTGGATAAACTTAAGTTTAGAGAATTAAATTGGAATTCTATTTGTAGTAGGATAAGATGATTTTTTAACTAAAAGATAAATCAAGTAGAATTAGAAGATATCTAGTTCTATTATGAATAGGTTTATGTAAAGGTGTGCTAATCTTATAAATATTAATATTGAGTTGTGACATTGATTAAGAGAGTTAAGAAGAGTCTTAAGAGGTCTAAGAGTTAGAGAGAGTTCTAAGAGAGAGAGTTTTGAATGTTTAGTTTTGAGAGAGTTTCTAAACATATATAATAAGAGAGTGATTCTTATTACAAAACAAGTTTGTGTTTGATTGAATTTTAACTCTTGAATTGGTATCAGAGCTATTGGTTATCAGTTCGTCAAACACTAGAAACATACCTGAGTCATTGGAGATGTTAGCATTCCGATAGCGAGGTCAAAGGAGCTCAGACATTCATCAATTTAATGTCCAAGGCTCAACTCATCAAACTACACAGTGTGGGCAATGAGAATGAAAGTGAACTTGCATGTTCACAAGGTATGGGAGACGATCGAGCCAGGATCGACCATAGAAGAGAAGAACGACATGGCGATTGCCTTGTTGTTTCAAACAATATCCGAGACACTCATATTACAAGTTGGTAATCTTGATTCGCCAAAACGTATATGAGAAGCGATCAAATCAAGACATCTTGGAGCAGATTGTGTCAAAGAAGCGAGGCTTCAAACCCTCATGTCCGAATTGGAAAAACTCAAGATGAAGGATTCGGACACAATCGATTCCTTCTCGAGAAAGCTACCAGAACTAGCATCAAAGTCAACAACACTAGATCAAACCATGGAGGAACCAAAAATAGTGAATAAGGTGGTTAAGCTCAGCAGAGAAAATCAACAACTATTAAAGGAAGGAAAGTTGATGAGCGAAGAACTTAGCAAGGCAAAAGAGAAAAACAAGTTGTCAGAACAAGAACTCGCTGATATTAAGAAGAAGATTTATATGCTCAATAGTGGTACAAAGGATTTGTACAAGATTTTGTCAATGGGAAGGACCGAGAAGACAAATCATGGTCTGGGGTACCAAGGAGGAATATCCTCAGGTGTGACTAATTTCGTAAAAGGGAACATCTCTGCTCATATTCCAACACAAGGACTCCAAACTGAAAAGTCAAACTATGGTCTTGGACATCAAGGAGATATGTCCATGAGTGATAAGATGAAGATAACTTATGGTCTTAGATATCACGTAGGTACATCCATAAGTGATGAAAAATCTATTCAGTTTGTTAGAGGGAACAACCCAGAACATGTTCCAACAAAGTTTCAGAAAACTGAGACTAAGAGGAGAACCCCATGTAGGTGCTATTACTGTGGGAAACTTGGACATACCAGGAGGTTTTGCTACAAGTTTCAAGCTAGGATGAGTACGTTGATGAATGAGCAAATGTATTATCCATGTCATGATGATTCTTCACATGGTTATGTGAGAAAGGATGATCTATATCAAAGGTTGAAGCATGCTTACACATCAAGGGGGTCAGTTGAATGGCAGCCAAGATGTTTTGAAAATAGAAAACCCAAGATTTTGATGAGAGATCAAAATTCCTTGGAAAGATGCATAGAAGAGAGTGAAAGTGTGGTGAAGACGGAGAATCTAGAATTGATTGCTCTAAAGCTAAAACAAAAGGACCAGACGTTTAAGAGGAATAATGATGGTCACATGGAGAAGCAATCAAAGGAAGACAAGTGCTATGTGAGTTACAAGAGTTTTTGAATGAATTGGATCAATCATATAGGAGGAGTCCTTGGAGGAAACTAGAGACATAGATTGTCAAATTCAATCAAAAAGGGGGAAAATCTTGCAAAAGAGCAGAAGCTTGCTAGAATTTAGTTGTGGTTTGTTAAACCAAAATTTGGACTACTAGGAGCTGTTGAAGAGCAAGGGTTCAATGTTAAGGTGGTAGCAAAGGATTTTTCACAAAAGAATTTCATTAGAGACTTAGTGTCTAAAGATGTTACGAATCTCACAAGAACAAACCCATCAGATTTCATAAGAGATTCAGTATCTTGTCAGTTTTAGCATTGCGGCTCAACGGATGCTAGAAAACCACATTAAACATGAAGTTACCTATGGAGTTATGAAGCTATGAAAAGGAAATTCAAGCTTCAGGTGGAGTATCTAGGGGAAAAAGATCCAAGGACCTATATCGGTAAGGATGTTAAATGTGATCGAATCAAAATTCAAAAGACATTGATTTTGGTTCTAGGTGGAGTTGTGAAGACGTGAAAAAGATGATTCAGGTTATGTAGGTTACCTATAATCATCAACGCATCAGAAGAGCCATGGTAGTTCACTAGAAGAAACTGAAAGTAGAAAAGTCAAAACATAAAGTTTCAAAATCTCAGATGAGGGCAAGTTTGATTCATCACAACAAAGATATGAAGTGAGAATCAAGGGTACGTGAGAATTTTAGAAGAATGGTGAAAGAAAAATCGTTGGAGATGCATATTTTGGTCTGAAATTGCATCTAATTTTCTCACTATCAAGAAGATCAGAGGATGTTATATCTATTCCAAGCAGATGGCAAGGAAGGAAATTTGAGATTAATTATCTCAGCAAAGGAGACGCAGAGAATTGTTAGAGAAGTTGCAAGGTGAAAAGCATAGACATGAAGAGTTGATTCATATTAAGAAGATTACCTGAAGTCTGGAGACACAGTGCATTTCGTCAACGAAGTTGCATAGAAGAAACATGAAATCATTTTTGTGATTTCATAGATTATGGAAATAAATAAAAAACAAGACAAGGGATAGAATCACATAAGAATCTGAGAATTTTTCGAAACAGCAACTTCCGAGATTGACGATGAAGGATGCAACATTCATGGATGAAATTGCATCGGCAAAATCACTATCAAGGGAGAAGGTTTAGTGATTGTCGGTTGTAATGGTGAGGCTTGAAAGCTTTGCCAGCCACTAGAGAAGAACAACCTCAAGAGATCTCGCTAGAAATTACAGAGGTTCTACTCATACATTGCTTTGTTAAAGCTCGCATCGAGGAAGATACGCAACTCACGATATTGGCGGAAGCTTTATGGGCATTTCTTTTAAACGACAGTGGAAGAGGTAGTCGAGCTCGTCGGAAACATTCCCGGTGGATGTAAGGTTCAAGCATCAGGTGTTGTTGTTTAGCCATTGGAGAAGAAGAGCTTTGTTTTCTTCTTCATTGTCGAAAGAAAAAAAGACAAAGAGAAAGGGGTGGAAATTTTGGACTGGATTCTCTAAGGCCCAAGGTGGAGATTGTCAAGTTATGGGCCTCAGTCAATTTATTTTGACCCAAATCTAAGTCTTGAGAAGGTTTCGTAAGACGTGAACAACATAAGAAGACTTAAATCTAACTCTGAGAAGGTTGTCTAAGATGTGAGCAACATAAGAAGACTTAAATCCAAGTTTGAAGCATGTCCAACATATTGTCAAGTTGCATTAAGCCGAGTTTATGGCAGCAACACTTTCTTATTGTCAAGCCGACGACTAGCGAGAAGGTTGTCATGAGATTTGACAACGAGTTATAATCGCTGGATCAAAGAATTCTGTGTTCCATGGTCAAAGCAAACATATCCACAAGTGATACCATTTCATCCGAGAGAGGGTTGAAGATGATCAAATCAAGGTGGAACATGTATTTTGACAAGATGAGAAGATATTTTGACTAAAGCCTTAGCAAAGATCAAGTTGAAGGACATGAGAAGCTTGATAGGAGTTCAAGACTTCACCAAGACAAACTTGAAGCTTAAGGGGGTGAATGTTGGATAAACTTCAAGTTTAGAGAATTAACTTGCAATATAAGGAATCCTATTTGTATTAGGATAAGATGATTGTTTAGCTAAAAGATAAATCAAGTAAAATTAGAAGTTATCTAGTTCTATTAGGAATAAAGGTGTGCTAATCCTATAAATATCAATGTTGAGTTGTGACATTGACTAAGAGAGTTAAGAAGAGTCTTAAGAGCTCTAAGAGTTAGAGAGAGTCTTAATCATATACCGGTTATCCTCTATAACCTTGACAAGATATTTCCACCGTTTTTTTGATGTTATGGAACATCTTCCTATCCACCTCCCACGAGAACCTGCACTTGGAGGTCATGTTCCATATCAAGAAAAAGGTTAAAAATTTAAGCAAAGTTGAAGGATCTATTATCGCACAGAGCCTCAACGAAGAAGCCTCACACTTTGCTGAATATTATTTTCCATCAGATGTGCGTACTAAGAGTAAACGTCTGGCGCGACATGATGATAGAAGTGAGAGAGCGATTTATCCGGTGTATGTCCCTGAGTTCTTTGCTCAAATTGATCGAGTTAGTGGAAAAGGAAAGAAACGGAAACTATCAAAGCAAGAGTTTGCGCACTTGCATACGTATATTCTCACAAATTGTTAGGATATTCGGGAGTATGAAAGGTAATTAATAATTAATTTTTTTATGTTAATTACTAATCATTTGAAATTAATTAATATTTGATTATTAAAATTTTGTGTTATATTACAGCATTTACATGGCGCTAGTACGAGACTATTATCCAGATAAGACTGAACCCGAACTTGAAATCCTAAAAGAACAAGAATTTGTTTCTTGGTTGCGATTTTACGTAAGTTTGTAAACAATTTAACTAATTTATAATTGTATTGTAATATTTATCTCACAGTAATTTATATTCTTTATTTATATTTTTATAGGTTTCTGAGGGCATCAAAAATGGTCAAGAATTTCCGTCATGGTTAATGGAATTTGTTAATGGTCCAAACAACATTGCAATTTCATGTCCAAGATATTGCACAAGGGGATATGCGTTTAGGATTCTTGAAGAGGGAAGAACAAAACCAACTTCAGACTTTGGTGTTTCAATGCGATCAAGTGATGTAGTTTACTACAACATATTGAATGAAATCTTAGAATTCCGATATCCTGGAATGTTGGATTTGAGGTGCATTGTGTTTAAGTGCGATTGGTATAATCCATTCATTGGTCGTGGTGTTCAAATTGATCAATTCGGTGTGACATCGATACATTCAAGACGAAGACTTCTTAAGTACGATCCATTTATTCTAACATCACAAACATACCATGTATGATTAAATTAATATATTTGAATTTACTAATATATTCCTAATATATTTGATTCTTTACAAATTATCTTCATTTATATAGGTTTGCTACATTTGGTACCCTCGAATATCTTATCGGTCAGATCCTTGGATCATAGTTACTACAATTAACCCACAAGGAAGAATTGATGGAGTTTCAGAACATGATGCCCTGCAGCCAACTAGAGTTTGTCAAATGGATCCTGTTCAGCATTCGTTTAACATTGACCTCGTGGTTGATTTAACACAAATTGGTGATGATATGGTTTAGTCAGACTCAGATGAATCACGTGGCGAATTCGAAGACGATTCAGACTCAAAAGTTTGTTTTATATAGAGACTCTTCTTCTTTGCGATTTCATTCGCCAAAACACTTAGAAACTTCCCAAAAAATCCGAAAATCTCCAAAACTCCGTCTAATCTCCCTTTCCAAGTGTCAAAGGCATCCAAACCGATCAAATATCTAAGTATCTATGTTTTAAAGTAGATTTAGGATATGGAATTTAGATTTAGAGAATTGGAATGTAGATTTTTGATTTATGATTTAGGATTTCGTGTTTTAGATTGAGCAATTAGGATATTAGTTATAAGGAATGTTAATTTTGGTTTTTATGTATGATAATATGATTTTTTGATTTTTTTAGTATTTTTATTGGTTTTAAAAACGTTTTTATATATTATAATTGTAATATTAAAAATCTATAATTATTTATGTTTTTTCAAATTGTTTTTATTTTCATAAAAATTTTTAGTAATTTATAAATTTTTAAATTTATTCGTAACTGTTTCTATTTATTTAAATTTTTATAAATATTTCATAATTTAATAATCTAACATATATAATTTTTAAACTATAATTATTTGTTTTTTTAAATCATTTTTATTTTTTTATAATTATTTCATAATTTATAATTTTGTTTAAAAATTCATAATTATTTCTATTTATTTAAGTTTTATAAATATTTCATAATTTACTAATCTAACATACATGTATTTTTAAACTCTATAATTATTTAAGTTATTTAATTTTTTTTTATTTTTTATATAAATATTTTTATTTGTTTAAAAATTTTAAAAAAAATTTCAGAATTTTTTTTACTCCATAATTGTATTGTAAAAATTTTTTTTTTACTAATTTATTTCTTTTGTTACATATATGTTCATTTGTTAATAATTAATATGTTTTTTTGTTTTGAGGAATTATGCTTGATTTCATTCCGTTTTTGACTTTCTTTACTTTTAACTTTAAAATTTTACGTTTTCTTTTTTATGATAATACATTTTTTATAATTTTTTAATATTTTAATCATTTCCTTTTGCAGCAAGATTTCACTTGGGATCGAGACATGACGTCTCGTGTTAGATGTGAGTTCGATGCTAAGCCATCAAAAGTGTACTCACAGAAGCGGAACGAGTGGAAATACAAGTGGAACCATAATGATACTCCGAGGGAGCTGCTTGCAAACCCAGACATTTGGAACGGTTTGGTTGATTACTGGAAGATGAATGAAATCCAGGCAACACCGGCTACTCAATCATCCAACCGGAAGAGTGACTGGAAGGACAAAGAAATTGCCACTCATAATTTGGGAGCAACGAACAAGACTTTCCGGGAACAACAATTGGTAAGTTTATATAAATTTAGATTTTTATTTAACTTTTTTACTTACTTATAGTTTTTAATATTTCAGTTTCGTCAATAAGGTGTTCGTGCATCGCATCTTGTTTTGCTACAAGATGCGCATACGAACCGCAGCACGGGACAAATCCAAGATCCGGTTGTTTGGGAGATCGTGGAGAACGTGACCAAATTGGGAGAGGAGTTCCTGCAATCACAATCGATTGTTGAAAGAACTCCTCTTTGTTCCGAAGCTCCCGTTGATAAGATCAACGAGTTTGTTTACGAGGTTAATAATATTTAAATTTTTTCTGTATTTTTATTTAATTTTTTTTATTTTATTCATTTATAATGAATTAAATATTTTGTTTCATAGGTCACTCCGAAGTCCAAAAGTCGTGTTTTTGGACTTCCAGAAGAGTACTCATCGCCATCCTCGACAACTTCGAGATTTTATGGAGATCCTCAGCTTAGAGCTCAACTGGAAGAGAAGTTGGCCGAGATCGAAACTTTCAATAACAAGATTGAGACGATTGAAGAAAACACGGCTGCACAGCTCTCAAGGCAATGCAGGATCAGATGGACGCTTTCTTCCGTTCATTCCAACCTCCTCCAAACAACTTTTAAATTTTTTGTTTTTATAATTTCAGAAATGTATCGTTTTATTTTCAATATTTTTTATTTTATTTTGAACTATTTTTTTTCTTTTGAACTATTTGTTATTTTCGTTTTTGAATTTTAATTTAATATTTTTATTTATTTGAATTATTTATATTTATTAATTATAATTATAATTTAATTAATTTTTTTTTTAAATAATTAATTTAATATCCATCGGAAATGATACCGTCGGAAATCTGTCGGAATTCCGATGTCCGATATCCGTCGGAAATGACCATCGAAAATTCGTCAGTTATTCGTCGGATTGTAAACCGTATTAAATCCGTCGGAAAACTATCCGATGGATTTCTGACGGTCATTTTCCAACGGATTTTCGATAATTGTTTCATTCCCGACCATCTAGAACAGACGGATTTTTCCGTCTATTCCGCACTGTTTTCTTATAATGTATACATACATATATACATCATTATGTTTTGTAATGTTTTTTAATAACTTCCACTTTATAATGTTATCATATATATATATATGTATATACACTTTTTATTTAATATTAGTAAGGCAAGCGAGAGAGATATCAATACACCCGAATTCTAATTCATTAATCGAAACCGATCCATCACGGTTTCATCTTTTATATTAAAATTCTTAACAATAATACGAACTTGAACTTTATAATTAAACTCAAAGACACATAGACCACATAGAATATAAATATTCTTACATATATTATATATATGAAATGTTTCTATAGGATTGCTATCTTCTGAATTGAGGCAGCCCAGACTAGCTCCATAGATGAATGCGTATTCTGCTAAGCAAACTTAAATTATCTAATACATAGTTAGGATCTTTCAGGTCAGTTTAATTGATCTTACTGAGAACCATCTTGGGTTGCAGTAACCACTGCGCAACTTCAATTTTTGACTTGCACCGATGCTGCCCAAACTCAAACTGCAAGTATGAACTTTGTTTAAACTGTTGTCAAGAGATTCACCAAAATTTTCTCTCTCAACGACCTGCAATGTTACAATATGTAAATAAAGGAAACCCATATATGCACGATTTTCAGTGCTGCAGAACCGGGCTCTAGTTCCGATCCTGAGGACAAAGAAGAACCTGACCAATCCATTAAGTGGCATGCTGGTCATAATGGAGTGATCACTTGTGCACATTAAAGAGCTTAGACGTGGTTGTGGTGGTGATCGCATTTTGGAGCTTAGACGAATCTTACAGCTGACATGGATGTCGGACTTGAAACAAAAATCAGAGACTTTCATGGTTTCATACAATAAAAGTCCTAGAGTGTCCAAATGTAGGTATTCTGGTTTGGAAACCGATATGAACAGAACAGCAACTTCGAGGAAGAAATCAAGCAACAGCTACATGTTCTCTCCTGAATCTCTTGATGCCTTTAAAGAAGAAGAGACTCTGCATTTTCAAGAGCATTGGGCTAAATGCGAACCAATAATCGTTAGGAACCTCTCAAGAACACACTTGGTTTAAGCTGGGAACCGTACGTTATGTTGCGAAATTTTGGTAGCGGTAATTTTGTTGAAATTTCTAAAGATCTTTTGGTATCCCCATAGTAAAAATATAGGATTGTGCGAACAGTGTTGTTCATTGTCCTGAAAAAAATAAAAATAACATTATTACTTTTCAACGATACCATTTGTTCATCCATAATGCACAATCTATTTGTTCATCAGATTTTTATTGAATCCAGAATCATCAATCGACGATTTCATACTGTAATTGGTTCTCATCTCAAGGTATTTATGTTTTATATGTATCAGTAATGCTTTGTTAATTAGAGAATTTAGTTCAAATGATTCCATTAACTCTGTTACTGTCGTCTAATCAAAGTGTTAGGTCGATATGCATCTGTTTCTATGTATATAAAATACTCAACCTCAGTCCCAACACGTTCACTTAGAAGAAGAATCAGCAATAGAAAGAAAACGAATACAAAACCAGTCCTTAATGAATCCAAATTTCAAGAAAAGATTTCAAAGCTCCCACGAAGATTCACTCCTGAAGAGCTAGCTGATGCTATAACTCTTGAAGAAGACCCACTTGTGTGTTTCCATCTCTTTAACTAGGCATCACAACAACCGAGATTCAAGCACGAGAATTGTTCATACCATATCGCGATTAGGAAGCTTGGAGCTACGAAAATGTATAAAGAAATGATGATGTTGTGAACCAGGTACTCTCTGTTCGTCACATTGGCAATGAGAATCTTTACAATTCGATTGTTTTCTATTTCACGAAAGCGGGGAAGTTGATTCGTGCAGTGAATATAGTTAGCCATATGACGACTAGTAAGAATTTGGAATGTAGACCAACGATTAGAACGTATCATATTCTTTTCAATGCATTGTTGGGTCGAGGTAACAACTCTTATACAAGCCATATGTATATGGAGACGATAAGATCTTTGTTTAGACAAATGGTGGATAACGGGATTGAACCAGACATATTTGCTTTGAATTGTTGGTTAAAGGTTACATGCTCTCGATTCACGTCAATGATGCTCTTAGGATATTTCACCAAATGAGTGTGGTTTACAGTTGCGAGCCGACTTCGTTCACTTATGATTATTTGATACATGGGTTATGTGCTCAAGGTAGGACCATTAATGCTAGAGAATTGCTTGATGAGTTGAAAGGAAAAGGTTTTTTTTCCCTAATGGGAAATCTTATAACTCTCTGGTTAATGCTTTTGCGCTTAGTGGTGAGATCGATGATGCGGTGAAATTTGTTTGGGAGATGATTGAGAAGGGTCGTGTGGTTGATTTTATTACGTATAGAACACTTTTTGATGAGAGTTGTATGAAAGTGAAGTATGATGAAGCGACGAGACTATTAGAGATGTTGCGAGAGAATCAGCTTGTGGACAGAGATTCATATGAGAAGCTTGTGAATGTTCTTCACAAGGATTTGTAAGAGATGTACATAATGACTTTTTAGTTTATTGTAATCTCGAAATTTTGGTGAAAGTTTTTAATCCATAGTTAACAACTTGACATTAATTTCTTTGTGTCCAATAATCGTCGCTTTTTGGGTTTTGTTTTTTCACTTCATTGTGGCTCATGGACTCAAGCATATATATATGTACCGTATAGTGTAAAAGATACATTAGAAAAAGTGATTTTGGCTATACTTTTTGTAAATAAGTTTTACTGGCTAAATCCATTATTTTCTCTTTCTATTGGATTTTAGTTATCTATTTATTCAACTATAAAATGTTACCAAACATTTGGTTTCCTAACTTTGTAATGAACATTAAACATATTAAAAGAACCCCCACCCAAACTGCCTCAAAAATATAAGAATTGACAAGTCAATATATAAAATAAAGGGATAATTTATTATAAAAGAGTTATAGCAAAAAATTTGTCCATCTATACATTTTTTTGTAAATTGTCACTTTTTCCTAAACTACCCCTACTACTAGATTAATACAATTAAAAAAAATCATGTAAACATGTAGATACACACCTATTAAGAAGATTTGAAGAAGAAAATTTCTCATTTTAGACAGTTTTAAGTAGGTTTTTAGCTTGATGAAAATTGTTCTGAAAATTCTAGAATAGGTATTATGGCAAGATAAAATTATTAGATTACGTATTCTAACATTTGTTCATGGTTTGAAAAAATTATATTACGTATTCTAGCAATCATTAATGTTCTAGGATTTTTAGAATACAAATATTAGAATACCTATTATGAATTATTTAGAATACACATTCTGATATTTTTAAAATATTTATTCTACCATTTGTTCATGGTTTAAAAATATTATATTACGTATTCTAGCAATTAGAATATGTATTCTAGCAATTAGAATACGTATTCTGATAATTTTAGAATATGTATTCTACAACAATTAGAATATCCGAAAGGATAATGACTGAATTTTAAAATTATTGAAAAATATCAAAGATAATGACTAAATGATTATTTGATCTCGTAAATAATTTAAAAATAATTTGGGTTATTAAAGTTATTAAATCATTTATGTTATTAAATAAAAATTTTATTTCTTTTAAAATTATTTATTTATATATTAAATAAAAATTGTATTTATTTTAAAATTGTATTTATTTTAAAATAACATCGTAAAATCATTTCGTCATAAATTTGTTACCAAATTGTGATAAGAATACGACTATTTTACTTCATCCCACTTTGGTGCTAGAATGAGCTACAGAATCCCACTACCATATTCTGATCCTCTTCCTCCCATGCACCCTTGTCTTCTCTTTGTCTATTTTCTTATCCTCCATAGACTCCACCATCTCCTCCTCCCTTCCCCATGTCTTTTTTTTATGGTCCAGCCTGTATTCTCTTTGTCTTCAGCCTTACCCACAAATCTCTTCGCATAGGCCGTACCATTTCCATATTGGTTTCTCGCAGTCAGCAACATCTGCAAGTAAAGCTAGAAGATGCGTTAGATAATTCATCATCCTAATGATATTGGGAACTGCATCATAAACAGATTATGGAGATATCTTTACAGTCTAGTCAAGAATCTACAGTGTGTTCTCTATTGTAATGATCTCAACAAACAAAATTTATCAGCAAAAAATATTGACCTCTACTGCAGGGCCTACATAAAAAATCAGTCACATTTAACTAGTTTTCTGCAATAACATAGTTACCCGTTACCGATTTACACAAATAAGTTATACCAAACTATCCTCTACTAACCTCACGTCCCAGATTATATTGGAAGGATATATTATCTATAGAAAGAATGACAACGCTTAATTTTAATTTGTGTTTTTTTTTTCATTTGCTCATCGTGGTCTTTTGTTGATATAATTAACCAATCCTCCCGTTGTTGAATAAAAAAGAATTATTTGCTTTACTGACATTTTTTAAATCTGGGATTAAATGCAATTTTTCATGAGCGAAATATGCAGTATACATATGCTCTATAGTATATACTATTAATAGATTCACTCTGTACTAGGGATCCAGTTCATTTCACTGTGAGCAAACCAAAAAAAAAATTGTACAGTTTAGACTTAACATTGGTTTTCTTATACGCAGAGTCATACAAATAACAAAATCTTAGTAAGATTGCAAACATTTATATGAATGTTTGACTTGTTTTTATTGGCTTAGAACAAATTCGAAATATGACTTGGGTATGCTAAATAAACATGTTAGATGTTTTTCACGAAATCGAAGAAGAAAATGGACATAGAACTCTATTAACATTTTCTGGTCAGAAAGGCAAACGATTAAACAAACGTATTTTCCAAAGAAAAGGGGAAGGTTGGTAAAGAATAAAAACAAGACCTAATTACTAACCCCGTGTGTCTTGTCTACCAAATCTAACACCTTACATAACTCGTCTTTCTTTGTACATTCATAACTGCACAACCCACACGAAATGACTCTGACAAGAGCAACTAGCAAACACAAAAAAAAACAAAAGCCAAGAATGGTTTGCCGTTTTGGGGTAATAGATATATTAGCGAATGTCTCAGAGCTTTGGCTTTTTTTATCATGGTGCACCTGAAGAATTCAGGTCATTAGAGTCTGTCTCAACTTGTTCAAAGCCTGATGAGTTGGTTGTTGAACCCCTTTGTTCTCTCTCTCTCTTTCTCCTGCATCCTCTGCTGCGTCTACCTCACTTTTCTTTGCAAATCGGCCTCCACTAGCCCTTACTCTTCTCATTGCATGCTTGTGTCTTGACTCATGAAGATACGGCTGTCGCATTTCTTACATAATCAATACAAGTAAACTACGCTACACACACATTCATATATTTTTAAATACTCGTTTATAATCCTTCATATCTGCATGTATGGGTCCAGCTGGATTTTTTTACAACATTGACCTTCTCTTTTAGATGACTCTACACAATGCTTACGAGTCCCAACTTGGGCAAACCAATACAATCTTGATAGACGAAGAAAATACCTTTCTGTCTTTGATGACTTTACTTTCTAGCTCTGCTTTGGCACGTGCTTCTTTCCAGCAAGAGGTGATAATATATCTTGATCTAATCTCACAAAATCCACAGGGGCAGACCTTGTAGCGGATTGGTAGTTGTTAGCTGCCAAATTTTAAGTGATTATATAATGAGTAATTTCTAAAGTAACCAGAACAAACATGTAAATGATGAAGCAAATCTCTAGTTGATAATAATGTAAGTATATGAGAAAGGCCAATAATGAATACTCACATATGTCTCTTATTTGGCTATATACTCCTTCAATGGCTTTGAAGATATCTGAGCATAGACACCACAGTTACCAAGTCACTGACCTGCATTGAGAAGATAACAAGGAAACTTTATAAGCTAAACGAATTTCAAAACCAGTGAAGGAAATAAGAAAACAGAATACTGAGATGGCTTCTCTGTATAATGCGGGAGTTCTTTGGGATAATTACAACATGCTCTATGGTCTGATTTAAATCCTAGAGTTCAAAACTTTCAAACCCATAAGAAGTAGCAAACCTTGTGCGACACATCTCGTCTCAGGGAGGAGAAGAACCGTCGCAAGGGAAGAGAAGAATCGAGTTCGTCAGAGCCGCCGCCAGAGAAGAGAAGATCGATCGTGTGTTTGGAGAAGAGAAAAAGAGTTTGAGGATCGATAGTGTATTTAGGGATTTTGAGGAGTTTTTGTTTTTTTTTTTTGTTTTTTTTCTGATTTCATTAAATAATATATATCATTTAAAATTGATGATTAAAAATCAAACCTCTTTTTAAATCAGAAGTTTTGATATGTTTTATTTTAATTAAAAAAAAAGATTAGGAGGGCAAAATAGGATTAAAGAGTTTAAAAAGATTAGATGAATGACTTTTATTAAAAAAGGTTTAGATGGGCAAATTTGTTGAAATTCCTCCTATATAATGAATTTTCCCTAAAATAAATGATAATCATCTATTTTTTTCTGTTGACAAAAAATAATAAAAATCATCTATTTTATTCAACCATAAAAATGCTAAGGCTATAAGGATGGATCGATGCTGATGGGACAACCATGTTGATTTATGGCACTGGAGCATGAGATTGACTTGGTTGGTCATGGCCGCCCCCCGATGGACCAGCAGGTTCAGCCGGAGCCTTTGGTAAGGTTCCAAAATATATTGAAATCGGTTCTCTTTGTGGTGTAGGCTTCACTTTTTGGGTTAAGCTTGATATATAGAGTTTGGATGAAAAAGATTTGGTTGCAATTGAAGATGTTATAGAAAATAATAATCCACAAGACATTAGTAACTACAATGTCGCTATGGTTGACCACATCTCGCCCTTGTTCATTTTTTTTTTGTTTTTCTTTGGATGAGAAATAAAGTTATGAATTAAATAAATGGTTACAAGCAAATTATGTATATAGAGGCACATATTTATATCAGACATTAACGTGATGGTTTATGGCCTAACCATGCATTCCTCTAGATTGGAAATGAAATCATGTTTATTGCCTTATTGGTTAGGTATAAGCATGCACCCCTCTAAATGGAAGATGAAGGGTATGACCATTGACTAGTAAATTTTAGAATATTGAAGAATGGAATTGTGAGGAATATAAATATAGAGGAATAGTAAGAAATACAAATGAATATTAATATTTATTTGTATTTTTATATAATGGAAAATAATGTTTGTTACAAAAATGATGGTTGGAAACATTGTAATAAGTTATTCAATTATCACGCATTTTAAAACTTAACATGGATTTCACATCTATTCTATAAAAAATATTAATATGGTTTTAACCGATTTTTGTCCTTGTTCGACAGGTAGGTCTTGCAGTCAAGCTTCTTTTTGCCTTTACATTTCTTTAATTCTCATAAGAGAATGAATGGATTTTTGATTGAGTAAATTCAACAAAGTCTCTCGAAACAAACGAAAAAGAAAGAAAAGACAAGTTAATTTACATTATATCACAATAATATACACAAACAACACCATTTAGGCATAAATCTTGCTTATCTAGCAAAAAATCCCTATTCTAATTTATTTATATATCTTAGATTTTGAATCATTTTAAAATTTCTCATATATTCATTTTTAAAAGAGTAGAGGAAAATGAATTTACCATAAGTGGACAATACTATAGTAACAAAGATTTTATGTTTGTTCCATTTGTAAGATTTTGTTATTTTATTCTAGGAAGATGATTAGTATTTGGATCGGAATTCGGATTTTTCATATGACTAAATTTGTTATTCGGTGGAAAACTTTATTTATTGGAATAACCAATAAATACAATGTGTAAAGAGGTGTGTTCAAACAATTATTTTGAGTGATTTGTATTAAAATGAAAAATTATATGTTTTTCAAACATGAATTTTAAAAGATCTTATAAAATTTATTATTATTAGAAATATTTTAAGTAGTAGATTTAAAATGATTTCATGATGATTTAGTGAAATTTCTTAGTTAAAATACAAAATTAGGTGAAATTCAAAGAATTTAGTAAATAATTTGCTAATTCAACAAAAATCATCTATATCATTTAAAAACTCAGTAAAACTCAAATTCTAAAAACTAAAAAGGCTCAGAAATATACGAGTACCCAATCCATCGAAATTGTACATATAAACAAGCTTGTATGTGAGATTCGTGGGCCAATTTTGGGCCTGAAGTCGGCCTTATTACCCACAGCTTAAAATATTTTTTTAGTAAAAAACAATGTCGTTTAGTCTCAGCTTCTTCTTTCTCACAATCGACGATTTCAATCTCTTCTTCGAATCACACGAAAGCTCCGAGATTAGCACTGTGGTGCTCTGCCCTAATCTATTCTCCACCGGTAACATATCTTAGGATTTAGCAGATTTTTTCTGTAAATCGAACACCCTTTTGAAAATTGAATTGACTGAAGTTTCAATTGCTCGAATCCACTCAGGTTCTAATCCAAATCCCAAAGGTTACTTCATCAGAAACTCAAAATTTTTCAACCAGTTCAATTCAGTCCTCTTACTCAAGGTAAATTCCTAGTTAACGTCTTAGTTTCACCATATAGATTCGTTTCTCTATTCTCGTATCTGCTATGAACTTGGTTCTGTGTTTGTAAATTTTGATGCCAAGTTAAAGAATTGAGTTTTGGAAATAGAAGATGGTTATTTAGAGATGCTGTAACTCTTTGAAGTCTCCTTGAAAGTAACTTTGTTTGGATCATGCGCCTAATTTTATCCATCAAGTTTCAATATTTTTGGATAGGATTGAGATGAATTCTGGTGATTAGTGACTTAGTGTAACTATTTCTCTCTCAGATACCTCTTTTGAGTCTTATGTATGTGTGTTACATATGATTTTGTTAGAACAATGGATCCTTCGTTCATTTAATCAAACTTTTTGTTTGTATTAGTTTGTTTAATTATGGACTGAATCAAACATTTTGCAGAAGATGGGTCGATTCAAAGACGATCCTACAGCGGTTAGGGTTTATACAGTTTGCGATGAATCAAGGTCTGATTGAATTATATTGTACACATTTGAATTTTTGTTCTTCCTTGTGACTCAATTTATTGAAATTTTGAACCTTTTGTTGGTTTCAGATACTTGATTGTACGTAACGTCCCAGCTTTGGGTTGTGGTGACGATCTCATGAGATTATTCAAGACTTATGGAGAGGTTGAAGAGTGAGTAGTGCTCTTGTTACCCTCTTTTTGTTCCTGACATTGTTCTTATTGACGATGATTGTTGTTTGTTTGATTCGGTTAATTTTGATTTGAATAGATGTAAACCTATGGATGCGGAAGACTGTGCGGAGTTCACGGATGTATACTGGATCAAATTTCATCTCATCACTAACGCCAGGTTTTGATTCTACTCTCTCTTTTGATTATCAACTTCCCAATCAATGAGATTCCTATTTGGCTTTTTATTGATTCGAAACTCAAGCAAACACCAATTAATGTATGTTGAAATTAACCAATTTGTAGTGTGATATGATATCCAGATTGAAGTTCCTTGCAGCTAAATCTCTTTTGATGTGATGTGTAATCTACTTTTCTTTTAGTCGTGATTTGAGAATGAACAGTGTATTGTGGCTGATAATAGGTTTATGTTTGATAAATCTTCAAAGGAAAAGAGGCCTAAGTAGGTTCCTTGGTGTGATGATATCTGGATTTTAGTTCCTTAGATTAAAGTTGTCGATTTGTAATTTGAATAACTTGTTTTGTTGCTATATTTTTGTCCACTTTTGATTCCAAGAGGAAGAATTTGTTTGATTAAGATATGTTTATGTTTGATAGATTTGCAAAGAGGAAGTTAGATGAATCAGCTTTCTTGGGAAATCGGCTTCAAATTTCATATGCTCCTGAATTTGAAAGCCTCAGTGACACCAAGGATAAGTTAGAAACAAGGAGGAAAGAAGTGCTCTCGAGACTAAACGGTAAGGTTTCTCTTTCCACTTCAACTAATTTAAACAGTTAGTTAATCATCTTGCAACATCAAGAAATTTTTTATCATTGGATAGAAATTGTGTCTCCTCATTAGAGTATGAACCAACAAAGCTGTCAATTAATAATTGATATAGTTTTGCAGTGGCATGTGAGATTATCATTGTACTTATAGTGGACCCCGAAAATCATAACCTTGAATTTATTGTCGTATATGTATCCCTCTATCTTAACTTACTTATTTCATTGTCTCTAAAGAAAACGTTTAAGCTTTTCAAATCAAATTGGCTGGAAGCTAAATTTAGCTTGATTATTGCATTGTATTAGTAAAGTATTTTGAGTTAGAAAGCATGGATAATATAAATTATAGTATAACTTCACAAGTCTAATATGATTCATTCTGTGAACAGCTCAGAAAGCCAAGAGCACCTCCCAAGTTACAAAATTTGCTGGACCGGCTATGACCCAGATGGATAATTTCTCCCCACAGAGGTAAAAAGAAGATGGTTTCCTTGGCCTTGTCTTTGTATCGATTAACACATCAAGTTAGTGTATGAGAGATTGCTTCTTCTTTTTGTCTTTGGTAGAGAGATGGAGTACCAATTCCATAGAGGAAATGCTCCTATTAGTCGAGTTTCATCTAACCAGGTATGTCTGTTGTGTGATATTGATATTTGTGTTCACTAAACTCTGGAAATATCAATCATCTGTAACCCGTTGCAGTCATGGAATTATCTTATCGTGATAAGGATTTAACTGGATTGTGTAGGAGTATTTTGCATCGTCTTCAATGAATAAAACGGTTCAAACTGTCAGAGAGAAACTCAGTAAGGTAAAGAACATATTAAGTTTGTATTTTACTGAGTTTTTAGACTCTTGACTAAAAGCATTTACTCGTTGTTGTCACATTGTAACAGATTGAAGAAAGTGGAAACCAAAAGAGGTTACAACCAAGCAGCCGAACACAACCTGACTTCAAGAGAGCACGAGTCGATAACCGAAGAAGAATCTAACTCATTCTTTTGTTTTCTGTTTCGGTTTATGTTTATTTTTCCTACTCCTCAGCTAATGGTCGTAATAGTGTTTTTGCAAGATACTGTAGTTGTAAATATTGTAATTTTTGCCTATCATACAAAGTTTCAAGTGAAATCTTGTGAAGTCACTAAAACCATAAACTTTAATTTATCTTATTCAAATTTCAGTTACTTCTGAACTAATTTCTTGTCCCAAATCAAAACCATCCAAACCAAAATTGAACAAGTGTGGTTTCAATTTGATCACAATGTTTCTAAACCAAAAGCTGGAGAAAGTAACCATCTAAAATTTAAAACGTGTTGAAGATTTTAATTCTGTTCTAACCCAATGGTAACCATTTTTTTCTTCTCTCGAATTTGTCCCCAAACCGAATGATTCCGGTTTAAATTTTATGGTTTATCAAAACCTTCCTATCCTAGTGAGGGTTTACGGAGGTTTTGGCTCGTGGAGATTGCAGAAGCACTTGAACTGAGAAATGGCTGCAATTGGGATCGCCTCTAGGTCTACATCTATGAGATCCATCTTCAGAAACGCTACTAAACGAAATTTGATCTCACCTAAACCTAGACTCTCCGTCCCAAACCCTAATTTCACTTCCCCGCGCTTCAACACTACTTCTCGAATCGAAGGTTCTCTTCCCAGGTAAATTCACTGTCTTTCGATCTAAATCTGCGTTTTTTGTGATGCCCATGATTGAAATTTTGGATTTTGATTTCCAATCTGAAAGGTTTCTGCGGCGAGAACTAAGCACACATCAACCATTTCACAGCACCATTGCTGCAGCTTGTCTCGTTTCGAAACTCCCTTCTGATGTCACTTCTCCTGAAGGTAATAACCAAAACCCTTCTTTTGGATTAGTTAATTGTACTCTTTTGGGTTTGGATTAAGTTTAATGACATAATTAAGAGTAAGCTAGTTTTATTTCTTTGGGTGTGATTAGTTTCAGTTATTGAATTCATGCAAATTCAAATCTTTACAATTTTGTTTCTACACAAAAGTATGCAATGTTGTATAATGTAGCTTGTGTTATGTGTTTTAGCTTCTTTTGGTTGTGTGATCTAGATTTCACCTTCATGTTTAAGATTCTACTTTGGATTAGTTAATGGCGTTCTTTGAGGTTTGGATTAGGTTTAATTACATGATTAAGAGTAAAGCTAGTCTTTTTACTTGTTGGTATGATTAGTTTCAGTTATTGAAGTCATGCAAATTCAAATCTTTACAGTTTAGTTTTTACACAAAATATAGATTTCACCTTCATTTTAAGATTCTAATAACTTTCCATTGTTGATGACAGGTCGCTTCGCAAACTATGTCAGTCCCATCTAGTAGCTGCAGCTGAAGTAGATCGATGGCTTAAGATCCTGGAGATCGTTTTGCGCTAAGTTTGAATGTTGTCAAGGAAGTTCAGGTTCTTAATCTGTCAACCGTATTTGCAATCTCTAAGTTTAGATTGAACCCTCATATACATTTGTTTGGCAAGATGTTACTAGTTCCATTTAATTTTACTTGGGTTCGTATCTTATTAGTCAAATGATAATTCAACCATAGTTACTGTCAGAATGTAATGGATACAACTACAATTTTTAATTAGAAAATAAGATTGTTTTCTCAAGATGAGAGCTTTATGTTTTCTATCAACTTGGACTTGTTTTTGACTCAAATAAGGGAAGTGATAATCCACTGCGCATCTATGCGCTTGCTTGTTATGATGTGTTCTTAGCTTTATATGTGCTGCTATGAGAATACCTCCACTTTGATACTAAATTAGCTCTGTTAGTTTTCCAATGCATGAACGTATATATAATATAAACTGTGAGTTTGTGGTACTTCTTGAAGGAAAACCAGAAGGACAAGACAAAGTTTTGTATGTTACTCTTGTGATTGCGTGTATTTGTTTATTTGGTCATTGCGTGTCAAAAACTCCATATGTTCTTGGCTTCATCTCCCTTTTCAAGTAGGCATGAGTAGACTGAAACCAGCCAATATCACTCAAAACGTTTTCAAGACACAAAAGTGGGTGTGTTTTGTATAGGTTGTTTCAGAAAGCTACAAAAACTACATAAAATGATGATAATTTTGCAGACTATAGTTTTTGGTATGAGTCTTGTTCAAAATTAATATGGAAGTTTCCGATTGGGACCCAATTTGATACCAAAACAAGAAGAACAGTCTTTGTAATGATTACTGAATGGTCATTGTTTGGCTTTGTACCACCATGTGGATTCAATAAAGCACTTCAGTTCGTTTTCCCTTTTTTGATATTTTTCTACATATCGAGCCAAGAAACAGCTTCTCTTCTACTGTTTATTATTTTCTAACTTGGTTAAGATATTAGAGAAACGTAGAAACCGAATCTGATTATCTTTTTCCTTTCAAAAATAAAAATTTTATAGTTAATGACTGTAAGGTATTAGTGGAAGTTTTACATGAAAATAATAATAATCACATTTTGGAAATAAATTTTTACGGAAATGTAAAAGTAAACTCTAAACGCAAAACAAAATATGTAATCCTGCGTTTGCATTTGATATTTACATTTAGGGAATTTAATGAAAAAACTTTCAACACTGGCCAGATCCATTTGTTAATCCTTAGTTATATTTTTAGTAAAAAATCTTTTCAACTAAAATGTGTTAATAAATTTGATACTCTATCTACATACATATTTATATTCTTAATAGTTTTTTTTGTCTATGATAATAGATGCTTGTTTTAAATGATAAAACAACAACTGGACGTTTGTATATATCACAAAAATCGCAAGACTTTTAATAAACAACAACAACAACAAATTTGATTGCCATTATTATAGTAACAATGGATCGTATTTTAAATTAAAAGCAACATATGATCCTTATATTTAAAAGCAAAATAATAAGGTATTTTTATGTTGTTTTTTATTAGAAAAATGGAGAAATGATAAACTTACGGCCAAATCAGTAAGAACTGAGCACAAACAAAACGAGATATTTTGTTATTTATTAAGTTTGTTAGCTACTTATGCCAAATCGTCAATTTTCTCAAATTAAACAATTAAAATGACAACTTTTTTTCTATTGACCACTAGGTAAGAGCCATAGTTATCAAATCTGTTTTCTGATTTCTTCTCGAATATGAGATTTTTCGTATGTTCTCATCCACTTGGAATTTCGGGTTTCTCATATTTTTAGATTTTTTTTGTTGGATCTACTTTTTTAGATAAACAACATGAAAACACCTTATTGTTTCTCTTATTAAATCCGAGGATGACATGTTATTTTTCATTTAAAAAACAACGCTATATTACTATGATAATGGCAAACGAGTTTCTTGTTGTTGTTTATAAATTAAAATCTTATTTTTTTGTGGTAAATATGAACGTTTTGTCATTTTGTATCATTTAAAATAAGCTTCCGCTATTGTAGATGGAAACTGTTAGGAGGATAAATGTTTATGTAGACGGATGATCAAATTTATTAACAAACTTTGAGATGATTTTTTACTAAAAATAGTTAAGGGTTTTAAATGGAACTGACCAAAGTTGAGGGGGGTTTTCCCTTCATTTCCCTTACTATTATAATTAATAAACAAATATTTTGGTTAAAATTTTAAATGCTTAAAAGTATGAGTTTAGGAAAAAATCTACGTTAAATGTAAATACAAACAAACAATCGACTCGAGGTCTTAATGGCTAACTAAAAACTTATTTTTAGGCTGTACCAATTCACAATTTGAAAACAAAAATAGAAATTTGAGAGGAAATATTATCATTTGGTCGAACAAAGTTAATGGAGATATAAGCAGGTGTTAGTGTGTAGAAAAATACTAAATTCTGAACATTGTAAATTGATGTGAACGTGTATTGTCTGTCGAGGGCTTCCACCAAACTTCGTGTTACCTTCATCAAACCTAAATATATATAAAGATTTTGACAAATCAATTTTGTATATTAATTATCGTGATATCAACTTTGTAAAATGAGAAAGTGGTTAGCTAACAAACTTTCAACAAACCTACAAATCTATTTTCTCATATGTACACATGTCTAACAAATGACAATTCATCAATTTAATATGTTCTTAAATCTTACTGAGATACTAGCTAATGCTTTTCATTTTTTAAAGGCAAATTAGGCTTATTATTAATTAACTGCTCCTAAGTCCTAACCTCTGAGTTAGTTGTGTAAATGCGACTTATGACAACAAAGCAACATATTAGAAATCAAAAACTCACAATTTGTAACTCAAGTTAAGCTTTGCTTTTGTCATTCTCCCTAAACGACGCTGTTGATCAAGCAAAGAACCCTAAAAATCTCTAAGTCTTTTGTAATCTTGTAAAACTATGAATTACTAATGGTTTGATCCCTTCACAGGGGCAGTCTTTTTCAAATTACAACTATAACACCTAAATACTTCTCTTTTTTAGTTAGTTCATCATCCACAAATCTCGATAGAAGATCCGGAGAACACATCCAAAAATCCTAATTCGCCTAAACCACTCTTTTGTAATATGAATTACGAATGATTTTATCTCTTCTCAAGAGTATGTTCGTAGCCTTACTCAAAGCGCAAGTATAACATCCAAATCTTTTTCTTTTGAGTTAGTTTGTCAATTCGACGACTAGATATTTCTTGTAATATTTGAACTAAACTTTCAATGATAACAAAAGTCTCTTAAACTCTTTATATAAATATTTTGTTTGAAAACTGGATTCAACAGCTAGCTAGTTGTATATCATAATCTAAAAAATGATTATGAACTCTTAAACCTCACCACGGAGAATTTAAGAAAAATCCATGGAGAATTGAACGTGTCAGAAACACTTCACACATCTACTTGATATTATTTCGATTAGTAAATCAAGATCAATTACAAATGTCAAAAACTACGAGACTAACGTATATATATTCAGTATTATTAAAAAAATGCACTCCTCAATATAATTAGATTGTTTCTCAAAATTTTGAGTAGAAAGTAGTTTATAGCTCTTTTGAGAAGATGATATCATAGGTAATTAATTTCTATACCATATCAAAATTATACAAAAGGAAAATTGAGCTTATAATGTATTAAAATAATGATCAGTTACAATGTTACCCAATATCATATATATGCTTAATTACCTTTTGTAATATGGATTAATCTGTGACTACAACTATTTTATTACAACTATGTTATTGTATATAACCTATTCAAGATTGCAATGTGGTCGAATGAAAAGTTAATTATATATATGGGAGTTCTGAATTATACGATGGTTCACTTGTGGGGATACTAAACTCTAAATCCTGAGGGACCTTCAATAAAAACTGCTTGGATATTGTAGGGTTTGCTGTCGATGTTCCCAATTCATTTCACAATTTTTTGAATGTTCCTATCCATTTGCCGAGTTATTTACTCTTGAATGTCTATTTTTAAGAAATTCAAAGCACCCTCAAGTAAGCTGAACTCGATTAAGATCATCAACCTAACTTTTTTAAAAATAAAAACATGTAATGTCGAGATTTGAACTACAAGGTAATGCATCAACGATATTTGATAAATTCGATGAGAGTAAGAACACAAATGTGTTTATGGAAGAATTATAATAGACTCATAAAAATAATATGTTATGGTACAATGTTTTATATAGACGTAGAATTAAACCTAATTTCCTAATTTAATGGAAGATAAATATAACTAATGTATTTAATGGTAATGCTAAATATCCTAATCTAAATATTGATGTTTATCTATAATCTTCTAAATATTTCTTGATCTCGGTTTGGTCAATCTCGATTCGGTTTGGTCGATTTCACCGATCTCCCAATACCCTCCGGTAAGCTCATATGTGGTAACACGTGTGAGATTGGACAAGTCTTCAAAGTATCGGCATTATATCCAGCCATCGGATCATCATTGACGTTTATACCGGATCATAGGGTCATCTTCATGGTGTTTATACCTGCCATAGGGTTATCAACGACATTTATATCCGGCCGTGGGATCATCATCGACATTTATATCCGATCATGGGGTCATCTTCGTGGCGTTTATACTCCACCAAAGGATTATCAACGACATTTATACCCGACCGTGGGGTCATTGGTTTGATGAAAAATACATATTTGTAGTTATGTATTTTCATCGTCTTCAAATCACAAGTCTGGATCGTTCTTCGAACAGCTTGTTCATGAAGAAACTTATGTCATCGTGAGTTCTTCACCGACAAATTAGCATCGTATTCGTTGGAGTCGTCACTTTAATATTATCTTCGTGGTATCCATATTGTTCGTAGTGTAGATGAATTCACATGAAGACTGGTAAGAAAATGAAGAATAAAAACCAGAAAATCAATGAAGTGTGTTTGATTTTCTGAAAGAAATAGAAGTGAAGAGGAAAAAAAACAGAACAAGTGGATTTTTTATTTTTTTAGTGGGGAAAATAACGAAACCATAATCCACAGAGTTGGATCTATGGCTCTGATACCATGATAAATTCGATGAGAGTAAGAACACAAAAGTGTTTAGGGAAGAATTATAATAGACTCTCATAAGAATAATGATTACTTATGTAGAAGCAAGGATAAATCTAATTAACTAATTTAATGGAAAGATAAATGTAAATAATATATTTAGAGATAATGTTAAACTTCATAATCTAAATATTGACATTTATCAACAATCTTCTAGATATTTCTTGATCTCGGTTTGATCAATCTCGATTCGCTTTGGTCGATCTCACCGATCTCCCAATACCCTCTGGCAAGGTCATACGTGGTAACACGTGTGAGATTGGACAATTCTTCAAAGTATAGGCATTATATCCGGCCGTCGGATCATCATCGACGTTTATATCCGATCGTAGGATCATCTTCGTGGCGTTTATACCCCGCCATAGGGTCATTAACGATATTTATACCCGACCGTGGAGTCATCTTCGTGGCGTTTATACCCGGCCATAGGGTCATCAATGACATTTATACCCAGTCGTGGGGTCATCGGTTTGATGAAAAATACATATGTGTAGTCATGTAATTTCATCGTCTTTAAATCACAAGTCTGGATCGTTCTTCAAACATCTTGTTCATGAAGAAACTTGTGTCATCGTGAGTTCGTCACCGACAAATCAGCATCGTATTCGTCAGAGTCGTCACTTTAGTATTATCTTCGTGGTCTCCATCTTGTTCGTAGTGTAGATGAATCCACATGAAGACTGGTAAGAAAATGAAGAAGAAAAAGCAGAAAATCAATGAAATGTGTTTGATTTTTTTTTACAGAAATAGAAGTGAAGAGGAAAATAAGAAGAACAAGTGGAAATTTTTTTTTAGTGGGGAAAATAACGAAACCATAATCCATAGAAGGTGGATCTATGGCTCTGATACCATGATAAAGGTTAATGGGCTTCCAACTCAAAACCAATTGGCAATGAATGGATTGGCCCATATCCTTTATATATTAGTCAAGTCCCTTTCTAGTTCCCGATGTGGGATATTCTTCACACGTCCCTTCGAGATCATGGTTTTTCTAACCATTGATTTCGATAATATCTCACTTTGTGATTAATTTCAAGATCGATTATGTCTCTTTTCAACGGACCAGATCGATTTCAGTTCGATGGGACAATGTGTGTTCAAGCTCTAATACCATGTTAAATTCGATGAGAGTAAGAACACAAATATGTTTATGGAAGAATTATAATAGACTTTCATAAAAATAATATGTTATGGTACAATGTTTTATAAAGACGTATAATTAAATCTAATTTTTTTAATTTAATAGAAGATAAATATAACTGATATATTTAATGATAATGCTAAATATCATAATCTAAATATTGATATTTATCTATAATTTTCTAAATATTTTTTAATTTTGATTTGGTCAATTTCGATTTGATTTGGTCGATCTCATAGATCTCCCAATAATATTAGTACAAACCATTAGACTATGAACATGTTCATTTCCCCGTAGCTAGGGTCGGGACACGTTTTTTTTGTTTGTTTCATTCGACAACGACTATTTTTGTTTTCTTTTACTGCCACTGGTTTAACAACTATTTTGGCGATATATTTTGAAAATGGCGACTAATATTTTTGATTTCTGAAAATTTTAATGTTTTAAATTTAAATCACCGATCAGCCGATAGTAATTTTTGATGCTATAATTAAGCAACTACTAAACAAACACGAACTAATAATCGTTGATGGTTGTCGTTGCTAGTTGCTGGCAGAATCGTGCCTCGAGTTTTTGAGGCGTAAAGCAAAAAAAAATATTGTTTTATATATTTTCATAATAAACCAACATATTAAATTTTATATTAAATTAGAAAAAATTAATATTATTTCAAAATCTATGAAAATAATTTTATACTATTTTCTTAAACTATAAAATTATTATTTTATGCCATTTTTATAATCTATTTTCTTAGTTAACATTATTTTAATCTATAAAATACTTTTGTAAAATATTATGTTTGTAAAATTATTAAAATTTATTAATACTATGTATAAAAATATTTAAATTTTATATACTTTAAATATCATATATACTCTTAATATATAAAATATAGCATTAAAATTTATATACTTTTAAAAGTATGTTTTTATTAATGATATATTAAATTTTATTATGATATATTAAATAAATTTAAAATTTATATAAAAGTATTAAAATATTGTTAACAGTATTAATGCTATTTACAAATGTATTTTATATTAAATAGCATTAAATACATAATAAAATAATTTTTAAAAAATTAAATAAATATTTACTAATATATTTTTAAAAAATTAAAATTTGGAACCCTAAATATGTTTAAAATTTGAGGATTTTAGGTAAATACATTATTTTTTATACATGAGATACGCCCAGTGGCGGATGCAAATATTGTTTGGAAGGGGATGACATTTGGCATTGTCAAAAGAAATTATATATGATCTTGTTGGTTACATTACAAGGCAGGTTTGTTCATCATCCTTTTACCCCAAAGCTTCTCTCCCCTTTTCGGTTTCCTGAATCCTTAATTAGGCCAATATTTTTTTTGTTAAAGATTAATTAGCCCAATATTATCTTCTCATTTTTTATTAAAAAATTGGGGCCATATATATATATATAAAATAAATATTAAAATTTTAAAAAAGTCTTAAACCACTCCAAGGCTACAAAAAATGCAGTAGGCGAATAGACTCATGGGTGGAATTGATTTCGACGTACCTTCATACCACATTCAGGCACATGACTTTTCAATTTGTTTCTGAAGGTTTATGAACCCAATAGCATTGACCTCTCAATTTAATGTAACTCTCCACTCCATCTATACCAATTGAATACATTTTGTATGTATTCTTTACGATTTCATAACGTTAAATATATTAATGTCAAAGCATCCTCATCTTAACTAGGTCAACGGCTTGTATACAAAACGTGACTTGCCCACATAATAACGTAGTTAAGAATTGTCCCAGCTATTAAATATACTAGGAACACGACGCCGTTCGAAATTCAGAGAATATATATATATATATTAATGTAGTTGGACCTGGGGCAAGGTGCGTAAACTCATACTACTTTTCTGAGTTTTAGTTCTACTAAGAATAAAATAACATGCATGTTGGGAAATAGGAGCTAGGATCATTTATCTTGCCGGGTGCTTGTATTGTATGATGTTTGCAAAGCAAATTGAACAAGGTCCCTCCAGTTCATTGCCGGAATCCATTTGAAATTCCGGTAGATCATCTCACTGTCATGCTGTCTTATTTCTAAGATTAGTTGGATGGCTTAAGTCGGATGTAGTTAACCCCGATATATATAAATTTGGATTTATTCGTAAATTTTAGGCGACAAGTTTTTTTTGTTTGAATATATATAAATACTTTTTAGGAGAAATTCATTATATAGGAGGATTTTCAAAAAAAATTGTCCATCTAAATCTTTTTGAAAAAAGTTGTTGATTTAATCCTTTTGAAATATTTAATCATATTTTTTCCTCCAATTTTTTTTTAATTAAAATAAAACAAATCAAAACTTCTCATTTAAAAAGAGGTTTTGATTTAAAAAAAAATATTTTTCATTAATTTTAGGTGATATATAGTATTTAATAAAATCAGAGATTTAAAATAAATATAAAGCTTTAACTTAATCTAACAAATAAATAATTTTAAAATAAATATGATTTTTATTTAATAACATAAATTATTGAATAACTTTAAATACCATTTTTATTTAATAACGGAAATTATTTTTATAAATATTTAAATATTTTTATATTTATGTATTTTGTTATTTAATAAATTTATGTTAAATAAAGAAATATTTAAAAAGATACATAACAAAGATTTTATATATTTCTCAAAAATATATCTTTATTTAAAAATAATTTATATTTTTCAGTACTGAAATATATTATGAAATCAGAGATTTAAAATTAATAAATTAATATAAAGATTTTATATTTATAAATATTTAAATATTTTTATAGATATTTAAAAATAAATATAAAGGTTTAACTTAATCTAACAAATAAATAATTTTAAAATAAATACCAGTTTTATTTAATAACTGAAATTATTTTTAAAATATTTACAATTACATATATTTTAGATTCAGTCATTATTTTTGATATTCTTTTAAATAATTTTAAAATTCAGTTATTATCCTTTTGGATATTCAATATTTTCAGAATACATATTCTAAAATTCTCAAAATACGTATTCTATTTGCTAGAAAGCGTAATTTAAATTTCCTAAATCATGTACAACTGGTAGAATAAGTATTCTAAAAACATTATAATGTGTATTCTAAATATTTCAGAATAGGTATTCTAATATTTTCATTCTAAAAATCCTAGAACATGAACGATTGGTAGAACATGAACGATTGCTAGAATACGTAATATAATATTTTCAAACCATGAACAAATGTTAGAATACGTAATCTAATAATTTTATCTCGCCAGAATACCTATTTGATAATTTTCAGGACAATTTTCATCAAGTTAAAAACCTACTTAAAACTGCCTAAAATAAAAAAATTTCTTCTTCAAAACTTCTTAATAGGTGTGTATCTACATGTTTCTATGATTTTTGTTTTGAAAAAAATGTTATTAATCTACTAGTAGAAATAGTTTAGGAAAAAATGACAGTTCAAAAAAAAGTGTAAATGGACAAATTTTTTGCTAATCCTCTTATATAATGAATTTTTCCAACTTTTTTACTATTAAATAGCTTGAAATTACAATATTCTTTTCATGTTTGAGTGATAAGTGATAAGAAAAACGAGAGAATTGTGGCATTTGAAAAATAATAATTTAGTATTAAAGTTTAAACACTCAAATGTTTTTAGTTACTTCTACATATTTTGAACGGTTTACCAATTTTCGGAGTGAGTTCACCTTGATTGTCTCTATTTTTAGTGAATATAAAATAGTTTTCTACCAATATATAATTGTATTTAAGACGGTAATATATCATCACTCAAACATAAAACAAATTTTGACATTAGAAAACTTTGATGAAAATTTTGCTGTTGATTCTATATGACAAAAGGAATGAGAAATTGTAATAATCAATAATATTCATAGTTTTCTATTACAAGTTTGATCATGCTTTTTGTAACACCAAAACACATCCTTCTATAATACTATCAAAGAAAATTTTGATCCATTATAGTAAAAATTTTGATCTCGAAGACTCGAATCATATTTAGCTATGTTGTGACGGACGTGAGATGATTAAAAAGAAACCTAAAACAAAGACATACAACTAATATGAGTTGTTAGTTATGTTTACAAAAAAAGAGATACAATGGATTTCAGAATAGAACAAATATTAGGATAAACAAAAGTACATATAGAAAAACTCTAACTAACCTTGATCAGATTGAAGGTAAATGCTCAAAAAGAAGCTTAAGATGAAATTATGGCACATATATAAACATCTTGTGGTAAAACCCTCGGGATACATGTAACGTTCTGATTTATGAAAATATGGTGTTGTACAAGGAAAAAATAAAAGATTTGATTTGGTTATTTTGTCACTAGTGTACGTTTATATTTTATGTTACTTGTCTAAAAAAAATTTAAAAGTTAAGCGTGTGTGATTTAGAACAATTTAAATATGAGTGATCTATCGGGAAACGATTTTTGATATCGTGCGAGTGATGAAAACATACTAAATTTTATCATGTAGTGGTTTTTAGAGATGGTAACAAGTCTTTCAAGTCTCATGGAATAAAGCACGGGTCACCGGACGAGCATAGGGCCCATGGGCCGAGAGCGAGCATGTAGCCTACATACGATGGCGGTCGAGACGTTACAACTGGTATTGGAGCCAAACCCAAATGAGTGTGGAGACATGTGTGCTTAAACCATCAGGGATTACATTCTTGGTACGCAACGAGGACGTTGTGCTATGTGAGTGGAAATGATTGTAACATCCTAATTTCTAAAAATATGGTGGTGCATAAGAAAAACTTAAGAGATTTTAGTTGACTACCTATGTCACCAAAATACATTATCTTTTTTGTCATTTGTCCAAAAATAATTGAAGAGTTAAGCTGGAAAAATTTAAGGATGAATGACTAACCGAAAAGTGACTGATACCATGCGATTGAAGACAAAACACGAAAAAATATCATATGATTGTTTTTAGGAATAGAAACAAGCCTTTCAAATCTCTTATGACAGAGCATTGGCCGTTGGACGAGAATGAAACCCATAAACCAAATGAAGACATAGATCCACATACAATGGCGGTCAAGACGTTACACTAGCTCTTGTTAAAGCATATGTGACAATTATCTTTATTTTTTCTTCAAAATAAAGTAATACTAAAATGAATTGAGTTTTCTCGAATGTTTTTTTTTTTCATTTTTTCCCTCAAAAGTGAATATCTAAAGTATATTTTTACATTGTACTAGCTAATAATTTTTTCAAACATTTTTTTTTATTTCGAGTAGTCTCTTTTTTATTTCTAGTAGTCTCTCTTTTATCACAAACGTCCTTTCGAGCTAAGCTAACATTTTAATTGTGATATTCAATAAGTTTAAAAAGTGTTGAAATTTCATACTATGAACTGGGTTCGTGAAAATGTCAACACAATTAGTATTTTCTTCACGCGAATCCTCCTCTCACTTCTCGAAAAATAATTTCTCACATCAATATGTTTGGTCCTTTTATATGGACTGATCCTTGGCTAAAAAACTTGCAACTCAAACTTTCATAATACATTGTAGCCCGAACATGATGCAAATCCAAATCATTACCCAGTCTTTTTTACTATATCCCTTCTTTAATAGCTTCGTTAAAGCCATGTACTATGCTTAGTAGTAGACAAAATCAATGAAGGAAATAAGTTTTCACATCAAATTGTTCAAGCTCCTAATCCTAACGTGTTACTATCACTAGCAGAACTTTGATTTAAGTGTGTCTGACCACTACTGAAAAAATATCATTTAATTCCACTTCTTCTCTTTGATTGAAACCTCTAGAAACAACTAGAGCCTTATATTTGGCTTCCTCTGCTGGTAATATGCATTATTTATTCTTGAATACCCATTTTCAAGTTATAACCTTTCCCCTTGGTAAATGTACAATCATATCTAATGTTTAATTCTTATGTGATACTTTATCTCATTTCCTAAATTGCAGCAAGACATTTCTCAGTCTTAGTACCTAAAGCAGCTTTTTTAAAGTGGATGGTTTATGCAGAGCCGTGACTAACTTTTAAGAGGTCCAAAGCACATTTTTAAAATATATTTTTTACAAAATTATACAATTTAAAATATAATAACTATACATAATTGTTTTGAAAGATTTTAATTTTATAAAATAGTCGCATTTCTAAAATATCTTTTTGTAAAATTATATAATTTAAAATAAAATAGTTATAGATAATTTTTTTTGAAAGAAATTAATTTTATAAGATAAGCAAATTTAAAAGTAAATTATTCTTTAATTTTCAGAATTTTTTTTAATATTATGTAGCTATATATTTAATATATTTTTATATATTATGCATTTATGTAATGTAAAAGCAAAATAATGCCAATGATTCGATGTGGAATTAAAATAAAAACTGAATTTATAAATGAAAAAATAATGTTCAGCCATAAAACTCTAAATATTGAGATAAGAACCAACATAACCACTAGTTTTTTTACTAATAGGAGCCCTACTTTTTGCTCTAAAATGAGAGATGCTAGACAAGTGCCTTATTTTAGAAGGGTAGGCACGCCTCTGGGCTTATGAGTATCTACCTCCTCTAGAACCTGCAGTGCAGGATCCACTATATCTTCCAAACCATATCCACAAAAACATATATGTTCTAGGTAAACTCGGTTTTGACTTTGATCAAGAACTGAATTGAACCTCGGCACTCACTTTCTCACTTATTTGAATCGCATGCAAAAGGAAAAAAAGAAAGTAAACGACACAAAGAGATTTTACGAGTTTGGGCTCTGGTGTGAAGCCCTACTTCTCACTGGAGATTACTCTGAAATCCACTAGATCAATCGTTATCATGTTTACTAGATACAACCTCTCATAACCCTCTCTAACCTCTTCGATCTCTCTCTCTCTCTCTCTCGATGAACATACTCTGAACAACAACAACAAAAAGAAGAATCCAGAAGAAGCTACTATCAATTAAGATTCTAACAAACAATCTTCCTCGAACTGACACGTATCCAAGTCACTCGGTCCTTTTTTTTCTTGAAACCCTCTTCTTGAGATAGAGACATATCAAGACTTCTGTGAAAACTTCACAAACTTCACATATTTGGTCATAACTCTTCAATTCTCCACCTTGTCCAATATGTCCATCTCCTGAACATGAGAAACCCCTTCTAAGCAAATACACTTAGCTTCATATCTTCTAAGTAAACCCACTCAACTTATTATCTTGGAGATAAAGCTCTTTCTACTTCTAAGTGAATCGAAGTAGCTCCAGTGCATCTTGAAACTTGCCCACTGGAAGCCCATTTGTGAATATATCATCCGGATTATGAATTGTTGCCTCAATTTCAAACTGGTCCACAATTGATTTCCATGGTATGCCTCAGTTGCGATTCCTTTTTGTCGACAAGTTGCGAGTTTGGTTTTAATCCTTTGAACTCTTTATCTATTCCTTATAGAGAACCTCCTCTATATATGTAACCCAAGCTCGTGAGCATTATCACTATGTGAAATTGATAATTGAAGTGACTCCATAATCGTGAGTTTGATTCACGACACAACGAGTGTATTATTTGCACACCAATCTTCAAAGTCATTTGAACCCTCATTAGGTCGAGAAATAGACCTATCAGCAAATTCAAATTTCTTTTGTGTCTGGAGAACAAGTCGAATGTTTGTGGACCACTCGTCAAAGTTGGATCCACGCAACAACGGCTGCGAAATCAGGGTTTCTGGGCTATTACCGATGTGAGATCATATGGTGATATTGTTCGTCGAACATGTTCAATTCTCGGCTTGGATTTTGAAGTTACTTGCGTAGATCCAACGCCACAAAGAGAATTATCATCGTTTGCCATGAGAAAAGCTTCAACGAATAGAGATCGAAGAAGTTGAGGTCAAGAAAATATGAAGAAATAACAAAAATACGAAGAAGAAGAAGTTAAGAAATCAAAATATTTCTTAACACACAAAATCGATAACCAATAAAAAAATTTATAGTTAAAGTTTATGGCTCTGATACCATGTCGAGAAACTTTTAGTAGTTTGAAAAAATTTTGTTATTCATTTTAGATTAAAAGTTGTGCCTTATATACAACAAGATATCGAGATAGTTAACCTAATGTATAAACCATAACAGGCTCTAATTACATAGGACTCGAGAACGCCCAATACTCATGTTTTACCCTATATACTAGCCCAGAACACATAAATTCCATAAATTCAACCAAAAGTTATCCAATTATACCTTTTGAGAACAATCATATTTTAGAACCTCCAACCAAATATCTACTAATAATATATAGAACTAAACTTGTTATGTATCTCTTTTTGTCGAAATTATGTAGCTTTTGTTTAAAAGATCAACTTTAGTCTATTAGAAAAACATAAAATGAATGCTTCGGAGAATTAGTTTGTTTTTGTCAAAGTATCATCTGTTAATTTAATAAAAAGAAAATCAATACATATATTTATATAATTTAATATTTTATATATTTGAAAAAAATACGTATCTAATGTTTTGTTACTGAATCCTTCAAAATTGTATTATTAGGTTCCCCGTTCCAGACAAAGACTCCTAAAATATCTGAGTTCATGAAATGGATCAAGATATTTTTTTCACCCATAAATCTAATAAACCTCTAATTTTTTATTCCCCAACAAACCTTGTAATTTTAAGGTGAAATTATCTCATTATCTGTGACAATTAGTTGCCTGAGACTCTTTGTTTTTTTTTCCCGTTGTAAGTTGTAACTCTCGAGTTGGCTCCTATATCTGAAAGAGATGAAATGAAAACGTATTCGTAATAAACACTCCCTTAATTACTAACCTTCCCTTTCCCTTAATTATATCGGTTTCTTGAATAATGCAATGGTTCTGTTACTTCAATATCAAATTTCAAATTATCAATAAATTGAAATTCTAGCTACACTTTATCAAGAAAATAATAATAATTTGTAACGAGGATATTACTACTATGTCTGTATATAACTAAGAGTTACTTGACCATTATAGTAAAAACATTTCCTCTAATTGTAAACTCAAAATTTTTTGAATCTATATTAAAATAATTTCTAAATAAGAATATGTCAAATTTTATCTTATTAACTTATATCAGTCAAAATTCTAAAATCCTCTATTATTTTCAGTTATAGAAACTCTGGAATTTTTTTCTGATTAAAGTATATCTAGAAGTCAAGTTTTGAATAACAGCAAAATTCAATCCCATTTAAAATATACTAAATAAAAATAACAACACATAAGTCATAAGTTGTACTAAAACTTTTTAAATTAGTTAGCTTACCATTACAATTAAATAAATACTCAAAAATCAAAATTGTGTCCCCTAGACAAGGAAAGCTCAAAACTACTTAAATTCGGCTTATAGCAGTGTTCGGTACACAGAACACAGAGCACACACTAATCCATTTCTCTCTCTCTCTTTCTTTTTCTCTTTCTCATTAAGAAAAAAAAGGAAATAAAGCAACCCAATCTTCAAGCCTTCACAAACCCAGATCGGTTACTTTCTCATTCTTCTTCTTCTTCTTCTTCTTCTTCTTCTTCTTCTTCTTCTTCTTCTTCTTCTTCTTCTTCTTCTCAACATTTGATCTTTTTGTAATTCTTGCCAAATTCTCAAGAAAACAAAAAAAAATTCACTTTGTTGTTTCAAGAAGCAAACAAACAAAACCCAACTTGGGATTCTTTCTTTCCTCGAGAAAATTTTCACTTTTTTTTGTTACTCATTCACATTAATTTTGTGAAGAAAAGATGAGAGATTTGGTGTCATGTTTCAGTGAGAACTCAATAAACGTGACACATCCATTATCATCATCATCATCATCATTATCATGTTCAAAGTACAATAGCAGCAACGCTTGTATCTCACAATCTCTAATACCATCAATACAAACCTCAATCACAAGCATCTACAGAATCATTTTACCAAAACATCTCATCATCAAAGTCACTTGGTGTAATCCACACAACATCAATGGTCTAAGCATCTCTGTTTCCTCCACCGATCAAAACCCTTCAACATCACTCAAACTCAACACTTCTTCTCGTTTCTTCCGTAAGAAGAAAGGTAACAAATCACTCGACTCCGATCTCGGTAAAATCGAGGTTTTCTGGGATCTTTCCTCCGCTAAATACGATTCAAATCTTAGTCCTGAGCCCATAAATGGCTTCTACGTTATTGTCCTCGTTGATGCTCAATTAGGTCTCCTTCTTGGAGATTCATCTGAAGAAACTCTCCGTAAAAAAGGCTTCTTCAGCGATGTCGATCTCGATTTTTTCTCTATGGTTTCTCGTCAAGAACACTTCACTGGTAACAATACTTTTTACTCAACTAAAGCTAAGTTCGTTGAAACAGGAGATTCACATGAAATCGTCATTAGATGTAATAAAGAGACAGAGGGTTTGAAACAGAGCAATCATCATTACCCTGTTTTGTCTGTTTGTATTGATAAGAAGACAGTGATGAAAGTGAAGAGACTACAATGGAATTTTAGAGGGAATCAGACGATTTTCTTGGATGGATTGCTTGTAGATCTGATGTGGGATGTTCATGATTGGTTCTTTAGTAATCAAGAAAGTTGTGGAAGAGCTGTGTTCATGTTTAGGACAAGGAATGGTTTAGACAGTAGCAGACTTTGGTTGGAAGAGAAGATTGTTAAGAAAGATGAACAAGACAAGCTTGACTTCTCTCTCCTCATTTACGCCTGTAAGATTTAAGAACTTTAAAAAAAAACTTTTTTTTTGAGATTTACAAGAAATGGTGATTGGTTGATTCTGGTTAATATTTGAGAAATAATTTATGGGGTTTTTTTTTTTATTACTTACAATTTGTTCTTGAAATGAGTATAGATTTTCTTTTCTTTCTTACATTTTTTTTTTTGGAGTTGTGAATTTAATCTTGAGAAATTCCTAAATGTGATTTTTCTTCTTATCTTAGGAGTTGTTGTTTTGTTATTTGGCTTTCATAAATGGATAGACATTTTGTTGGGGAAATATTATCTTTTTTACTCTCTTTTTTGCAATATTATGATCTCTATGAACATGTAGTCAGTCCCATCTACATTTCTACATAAAATTCATAAATGTTGAAGCAATTGATGATTATGGTTAAGGAAGAAGAATTGAAGAGTGTGAGATAAGATGAGAATAAATTCAAGGGCATATGTGCACGCAGCACGCCTATAAAATTATGCATGGAGCCTCTTTAAAGTGCAAAAGTTAAAAAGCTTAGAATCTACTCATGCTAAATTATTATTATTATTTTCCACCTTAATCTAACGAAAACATATGAATGAACTTATATGATGTTTTAGAATTTCAGTTTATGAAAGTTTACGGAATAGTTTATTAGTCAAGTTCCAACTCTAGTTAGGTTATTTTGGTTAGGAAAGTTTTAGGTGACAAGGAACAATTTCTTCTAGTTTTAGATGACCACATTGTAAATTTGAGAGTTTTGTTATTTTGTTGAAAATTATTGTAAGAAGAAAATTCAAGTAATGGCTTGATTCTAGTTAAATTGTTTCGGTTAGGAGAGATTTAGGTGTTGACATATCCCATTCAAGCAACGATTTTTTCAAGTTTGGTTGATTTGGAGAGTTTTAGGTGACTACATTGTAAATTTGCAAGACATAGTTTTAGAATTTGATTCTAGATCAGTCCAAAACCATTCTAGTAAAAAGAAATCCAAAATAGACTTACGTTTTCATATAAGTTTATTTTTGATCATTTGTATTCGATTATTTTGAAAATATAGAAATTTTGGTTTTTCAAATGATTTTTGCATTTATATATTATATGATTAACCATGTCTCTGTAGTTGATTATTGTATATCAGGATATAAGTCTACTAAATTTATAATGCAATAGTATAGAAAAAAAGATTCGGTCAACATAAAATTAGTATATAATTAAAAATATTGATTCAAGTCATTTAAAACCAATTTGGAAATTTGAATGCCTGACATAAATATACCATTTTGACATATTACAGAAATTTGACAATTAACTATAAAGCAATTATAAATTAACAGTGCTTACACGTTCTCACGCAAAACGATAAAGAAATTAAAAGGAAAGAAAAAACATGTAAGATACAAAATGTGATGCGTGCACTATGCAGTGTGCCCATTCCTGCATTTCGTTTAATCATTAACAATGCATTCCATGAATAATTCAGGTTGCATATTACTATTTTATTTTCTTGATGGATATCGATTTATTAACATCGAGCTTGTTAGAGATAATAGTCATATCTATTAATTAGTAGGTAGGGATATTTCATATATTTTGGAAATTTTCATCTACAGAAACAATATTTATTTATATAAAACACTAGAAATGTACTATTTTAAGTGATATTAAAAGTCGCTATATCTTTCTCGTTCTCTGTTCGTCTCAATTTATTTATTTTTTCTTAATAGTAAATGCAATGTTTGAAACACTTAAATCTGATCATACATTTGACTTGAACAGTTATAATGTCTAACGTGAATTCTTCAAACTTCACTATTTGAAATCTGGAATTTTTGGCCACATTTTTTGTTTGATATGAACCATCACCAACATAGAAATGTAAGAGAATGAGCGTGATGGGTTGGATAAAATGTGGGTTTATGGTAACATTTTTGATTCGCACCTCGACACAATCTTCAAAATATCAATACATTGCATGTTACATTTCGCTCTCCTTTGAAAATATCATATGTGATAACAAGGAATCACGAGGGTGGAAATATGAAGGATTTTGTACACGACATTTATTATACATGGAAAACGAATTAGTTTCGAGAAAAGTATTCTTAGTTCTTTATATATTGCATGGAAAATCAACTTGCATATCTTCTCATATATATGGATGTACCATCCTCAAGGCTTCGTCATAGTGCTCATGAGCTACATCATAGTTCTACATCATGATCTCAATCACCTACAACTCCCCGAAAGTTCTTCTTCAACAACAAAATTATGATGCAAAATATTACATAGAGATAACATGATAAGACTGTATAAACTTTATCATACATCCATGGAAACGAATACTAAGTTGATTGCCGATGAGAACCCTAATGTATTCGACCATTACTTTATCAAAGTTTGGTAGGAACTATAACGTCCCAATCGCCACCGCATGTCGGTCTTTTCTTCGTCTTACGGTCGATACAATTACATATAGGAGACTCAAAATAACTGTTTATTGTTCCAATAAATTATCACGAAGATTTTTTTCATGTTTTGCTTTCACTGACAGTACTGAAAACCACTTTCTAGTAGACTATTCATTCAAAAATCGTTACAGCTCAAACATGATTAACCCTAAAATTTTGTCATGACGAGTTAAGATAATATAAGTGCACTATAAATGTCATTAACAAACTATTCTAATCTCTTCCACATGCATTTTTATTTTTTTCAAAAACGGGATATTAGAATCACTTCTATCTACGTCCTTATTTACCGAACGCAACATCGATGTTACGTACTGAAATTGATAACCCCCAGCAGTCTAAGCCCACATTACTCTACAGTCATTTAAGTTCTGACTCTGATACGAACCACTCTCTACTTAATAATCTCCATAAGAAGTTATTCCTCATGAGACATTCTATTTTTTTTTTCCAGTGTGAAAATAAAAATAACCTGAAAAAGGAAGGGAGGATACATGTGCCGAGCGGTGTCTGTATTGCTTTCACGCCCTTCATTAGTGGTCCCTTTTTGTTTTGCAATTTAATTTTCGAATCAAAATCTATCAGCCCCTCTCCAACTAGTGCTTATATTTAGTATATATACTCATGAGTCATCAAGAATTACTCTTAGCTCTGCAAATATTTATTTCTCCAAAACCAAATCAGTTTTTTCGAGTAAGATTATCTTAACAGAATTTGATAATATCATTTACAATGTTATAAACCAAGGAATTATTTCTCGAATTGATATCTCCTAGACTAACAAATTCCACTAAATTAAAACAAATCTTTAGCAAAAATAATATGAAAATATATAAAAAAGGACAGTCAATGTAAATAAAGCAGATAAAAAAGAAAGAATAACTTAACTGTATCTTCAGAGGAACAGTCGCATTAAATTTTCTTAGGCTCTTCACATGGCCATGCATGTGTCCTTTGTAAATGTAAGTGTACCCCATATATATAGGCACACAACTATGTCTATTTTTTATTTTTATTTTTAAATTATAATGAAATAAGAACTTTCCTCGAATACAATTATTTCTAATATTAATTGGTAAAATGCCAAAGTAACATTAATGTAACTATGCATTTGATTGTTGAGAAGTGAACTTTTACTCTACATCTCCCTCAGTTCTCTTTTGAATATCTTTGACATCATTTATTTATCAGTCAGACGGCCAAACCAAAAAAAAGAATCTGGAAACAATTATGTTAAACAAGAAGCAGTGAAATAGATTGTTTTCTTAAACAACCTGTAAAATATTCTCTGAAATCACATAAGCTCATAGACATTTTCACTGAATTTACATGAGTTTTGTTTTTCCTGTTTAAACACTAATAGTGATCAATCATAACAATAAGACAGCTCTATAGACTCACATCATAAATTTTCAACCAACAGAAAACAAGAAGTTGTTTGATATTATAATAACTTACATTGATAGTCGACACTAAAAATTTTGAGACTAGTCTTAGTTTTGAGAAAAAAGTAATTCTAACAACCTCAGTACGATATTTAGATATAATATATCTGGAGATAAATTGATCATTGTGAAATCTATAGAATCATGATGTGTTTTTTCCTATAAAGAAAAATGATGTTGGAGTTTTTACACATGCATTATAATAATAACTAATTAATAATTATGGTCAGTTTGAACAAAATTAATTAATGGTTGGGTCATTTTGAAGCAGTTAATTTCTAGAGTATAGTAGTGAGGTAACGTAGGTTTGTTGCACATGACGAAACTCCCGTACGTTTTATCAAAATTTATTTATGATTGAAAGTCATTTATAGGAATTTTTCAGATGACTATTATATATATAGTAAAAATAAATTCTTCAATAATGAGTTATTTATATAGTCAAACATTTAAAAAGTAGGTTTCAAGATTATATTAGTAGCACTATAGTCTCTCACCTATATTGCATATAAGCTCTAAGATTTGAAATTATAGCAAAGCTCAATTCATAGCAATGTTTGAAACCTGAATCAGAACCAAAGCCGAACCAACTAATATTTTGAATTGCAATTCAATCTAGTCCAATGGGTTTAACAGGTTTCACAAAATATTTACTTTACTTTAATTTTAAGTTTATAAATTTATCAATAAATATATGCAATATATATATTATCAAGATATAAATATCTATGAAACATAATAGTATTTGGAAGAAACTTAAACTCAAGAGAAACTATTGAAATAACTTGTAATATGTTAAAAACATCCAAACCATAAGAGTATCAAATAAATTAATATTATTATCTACAACTATGAATTTGGATAATATTTTTATTTTGTCAAATAAATTATTAAAAAGAAAAAAACAATTATTATTTAGTAAAAAATACTAAATCGATTTATCAAAAAATTAATAATAATAATAAATCGAACCTAATAAATTGTTTTTGTTAAAGTTTATATTATATCTTCAATTAAAAGAATAATTGACCGTGTTGCCCTTATGTTACAGTAAAAGTATGACACGCGTCAATTAAAAGACATGTAAGGACATTATTTTGGTAGTTTCTTATATTTACTTCTCCTTTTAATTTATCTCGTGATCACTTTTCCCTTTACAGCCCTATTCCTCTCAGGACAACTGTTCTTCTCTTTACTCTTTTTCTAACAACTAAATATTTCTCAATTGTTTCAAAATCAAAAATAAAAATGTCATGATTTTGTCGATTCTCAGACATAATTAAATATGGCCCTTAAGAATCTGTTATGATTAAAATAGACAATTTAGATTTGGAAATGCAAAAAAATCGTAATGCCTTGATGGGATGGGATGGGACAAGTATTGACATTAACATTTTCATGACCTATTCGAATTTTTAAATCAACACACTTCACTTTTGCTCTGTTTCTTGCTCTTCTCTGTTTTTGAAAGTTTGGGCCTTTTTGAGTCGAGTGGTTCTCTTACGATGTGTACGGCCTTGTCTATGTTGCTCCCACTCGTGTCTTCCTCTTAGTACTTTGTTTCCACAAGCCTGCTTCAACAAACATGTTTCAGTACTTAGGTATGTTCCACTTGAGTTTAAGAGAAACTGACTGAGACATACCTCACAAACATATTGACTCCATAGATCTCTTTCAAGTGACTTTCCTGAGGTTGAATCATGTCCCGGTTCAGTTTCTCTCTTCAGGAAACACCGGAAGATCTCTGAAGCAGGTTTAACCACTTGAGCATCCCATGACTCTTCAGATTTGCCTTTTAAGAACAAGAAAACACACCAACAAGAGAGATTCTTAAAAGTTTGTTCTCCAAGTAGCTTTGGTATCTTAGTTGAAATATTGATGAAATGTATAATGTATATACTTAATAAGTACTCTGTTGCATCAATGTAATGAATATTCCAGGCAAAGACCGTTTCTAGTCGATTGACTCTCCTTTTCTGAAACACAACGTAAAAATGAATTGATGAATCAATTGCATAAGTTAGAGAACAAGTTTGTGTATTAAGGAGGACTTACTTGACGACGAAGGAGCCTTCTGGTATTTAACTTTACTTTATCAATTGCTTCCTCTAACATAATCCTCAACTTATCATCTTTCGGAAAACTCAGAATCTTCCCCAGATTCTCCTTCATAACCTTATCATCCTTGCTTGAGCTCGTTAATTGCATTTTCAGGAAATCTTCAAACTCTCTGACACCTATGGATTGTCTTAGGCCTCTAGTATAATCGGCTCCTGGTTTGTATATATCATATACTTCATCAAGTAGTCCAGCATCTACCATCGAATCTACTCTTTGTTCAACATATCTGTCTAGCACCGAGGTTTCAGCGTCCATACATATCAAACAGTAATCAAAACGAGAGGCATCAATGCATCCCCAGTTCTGCCCTGCCACATACATTAGTTAATTTACTTCTCAAAAGCAGTTTAGGGTCATCAATACACATGTCTAAATACATATTTATAAAATGAAAATTTAACTTGGGGTGTGAACAAGGAACCTACCTCTGCCGTCTTTCCTTGATATAGCTTGCTCGGAAGAACTCCTCTACTAGCATGCAAGCTCAGGTATTGCTTAATCTACAAAACATCGGACCGGAGTGACTAAACCAGAAATTGCACAAAACTTTGTAAGACCAACAAAGCCACATAAATTTAAGATCACTGTCTATCTATACAGAAGAAAACAGCTAATCAAGAAATCTCACTTTTCTGTGGTTATTAGGGTGAATTCTGTTTGCTGCAACAGGATCAAGCTCTCTAAGAAGGTCATAGCCATGGCTCAAATCATCTTTCCCAGAGACAGACTCAACATCCAAACCTTCGTCAACCACGGTCACCACATAATTTCTCATTATCCAGTTATAAATTCCTCAAAAAACTGTCATGCTTACAGAGATTCTACATACCTGAAGCAAAATTTGAAAAATACTCCTCTGTGTCTTCTTCTGTATCATCAAGAAGAAATTTACTCACAACAGCCTACATGAAAGAACACGAATAAGATAAGATATAAATCAGACGGTGTTCTCGCCACAGAAACCAAATGACTTGAGCAACAACAAGATTACCTGTATATAATATTGTGTTCCTCCAACAAGAACAGGAATGTGATTGCGAGAGACGATCTCCTCAATAAGCTGAAACAAATCAATCCCAACTATATTAACATGGCATACTGATATACAGATACAGAGCAACATAATGTGATTATTTGAATAACATAATTTGTAATCCTTATATACAACAGCAAACAACAACATCATATTGATATGTCTCATCATCTACTTGTTCCTCCTATATGATTATCAAATTCTCCATGGGAATACAAAAAAATGAAACTTTAAAACAAGTTTGTACACACAGGAATGGTGAAGTCTCGAAAATCCTTAGCTGTGAACTCCATATCTGGGCTCACCGTTCCAAGTAAATGATGAGGAACTCCTAAACAAAATCCCCAAATTCAAAATCAAAACAAAGCTAATCATCTTCTTGAACTTTATAATAAACACCAATCAGAATCAAAACTAAACCATTTTGTTCTTTGATGGTGACTTTATTGGTGAGAACGTCGAGGCCAGAGTAGATCTGCATTGCGTCGGCGTTAATGATCTCCACCGGGAAATGAGACGCCAAATCAACGGCTAGCTTCGATTTCCCAGAACCTGTGGGACCCATTATCACAACCACCTTCGCTTTCTTCTCTTTATCTTCCTCGATTCCGCCATTGCTAGGGTTTAACAACATCGCTTTCCTTCGGCCAAACCAGAAACCTCCAGCATCTCCTTCTCCGGCTAAGCAGAAAGTATCAATGTTCCGGTTTATAACTGAACCGCTTTCTATTTAGTCACCTTTTTATCATTGAACCGGTTTCAATTCGGTTTGGTTGGTTTGGTTTTCTGACCGATAACTAATAAGGCCCAAATAATCGGCCCAACACGCGTTTCTCCTCTGTTTTGAGATTAGGGCTTTACTTCGAATTCTTGTATGTGAAGTAAAGTTTCTGAAAAACCATTGTGATTTGTCTTTGGCTAATCTTTGTAGATGACAAAGAAAAAAAGAAAACTTTGATCTTGAATCGGACCACATTGTCGATATGATTCATCATCATACTGAATTCTCAAACAAGTTGATAAACCTCATCCCTGCAAGATTCTATTTGTCCGATGATACGGAGAAGAAGTGGTTTCAAGGTCTTAGCAAGAAACAAAAGGCTAATAATGCTAAGAGAGAAAAAAATTGAAAACTTAAAGAAGGCAAAGAGAGGTATGTTAAACCCAAAAAGATATATTTACCATTCTTGATTTGCAGAATCAGAAGCTGAAAAAGTCCGGTAATGAGACAGGAATTATCAAGGTTATGAGTGTTGGTTTGCAAGAAGATTATACATTTGAGAAGATGAGACAACGCCATTATCTCAAGATTGAAGAGATTAGAAGAGGAAGTTGAATGTTATTGAAGAGGTTGTGAAGGATCTTACTTATGGTTATGTCAAGATTGGGGAAGATGATAAGGAGGAATACGGAAAATGATGAAGAAAAAGAGAGTTTCTAAGGCGAGAGAGCTTGAAATGGCAATGGAGTTGGAGGCATTGAAGAAATATTATGAGAAAGGAGGTATTGTTTGTAGAGGCAATTGCGGCAAGCGGCGATAAGAATAGATGATGGTATCAAGATTCATGATTATCCAAAGCGATTAAAGCAGAGAATCCGCAAAGATAAGAAGACGTGCGAGAAGAGCACGGAGAACTGGAAAGAAAGAGTTGAAGTGCAACAGAAGGTTAAGTGGAGAAACAACAAAAGAGATCAGAGAACATTACTGATATGATTCTATCTTGCGGATCAAGTAATGTGGCCGTTAGAATCCATTTATGAAGTAAAGCATGTGTGAAGTATGTGAAATTCAAACCGAAGAATATTCTAGAATCCTAGTGGAATAAAGATTAAGTTGATTTAGATATAATTCATAAGATTAAGATAAATTATATTTCTAGTTGAGATAGGTTTAACTCTTATCTATATATATAGATGTATGTCATTCATTAAACAATAAAACAACACAATCACAAAACCATTTTCTAAACTTTCACATTCAAATAGAAGATGATGAGGAAGATTGCTAAAAGAGAGAAAAAAACTCTTATGTCTTGGCCATTAAGGTTTAACTTTTAGTTTCATGTATCTACGGCCCTATTCGTTTCTTCATTCGGATACTGCATCTGGATGCAATATCTACAATCAGTATCTGGATGCAGTATTTAGATGTTGTTCGATTGTGTATCTGGCTTTTGCATCCAAATGTTACATCCGGATACAATTTGGTTTGTTTTTGAGTTTGTAATAGTATCCCAATGCAATTAACTGAAAATGACCAAAATGGACATATTTTTATGCTAATAAATAATATTCAATTATCTAAATTATACATGCAATTCAATAATCACCAAATTATTGTTTCATGAAATAATTATATTTATTAATATATTTTACTTATTTTTACTTTATTAAAATAATTTAATTATATTTTTAGAATTTTAAAAGTTCATTAACATTGATTTGTTTAATATATAAAAGATAAAATTAAACCGAAAATTAGATGTCTATACAATTCAATCACAACATAACCTACTACCATTAAAATATATATAAAATACTCCACAATGTTTAAATACCACAAAAATCAACAAAAATAAAACACCTAAACCACAAATATTAATATGGGAGTTGACGTCCTCCTATAATTTCTCTTGTGATTTTATCACGAAGAGTTTCCATCACTTTATCACCAGTCGGCATATATGGAACATGTTCATTTTCTGTCACTTGATCACCATGATGCTCGTACTCTTCCATTGTCTCCCAATGCACAAAATCACGATCTTTGTAAGATGAGTCTTTTATAAAATTGTGGAGTGCCATTGTCGCGGTCACAATCTTCATCCATTTTGTTAACTCATAGTTGGGATGTTTACGGTCTAAAATCCTCCACTTTGCCTTCCACACTCCGAACGTTCGCTCAATATATGACCGCAAACTCGAATGTCTACGGTTAAACAACTCTCTAGTATTTGATGGAGGTCCTCCCCTATTAAATTGATCAATATGGTATCTAATTTTCCGATGAGGACCAAGATAACCAACCCTAGTAGGATATCCTGAATCGACAAGGTAGTAATTTCCTTTTCGACCCATAAATGGTTCTACATTCTGGGATGGAGGACGAACCGGGATATGAGTGCCATCAAGTGCACCAATACAATCCTTAAAAAATGGTGAATACCTTCTATCACTTATCAAAATGGGGCTAGCTCTTGTAAATTCACCTCTTGACAGTTTCACAATCTCTGTTGCAAGCTTCAGAAAGACATTCAAAACTTCATCTAGCTTTCTTTTCACTGTGTCAAGAGAATGTTGATATCTCTCGGCTAAGGCCCGCATAGTGATATCTTGTGCAACCATCTCTATGAACATTGCCACACTTTATTCAAGATAAACATGAGAAGATTCTTTTAGATTGTATTGCTCTGATAGCGTTTGACATAAGCTTTTGAATGTACCTTAATTTCATCTGTAAAATATCAAAACACTCTCTTTGTGATTCCACCATAAACCGTTGCACACGACGCCATCCTACACCTCGATCTGTCCTACGAATCTATCTATCAAAATTAACATCCGTGACTCCATAAAGTTCTTCAATAGCAATATGCATATTTCTTTCATCCTTTAAAATTATATATGCGTCATCATCCTCCAAGAAAAATCTGAATGTGTCATGGAATTAACAAATAGAAACTAACGTTTAAAATAGCACAAATGATCTGTTCAAAATAGCATTAAAATGATATGTTCATAACAAACACAAACTAAGATTCAAAATAGCATTAAAATGAGCTGTTATAACAAGCATAAACTAAAGTTCAAAAGAGCATTATCATATCCTTAAATCTAAAGAGCATCTCTGCTTTCACCAGTTGCAAACTCCAAGTATAAAATCTTGTTTTCATCATCTTCATAACCTAAGAACGTTTGGCGGTTGGTGGAATTTGTCTGAAGATGCAGAATGGCTGCTTTGTACAAAGAAGACCACATCCTTACACTCGATAGCGAATGCAAAACCCTCATAGCACGTATCTGACTACAACTATATTCAGGGTGCTATTCCAGTAGTTGGTTTTTCTGAGAAAGTATTGCGTCTCTTGACTCACTACTTTCCCTAATTGCCTCAGCTACATCATGTGATACCCGTCTTTTTTATTAACTTGTGGTATATTGGATGATGATGGGGCATCAGTTGCTTGAGTGGGTGGAAGAACCGTTTGTCTCGACTCTGATACAACATCAGACTCATTTACATGCTCCTCAGGAATTATGGAATCTAAATGGTCTTCTCCTTGCTGAGCACTCCAACCTTCAGCTCCACTTATATAAACAGAACCATAGAGCTTTTCCATTAAATCCATATTTGCCAATGGTTTTTCTTTTATTCTTCTAGCTCCAGGCCATTCCTGACATTAAAAAATGTTTAGATTAGATTGAAAGTAAACACAAACTATCTTAGATGTGTACTGTGAAAAAAATATAATGAAGCATGTTCTAGAGACCAAAAACTGTGTCAAATGGAAGACAAATTAGATGAATACCTTAAATCGCTCTTCCCACCAATGATCACTCATCTCTATGAATCCATTTGAGTCATAACCAAGTCCGGTCCTATATGTCAATCTTTTGAAAGATGTATACTGCTTCTTACAAGTGTTGTATTTGTTTCTGAATTTTACCCAAGTGTGTTTTTGTCCAAATACTTCATATAACTTAGCCAAAATGTTTTGCTTTCCTGTATCATTCATCTCTGATTTCTAAAATTTCCCTTATCTCTTTCTTCAATTCTAAGTTGAAGATACAAACGGGTTTCTTCATCATTCCATATATATATGGGCTATTACTCCAAACAACATTTCCAAAATACACATAAGATATTTAACTAGAATGTAATATTAGTTTAATAGGAAGATATGAATACTCACATCATTGTCATTGCTTGATGACACCATTTTTTTCTTTTTGCTTGATAATGAATATCTGAAAAAATAAAGTCAAGACACTTAGCTTATATACAAGTTCTGAAAATCAGAGAGATGATGAAACAAAGGAAATCATGAGCTAACTTTTAGATTATATACAAAAGTTATGAAAATCAAAGAGATAATGAAACAAAGCAAACCATGAGCTAAGTTTTAGATTATATACAACTTCTGAAAATCAGAGAGATGATGAAACCAATTTTTTTTAATCATTGTTGACCTAGAAATGTGAGGAAAATCACAATAAACAAACCAAAACAAAAGAGATAGCAGAAACTCAATCATATGTTTTCTTCTTTAACATGTCATGGCCAATTAAAGTACATGGTTAAATCTTAACAAAATAAATATTCACATTCCTCAAAACTAAGACAAATTCTACAATGTTCACAAAAAAATAGAGCTTGCATCAAATCAATAAAATTTTCAAAATATCTAAAGATTACATTTCCTAAAATTTCATGGTAAGAAACGGCAAAAGCATGTGCCACTCATGTTGCTAATATTTCAAAATAGTTTCAGACAATAAAGTTGTTTTTAAAATAACACCTTAGTAAAGATATCAAACGAGAAAAAACAACCTTAATCCAAAGTAACACTTAGGGCCCAAGAAAAAGATTGATAGAGTCCAAACAATAAGAGAAGACAAAAAGATAACTCAAAAGGTATGTTTTTAAAATTTGAGATTTGAGAAATAAAGAGGAGTATTGAGATTTGAGAACTTGGTGTCAGGCTCGAGCATTCACCTTTTAAGATATATATCTCTATCTCATCGCCACTAACACTGCTACTATCCCATAAGAAGATATCTATCTGATACAACAGTTACATCTCACTTTTTTGCTGACCAGGGACCTTCAATGTCTTTTTAAACTTGTATCAAGTCACAACATCATACCCAAATCATCTTAAATACTACATTAAACTTGAGTTACCCACTATATGCATGGGAATATAATGTTAATTTTGGTATTTTAGAGAACTATAATTACTAAAACCACACCTAAGCTTTCTCCTTGTAATTTTTATTTCTTGGTTTTATCATATAATATATAAGAGATTACATTATACGAGCAAACTCTTGTAAGAAGAAGAAACCTCCATGGCACTCAAAACTCCAAACAAATTGATAAACAATGTTCCTAATACAACTTGTCATGCATTTTTAATAATAAATGTGTATGTAGATTTTAAAAACAATAGTATCTAGCAAAATGTGCCTACATAAGATGCACGTAATCTAAACATGTAATCAATTGTTTTCGGACATAGATACAAACGTGGACTCATGTGAAACCACCAGTTTCTTGAGACTCTCAACCATCCACCGTCCCCACCTCGCGTTTATGCCAATGTCACCTTTTATTAATCAATCAACTACATTCATCGTATAACACTGTATGCATCTCAATAACATTGCAGAATATGCAATGAACAATACCATCATCAAAGCCTTTACTAAAACTACACCAAGACCTTTCCCACTATACAAATCTTAGTACTTTAAGAACTTAAAGTGCTAAACAACTACAAAGATTGGATAGAATCTAAACAAGTAACCAAAATAGCTTTAAAATCCAAAAAAAAAAAAACCGAAAAGAAACATATGCATTCCCAAAAATTCTTGCTAAGCTCCATACATATTTGCTAGTCTCAAAGAAAAGTATTACATGTAAGGCTCGTGTCAATTAAACAAATTTCTACCATTTTCTCCTTAGAACACACATGCAACTCAACTAGCTTTACATGAAATATAAGCTCAATGGAACAAAACAACTCAAATATCTATGTATTTCAAGCTAGAGAAGATGAAATACAAGCTCAATCGAACCACAAAAACTCACCAACAATCAATTAATCATTTTAAGAAAAAGTAAAAAGAGGAGCTACAACGGAGGATAAGCATGTGAGCTTACCCAAAACTCCAATAAAAGTCTGGCGAAGGAGGAAGAGACTTGTATGAGGAGTTTCGTTTTCAGAAAGAGCTCGTGTCTGAGAATTTTGTTCGTGACGGCAAAGGAGGCGAAGGAGAAACTCACTGTGAGATATTTATGTTTGCTTAGGGTTTAAGGGTATATTAGTCTTTTTAAGAATGAGATCTAGATGCAACATCCAAACCCTCTTTCTCTCAGCATCTTAAATATCCAGATTTTTTATATTTATATCTCATTTTAACATCCACATACATAATTTAAAAAGATCAAACGAACAACATTTGAACATTTACATCCAGATACAAGATCTGGATGAGAAAACGAATAAGACCTAAGTTCTTAATTAGACTTAACATGTTTTCATATGCTTCTTTGTATTTCATTTACATTGAATCAAAAAATGCTACTGTAAGGAATTTTGATGAGGTTAAAATTACAAAAGTTCCAAAGTCAGTGAGCATATTTGTGGAACATTGTCACAGAACATGAAATGATGAAAACATAAGAAGAATGTGAGATCATACCAAATCTTTAAACACATTTCTGCCAAGGTTTCTGAATAAAAAACAGATTTTGATCACAAAGACAAGCAAATACCAAATCAAACAATTAAAAAAGCGAAAAAAGAAGAAATCAAAGCTGGCTGCTGCTTTTGCAACCTTTGTTTGTCATCATCATCTTGTGTTAGCGTAGAGAAATTTCAATACTTTTGCTGAGTTCCTCCAGTTTTGACATCCGTAGTTTCTCGCTTTCAGTAACCAGCTAAACACATTTTCATACCAGAAAGATTCAGAAATGATCTTGAACAAAAAAAAAAAAAAAAAGACAATTGGAGACATGAATGTTTTCACCTCAACTAGCTTGCTAACAAATAAGGCTTTCTCTTTGTTCTTTTCATTATAAGCTTCAAGAGCTTCTTTGAACTCCCTCTCCTGTAAACAACGACCATTGAGACAGGAATCTTCAAGAAAGATAGGATTAATGAACATTACAAACACACATTAGTTACCTTTTTTTGACAACTCTGTCCTAAAGGCTCGAGTTCTCGGTTAATAGTATCGACTCTTTTCCTTATCGCGGATATCTCCTTTCTCATTGGATCGGTAAGAGCTTCAATCTCCTGAAAATGTACAAACACAACACTCTCAAAATGAAAATCTTTGTCCAAGTTCTTGAAAATGTTACAAATCAAACTTACTTCTCGAATCTCGGCTAATCTTCTAGTTGCTTCTTCAGCAACTCCAAGCTTTGTTTGAACCCTATACTTAACTTCCATCTTCCTCCTTTCAATCTCATCTTCCTTTGCCTTAAACATAGCCAAAGCAGAGCGTGAAAGCTCCTCTTCTTTGTCATCAATCATTGGACTTCCATTGATGCTTATGATTCCCGAGCTCTTGATGCGTTGCATCAATGGCGATTGTGGCTGTTCCAAGATCTGTCTTGTCGTTGCCATTGTTTCTCAGATCCTTTTTTCTCTTCCTCAATGGACGAAGATGACTTGTTATATAACCCAAGAGTGACGTTTTAAGAGCTATCAAGACTCATTATCATATTACTTCTATTTCTTTAAATGACCAAAATGCCCTCATGGTCAACACATTATCACTGATTAAACATCTATTTTAGACTAACTTAGAGGCTTAAGAGGTCAAATTTTGAATCAAAAAATAATTTTATATGAAATACATTAAGTTTGTTCATAGAAAGGAATATATATTGGAATTGGGAAAAAAGAAAACCAAGTGGGGCTAAAAGCTCTAGTAGGTTAAAATGTTTCTATTGAATTGGTAATTTAACAATTTTCTTGAGTTGGTATATTGTGAAATAGGTAGCTAAAATGTTATTCTCATTGTTTGGTTCTCAATCCATAAATAAGACAAAGATACGTATGGATAATGTATGTAAATGTATGGATTAAATTTAGAAAAATGTTAGGTGTGAAGGCAAAACAGAAAACAAAAGTATATTATAATTTGCTATTGAGCTTTCAGGAAGATCAAACTGAAAATAACAGATAAATATGTTTATTTTTCTTTACAAAAGAAAAAGCCAAATAAAGATGTTGAGTGCTTGTAATGGAAGGCTTCTTGTAATGTGGAGGAGACAGTAAAATATAGGAGTACTGTCAACTATGGCTGAAACTTTAAGGGAAAAGCAATTCCTGATTATATAATATACACACATGTATTATATCATCAAACCTCAATGACGTATGACAGTTGAAACAATTTGGTATATTGACAGAACATGTTTTACATAAACGGAACAAATTATAAAACGGATCTATCATTTTCAATTCTTCATAAAAACTTTAGTTTATTATGAAAATGTGTTTATTAAATATTTAGTATGGTTGGTTCAACCGGTTGGAAAGATGTTGTTACAATGCTCTCGAATCTTAAGTGCTATATTCGGAGAATGATAATTTACGACTGTGGGTCTGCAATAAGTATCCGAGTTGGGTCATAAAAACATCTCCAACACATTTCTCGATTATTTACTCTAAAATAAAGAAATATTTAGACATGAGTAGTTTAAATGCAGCAGTTACAATTGCGGTTGCGGTGCAAGAATTTGCGAAAACTGTTGGTTGCATTTATAAACGTTATTAAGTGATTGTATGACTACTTTAACAATTAGAAACAAATGCGTTTGTGAAAAATTTCTAACTGTTTAATAGCGGTTGCAGTTTAACATTATCAAACATATTTACAATATATAATTTTTATAAGAAAAAAATATATTAATATAATAAATTTAAAAATGAAGTTTTAAATAAATTTTTAGAATAATTAATTAAAAGTTATTTATTTTAAGAGGTTTGAAATATTTTTTATATAAAAAATATTTTACACTAATAAATATATTTTAGTTTAGTTAATACATATTAGTATTACCTAAATTTGTTCTTAGTTAATATATGATAAACACATTTAGTTAATATATGAAGCATTTAACAATTTTGTTTAACTAAATTTTGTTACACATTTAGTATAACTAAATTTTGTTTTAGTTAATATATGATACACATAGTTAGTTAATATATGAAGCATTTAAGAACTTAATACAGTAATATATGATAAAAGAAAAGAAAATTTTGTTTTAATTTGTTTTTGATTTTTTGTAAAATTTATTAATATTATAGATTAAAAATAAATAAAAAATAATTTTTTTAACCAACCGCAACTACAAATGCTAACTAGAAATAGTTCTTGAAATATAGCAACTCCAAGCGGTTCAGAACGATCAATAACATTTTTAATGATTATTATTTAACGTTTGCACCACAACCGCCCGCAAACGCAATATTTACAGATGGTTGCGGGTGAAACAATAAATCTTTAGTTAGATTTGAGTCTTTCTCTAATCCATTCTCTAGTTTATACTCTAAAATGAAATATTCCAAGTATATATTTTTTCTACTTAATTTTTTTAAAACATCCATCATTTATCAAAATTATAAATTTGACTCACTTATTTTTTAAGCCAAAATCTAATAAACCTATGATATCATTCAAATGAAAAATTTATTACATAAATAAAATTAATAACACAACATAAAAACAAAAACAAACACAACAAAAGATGAGAAATTTTTTAAGCATGATCATTAGTGTTTGTCCCAAAAATAATCAAATAACGCATTTTAAAATGTGAAATGATCTAATATTGTTTACTAGTATATTTATGAGCTAATATTATTTACTAGTATTTTTTATGAGCTAATATAAAATAAATTATCTACATTAGTTAACTACATAACAAAAAAACTTGTTTAATAATATTGGTTAAGTATAAAATAAAAACATATAAAAGATAGATGACTACTTTATAAATAAAAAAGTTTCACTCTATAATAGAGTAATAAATAGTATTAATCCAAATACAAAGTAATTTTTTCATTACTATATTTTAGAGAGGGTTGAAGAAGGTTTTACTTTATAATAGAGTTTAGAGGAATAAATAGAGTAGGATTGGAGATGCTCTAAGCGACTAAACGCTATATTAGTGATAATTAACGCTTATGGAATGTCATATGCGAAAAGGTATTTATATTCGTTGATCTCGAATAGAGAAAGACTTCGCTGGTTCACCCGTAACCACCCACAAACACTATGTTTCCGAGAGGTTCTGGTTGTTTACGTTTAATAATAATCATTTAAAATTTCAAAAACAAAACAATAATTATGTAAATCGCTATATACCGTTCCGAATTGTTTATAATGGTTAGATTTCAAATGCTACTTCCAGCCAACGTTTGCAATTGTCGGCAGTTACGGTTAGTATTAAATTATTTTTTTCTTAAGTCTATAGTTAGTCATTAAAATTTACCAATATATATATATATATATATGTATTTACTCTCTCTTATCAAATACTATAGTAGGAAATTCTTAAATATTTTTGTAAATATTATAAAAACTAAAATATACTCTCTATGTTTGACAAAGATAAATTTTAAAGGTTTTACACACATATTAATAAAAAAATTTACATTACCTAAAATACCATTATTTTTAGTTAATGTTAATTATTTTATTTACTTAACTCTAATTATAGGGGCATAAAAAGAATTATTACATAAATTTTGTCTTAAAAATACAAAACATCCATCTTTGTGAACTTTTTTTTCTAAAACATCTATCTTATATTTCTAAAAAATATAAGTATAAAAATATTTCTTGTATATATAAAAATATTTAAACCTTTTAAAATAAATCCTTTCATTGTAGTATGCACGAACTTCCTCCTGCACATTCTTAAACATTCTCTACTCGCTGGAACATCTATGCGGTACTTCAGCCTGAGAGATGGGATAGCCTGAAATGCCATTAGCTACAATAAATATATAAACACATTACCAAACACATTAAATTAACCAATACACACAAGGTTTTAATTGTATTACCTCCAAAGGAACTATGAACCCGGGAAATGTCCAGGATACCTTTCATTTTTACTATACCATTGAAATGGTTCAACATATTCTCCAGCTCATGTGAATAGTCCTCAAATGTTTACCTCCCCTAAAGAAAATTCTTGCATCCTCGCAGATCATTAACAATGCGCAGAAGAAACGAGTCAACAACTTGTGGTACATTTGACTTCCCTTTCATGATCGAGGCGAGGAAGTAAAACACTGCCATCCTTAACCAATCTTCAAATGCTACCATGGAGGTCAACATATCTTTTACCTCTGACAGGTAGATCCCCTCTCCGTCAAACTGTCTCTGAACAAAAATGACACTCCCAAGATTCTCATAATCTTTTGGATACTCACCACAGTTTAGACCGGATATCTGTCTATGCTCCCACAAAGAATAGTGGGCAGGAACCCTGTTGACGATAAGCCATCACACTTTGTGTTTCTCTAGACGCGCAGTCCGCAAAGAAAGCATCCACAACCCCATACACCTCCTCGATCTCTCCATGGGCATGTGGAAATGTGCTTGAACTGGTTTTGATGATCCGTAAACCAATGCATCTCCATTTCTCCAAGTTTCTTCCTCAACAACACTAATACCTTGGAGATCGAACATATAATCTCGATTTTGCAAGATTTCTTGTAATTCTCTGGGCCGTGGTAGAAGCTGGCAGGTTGATGAGATTACTGCTCCTCCTCCTCGTCACTATCCTCTTACAACCAGAATAATTAACTTAGTAGTTATACTTAGATTACCAATATTACCAACTGATATAGTTTTACCAAGATTACCTAGACATACAATTGTACCGAGATTACCAAGTCATATCTAGTATAGTTGTACCAAATTCAACATTCATCAAATATGCAGGAAATCCTAACGTGCTATACAATTAAACATTTTTCTAATAGGATTACTCAGTTGTACTAGTATTACCTGAGTCAATGGTTCAACCAAATGATTTATGGACCTTATGTTATGTGCTTCTCGATTGTTATGAGGATGATCTCTCTAGACTGTCTGAGATGTTATCTTCCTCTCCAGTTGATGAGGAATCCAACTCATCTCTATCTACTGCTGATAACTTATGCGTTCTTCAAACATTTATGTTTCTTGTTCTCGCCATATCTGCAATTCAAGCAAAATACACACATTAATCAAACATTAAACACAAAACTTCAAATTTTTAAATCTCACGTTTCCGTTTTCAACAAGCCTTAATTCAAACAAGATTTCTGTAAAACTCTATTCTACATTTATCACAAACACACCTCAACCAAACCTTCATTCACAAATATTTATGCAAATTAGTAAATTTCATACCCATTGAACCCTAAGAAAATTCCCAATAAACCGATTTTTGGAAACCCTAGATTTTTTAAATCGAAAAATGACGGTTTCAAATTACAGACCTTACAGAATTTTATGTTTAACAGCAGCTAATGAAGAATAGAGGAGCGGTAGCGGAAGATAAATTGTCACCGAAGAACTGAGGAGCACCGGAAGCAAAAAAAGAAATCGAAGAAAGAGGGAAAAGAAGAAGAACACGATGAAAGATGAAAAAGTATAATATAAAGAAAGAGGAAAAAAGAAGAAGAAAACGAAGAGAAAATGGACAGCGGTTTCCGATGGTTACAAAGGAATAACGGTTTCGCAAAGAATAAGAACACGAAGGGAGAGAGGGAAAAAAAGAAAGAAGATGAAGATGGATCTAGGTCGAGTTTTAGGGTTCAATTTTATTGTTATTGGGGTATGACCATTTTATTTCTTCTAATAAATTCGACCTTAAGGACCACAATTTTTTTTTGTAATATTTGTAACATTCTTTAGTATTTGAGACATGTAACCAAGTTTGTGATTTAAAAGTAATTCAAAAATATATTCAAAACATAACAAGGGTATATTGATCAAATTGTTTAAGTAAAAGGATATTGAAGAAAATGATCCAAATTGTGATCCTATAATAGTTGTTATTAAAGAAGGAACAAGGCGGAAACAAGAAAAATCCTGAGTTGAGTTTAGATCTTCCAAAAACTATGAAAACTTGTAGCTAGAGACATATCCATGGCTGAAAACAGAACAATGATCTTCTAAAGACGAGTACCCCGTTTAGTCGGCATAGTAGATGATTAGCTGAGGTTAGCTGAGATTAGTTGGACATTGTACTTGCCTGAAGCTACTCTAGGAAGTTTCTTGGATAACATCTTCATCATTTGTTATATTTTCTGTATTGTAGTACAATATCAGTAGTTGTTCAAGATTCGGCATTGTCTCTAGGAAGTGCTTGACCTGCTCTATCTGCTTCTCTGGCTCATCATCATCATTAAAAGTTTTACCAAACTTCAAAATCTATAGAACCTTCACCGGACTTCATGATAGGCAAGTACGAAGATCCATGTTTTCCCCCCAATTATCCTGCTATTTGCACAAGCACCAGTCTTTTTTCTCACATCTATTTGTATATTTGTGATGCAATCCCTGAAACATATATAAAAGGAAACAGTTTCAAAATCCAATTATGTGTAAAACCATGCCAGAGATTGATTAAAGGACGTGTATGGTACTTTGAAGACAAGGGTTTGTAGATTTGGACACTTGTTGAGTAGAGTTGGCAACAGATCCCAATGTACATATGGTGTAGTAATAGTTAACTGAATCAGGTTGTTGAATACTGGTATTATTTCACGGCAGTGAGCAAGTACCTGAAGCAAAACCAAATCAACCATTATTGCACTACTAACAAAAACAAAAGTAGTCGATGATCATGTTTATTTTTAAATTTTCTCTTTATATTCTATTTTTTAGAGTAGCAATACAAAGAAAAGAAGAAAAGATGGGACTAACCTCAAGAGTGTCATCAGACACGTAAAGGATCTTGACATTTCGTATTCCCATTAAAAGATTTGTTACATTAACCTTCTCCGTTTTAGTCTGATTAGGGTACTTTTGAAGTCTGAGTCTAGCTTCCACAAGCGAATCAAAACTCATTTGTTGATACCTATGGTAGCAGAACATTCTTGATAGACCAGATTCGGAATATCAAACACACTCTCCGAAGAATCTTCAAAACGACTAAACTTTAGTCTCTTGAGGGTTGGGATAGACATGGTCACAGGTAAAGGTTCAGGTTCCCAAGAGTCAAACAACAACATCAGATCAACAAGCACTAATTCTTCGAGCGCATGACAGCCAGAAAGAAGTTTGTTAAACGTACACTTTTCTATCTGAATCCAATCAAGATGGAGAGTCTTAAGCTTCGGAAGAGAAACATCATCTAGCACTTCAATGAAGACGCCACCTCTAAATCTTATGTTCAGCCTAACCAATGTCTTGCTCACATACATCTCTGAAGGCAGAAGATAAAAAATCGAGTCCAAGGCGAAGAGATGTATAGATCAAGATCTGATACACCACGTTTCAAGACATTGTCTATCCAATTTAACACCCAATATGCATCCACAATATCTTTACACTTAAGGTGGAATCTGTTCACTGGAGCTTTCGCTTGTGCTTGCAAAGCCAATACACTATCCACGAAATCCAAATAATTTTCAGAACTTTCTCTCCATTTTCGGTTAGTCCTTGCGAGATGGAAAGAGAAGGAGTCATCAAAGTCAAGATTAGGTACAAAAGCAAGCAAATGCTTCCATCTTTTGGATAGAACAGAAGTAGAAGCAGCTTCTTTTGTGGGAAGGAATGATAAAATGTGGCAAATTAGTGCGTCATGTAAACCACTTATTATATCTCTAGGACCATCTAAATCCTTCTTTTTCGATTTCATTTTGTGACAGACACCGATCAGCCCTTGCAACCTTAATAAAGACATGATACTCCGGTTAGAAATTCCAAACAAAAAGGATTTATTTTCAGCAAGTAGCCACTAACCAAGTCGTACAAAGGTTGAGTTTTTGACATCATTGAAGAAAAAATAGGTTTTAAAAACATAAACGGACGACTACTTTTCTCTTTGTGTGTGTTAAGTCACAGTTATATCTCAAGAGTCACATTAACTGAATTTATATGAATAATCATAAAAATATCCCACATTAAATAGAGTTTTTATCCAACGATGTGAGTAACGTGTGGGATATCTTATGAATGTCTAGTCACTATGAATTCAATGATCCACCACAACTCTAAACCTTTTTCAAAGTCTGTTATAGTGAATGTCTCCTGGCTCCTACACCTTTGTTCTATAAAATCTTATTAATAAATTATGATTCTTCAGAACCAGATTGTAAAACCTATTCTCCGTAAACCATATAATATGCTTCTTATTTTTTTTGGTGTGGTCGAAATATGCTTCTTATTTATTGTATATTTTTTGTCACACAAATATACATATCTACTATAAAGTTTTTCTAAAATGTATTAAAGAAAATCTATAAGAAACAACATTTCATGATTCTAAACCTACAACCTAAATTGGTTCAGAGAAGAGATGATTCTAGATATCAATTTCTAAATCTTAGAATCAATCTTATACACTAAATAAATCCTAGAATGAATCTTACATTCTAATTAAATTGATTCTTCAACCAGCGATTTTCATAATTCAAAATCCTAAATTTTAATCCGCCTAAATCAAACTTTATACAACAAGCGAAATGTAAAATTCAAAGATTAACACACTTGAATCAACAACTTTTAAGTTAGATTTTTACCTGATTCTGAAAATTTGTGAGAGAAATCGCAATGAGAAAATAACTTCTTTTTCGTCTAAGATTTTTTTTCCAAGACGAAATTACCTTTTCTTTTTGGACCATGCTTCCCTTGTTTCAACGAATGGGTATTTTGGTCAATTGCTGATTAGCATAATGAAAATTTTGAAAATGGTAAGAAAGTGATTGTATTTTTGCAAAAAAAACTCACAAAATTGGTATTGTTGAATTTTTTCTATTTCATTTAATATATAACTTTGTTTTAAAAATCTAATAAAAATTATTTCATTTGAAAAATACAATGGTAAGAAAAAGTTAGCTTTTCTCTATGGTCACACTCAGGGCTTGCCCAAACTCTTATTACCCTACTTAAAATAGGTTAGAATGATGGTCTATAGATAGTCAAACTCAGTTCTTCATGCTTGAAATAAAGATTTTGACCACTCTGATACAAGGTATATTTGTTAATTTTGATGCCCCTGAAATGATTATATATTTTAGCGTATAAAACCATTTTTTCATGGGTTTAAGTCAGGGGTAGATCCTCACGTGAACAGTATGAAACATTGGTTTAAGCCCCCTATTAGCTTAAGTAAAAACTAGGAATTTTTTGAAAATGTCTTGTTTTTGTTTCGTAATTTGAAAAAATATACTATTCATTTTTTTGGGAAAAATAACTTTTTTATATATGATATGAAATTTTGTCCTCATTTTATTTACAAGTTACTTATATCTTTAATTAAAAAACAAATTTTCTAAATAACTACAATTACAATTCTAATTATTATAAGTTTTAAAATTTTTGAGATAAAAATGTTTTATTGATCTTATGTATTAAAATCAACTCATGGATAAGTAACTTATATTCTTAATAAATAAAACAAATTTTCTAAATAACTACAGTTATTATTATAATTTTTAAGAGTTTTGAGATAACGATGTTTAGGGATGTTTCATAGATATTTAAGAGATTGTTTTAGAAATTTTTTCCATCTAAAATGTGTCGACTATTTTTGCATAAAATAAAATATATTTTTTATCTTCAGAAATATATTTTACTTTATTTTAAAAATTTTGATTTTTCTTAAAGTATTATTCAGTGTTTTAAGGTTATTTTTAGTAAAACAATATCAGTTTCTATAAAAAATAAAATAAAGAGAGAGTATTTTTCAAATTACAAAACTTAAATAGGGTATTTTCCTAACATTTTACTAAAAACTATCTAAAACACAAACTAAACTGTTTATTTCTCAAACTAAAACTTTAAACCTACTCACCCAGTTTACCCCTATTTTGTATACCAAACGCAGTTTTGCATTGATTGATTTAAAAAAAAAAATCTATTATAATTGACCAAACTGAATGAAACCGCTAACTAGAAAGAAAAAAACAAGGAATTTCTACTTTGAAAGCCAAGAAGTTTGGTTTGACATTCTTTGTTCTTTGTAAATTAGTAGGAACTCAAGATATTGAATCTTAAATTTCTTGAATTCAACCAACTTTCGACCAAAAGACATTGCCAATCCCATAGAATTTGGAATAAACTGAGAGCAATTGTAATTGTATATATCAACTTAGTAGTGCATAATTGATTCTGAAGAATCACATGAAGAAGATTGAAGAGATTTCTTTGTATTTCATCAAGGTATCGATTACATTCAAACATAATAGAGAACATATCTGGAGCTGTAAATACAGAAGATTGAGGATACTATACAATGCAGATTCTAAAGGAAAGCAATGTAAATACAAAAGATTGAGGAGACTATACAATGCAGATTCTAAAGGAAAGCAATAATCTAGTCCTTAAACTCATGTGATTTGATTGACTACGATATGATACTCTAATACCTTCCCTTAAACTGGAGCATACAGATTACGAATACCCAGTTGCCACAAAATTCAGCAAAGGCTTGTCGGCCTAATGGTTTTGTGAAGATCTCGGCAAGTTGAGAATGAGTATCAACATGGTGATTGACAATATTACTTGATCTTGTCGTAGACAAAATGACATCGTTTTCAATATATTTTGTCCGTTCATGGAAGACAGGGTTTGTTGTGATGTATATGGCCGATTTCCTATCAAAGAAAAAACACATTGGTTGATCATGTTTCACACCAAGATTTTGAAGTTCTTTAGTGATGAACGCCATATCTCAATATTATGCTTCTGCGGATGAGAAACTAACCTTTTTTGTTTTTTCGTCTTCCATGAAATAGGAGAGATTCCAGCTTGAACTATATAACCCATGACGGATCGTCTGGTGATGGGACAACTCCCAATCAGAATCATACCATCCAGTGGAAATCATTAGTCACTTGAATAAGAATACCTTGACCAGGATTTCCTTTCAAATAACGTACCGTGCACAAAGGTGCCTGCCAATGAGCATCTCGCGGTTTTTGCATAAACGGAGCGAGAAAATGAACATTGCATGCCAAGTATGGGCGTGTAGTTGACAAGTATATTAATCAGACAATCAATGTGCGATAAAATTCATGGTTTTGCAGCAAAGTTGAGTCAGATAACACAAGCTTACTGTTATGTTCCAACAGAAATGATGCTGGTTTCGTACCTAGTAGCCCTCCCTCGGAGATAATTTTCAACGCATACTTCCTTTGACTCAAATAAAATCCTTTGGAGATGCGTGACAGCTCAATCCCTAAGAAATATGTCAAAGGACCCAAATCTTTCATCTTAAATATGACGCAAGATAGGCTTTGAAAATGTCAAGTAATTCAGTGAAATTGCTTGTAGCAATCATGTCATCAACATAGATCAAAATTTTAATGCGAACACCACCTTTATCAAAAATGAACAACGAATAGTCGCAGATCGACTGAAAGAACCCATACTCGCACAAGGCTATGTTAACTTCTCAAACAAGCATCGAGGAGCTTGCTTAAGCCCATAGAGAGATTTGCGTAACATGCACACTTTCTTTTCATCAGATGTATTAAATCCAGAGGAGGTTTTATGTTTACCTCATCATGGAGATCTCCATGTAAGAACACGTTGTGGACATCCATTTGATGTCTATGCCAATTATTTCCCAAAGCTACTTGCAAGATAGTCTCTATTTTTTAAACCGGAGCACACGTGTCTCCATAGTCTTCTCCTTTGACTTGTTTTTTATCTAGAGCGACGAGACATGATTTGTAGAGTTCAATCGTACCGTCTGAATTGTGTTTGATTTTATAGACCCATTTCGAACCAATTGCTCGCTTTCTATGTGGTAAATCTTCAACTGTCCATGTATGATTATCTTCGAGAGCTCCAATTTCAGTGCCCAATGAATTTTTCCAGACTTTTTGTTTAATCTCTTGATTAAATGTCTTCGATTCGTCAGCAGTTGTGACAGCCACTAAGTAATCCCGATGTGTTGCTAAGAAACATGTGCAACTTACATAATTCTCAATCGGATACAAGGCTTTCGGAGCTTCCTAGTCATCGAGTTTGAGCGGTATTAGTGACATAATCCTTAAAATTAATCGTTGGATTACTCAGTCATGTAGTGCGTCGAAGAAGAACAACCAACGATGCCAGATTCAATGGAGGTGAAACATAATTAACCGGTGGCGGTAGTAATGGAGTTTGAGCCGGTGAAACAGACGGAGATCGAGTCGGTGAGATAGACGGAGTTCGAGTCAGTGAGGGAGATGGTGTGTGAACCTGTGACGGTAATGGATCAGATTTGGTGTCGAACTGTGATGAAGAAGAAGTCGGCGTCGATGTTTGCTTTCAAATGTCAAAGTCGAGGCTATCGAGGGAGAGATGATGTTGGGAATTAGTGGACTTGTATCAATTTTTAGACCAGGTACAACTGTTGGGCTTTAAGGAATCAACTGGATCAGACTCTCTTCAACCAAAGTTGGGCCTATTACAACTGAAGCCCACAACTCAGCTTCTTTTTCTTCTTGATCATGTGACACTGTAGAATAATCTTTCTTGAGATAAGGAAAATCATCTTCACACATCCCTTGACACAAATTTTCTTGTGTTGTAAGATCAGATATTCTCTATGCCTTCTTTCCATATTGGTACTCAACGAAAATGCATTTGCGACTACGAGAAGAAAACTTATTTTCTTTTATGCGACTGATGATGCACAAAATATATTCCCAAAGATTTTAAGATCCTTATAATTAGACGACGCTTTCTTGTGAAGTTACTCGTATGTGGTCAAATCATCAAGTATGGAGTTTGGTGTGCGATTTATCAAATAATCGGCTCAAAATGCATTCATTCTAAAACTGAATCGGTAAATTCGATTGAAACCGCAATGCTCGAATAACATTTAAAATGTGTCTATGTTTTCTTTCTACACGTTAATTTTGTTGTGATGTTCCTATACATGAGGTCTTATGAATTATTCCTTGACCACGAAAATAACTAGCTAGCAAGTAAACTCAGTTTCATTGTCGCTTCAGACACGTTGAGCTCGTGTTTGGATTGCGCCACATCAATCAAATTTAAAAGAATCCATTCAGATCTTGTCAAGATACCCAAAAAAATACTTAGTCCCGAAGTACCCTATATAAGTACAGTTGGTAGATTTATGCATCTTGCAAATTATACCTAACCAGATATATCATTTGCTACTACTGTTTTTGCAGGATACAACTCATCCATAAATATAGGAATATAATAAAAATATATCTTCCATTCTTTTCAAGGTGCGATTGACTTAAACTTATTTTATCCTAGAAGCATTGAGTTTGGTTTAGTTGATTTTGCAGAAGCAAGATATTTATCAGATTCATATAACACTGAATCTCAAGCTAGATATATTTTCAGCACTAGAAGAACTAGAATCTCGAGGCATTCATAAAACCAGACGTTAGTCGCCACTTCTCTAAATGATGCCAAAATCATTCCGTTAAATGATGTGTCATCCAAATTAAAGAAAAAGATGTTAAGAGCGACATTACAAGATAAATTCCTTCAAGCTTTTTCTCCTAATCGCACAAATTCGAGAAAAATGAAGAAATCGATATTCAACATGTTTGCGCAAGTGACAGTGAAGCATATATGTTACAAAGTTGCTCCCTACTCCAACATTCAAAAAGAAGATTCAGAATATCAGAATGCATCTCTAGAAGATTATGCTTCTAGGAGAAAAATATAATAATGTGAGTGACTGCAATTTTTTTTCTTAGCATGATTTTTATCCTATTGAAGTTTTTCATGACAATCTTTTTAACGAGCCAACAAGTAAGACACAAAAGATATACATCAAAGGGAAATGTTATCTTAAAGGTATCTCACTTTCCCAAATATATTATCATATGATGAGAAAAAGACATGTAGAAAGAATTATCAAGATGAATATCTACTAATCCTACGAAGAGATCAAGATTTCAAGATTCATCTATTTGAGGGGAAAATTGCGTTAGTGCACTTTTTTACTTGTCATTGTTTTTGTCCCAACATGTTATTAACGAGTTAATACGTAATCCGCTAATAATAATGGATAAATGAAGGACAATTTTAAAAATAATGAATAATCAAAAGAGAGTTTTAAAAATAATATTAAACGATTTGTGATTCATTAGCATGTTGACAAGGGTGATTGTAAATATCCATTTACTATTTTTAATAAAAAATAATGATGTAACAGATGACAAAAAAAACTAAAAAATGATAATGACCAAACTAATCATTCTTCCTCCCTCGTTTTCTCTCTTACCATCGCTTAAAACACATTAATAATCTTTCACTAATAAAACCCTTCAACTGAAGATAAATAGTAAGAAATCTCTTTAATTATATATTTAATGAAAAAACTAACCGTCCAATTTTCACGATATTATAGACGGAGGAAGATTTTCATTAAATATATAATTGAGGGGGTTTTTTTACTATTCATTTTTAGTTTAGGAGTTTTATTACTAAAAATATTTTACTAGAGATAGTTTATGTGTTTCTTTTTTACAATTATAAACATAAGATTTAAATCTATCTTAATTAGAAATAGAACTATCTCAATCTATAAGAGTTAAACCTATCTTAATTAGAAATAAAACTATCTCAATATATAAGAGTTAAACCTATCTATATATATATATAGTTAAACCTATCTCCGTTTGTAATTTATCTGTTTTATAGGCAGAATTTGAAGACCCATTATGCAAGAAACAATGATCAGACCTGTAAAGAATACATTTGATAAAAGAAATGTGTAGGAAACGTAGAATTTCAAGTAGTACGACGATGGAGTTAGTACTATAAGCAAAATCGGCATTGGCATTATCTTCAAATCTTTTTAATTTACTTATTGAGTTGAGGATTAGTTGCAACTAGGTAAAGATATTTAATAAAAAGATTCAACTATTCCGATTAAAATATTCAACCTATCTTATATTAAGATAGGTTTAACTATTGAAACTTGGCCAAAGGGATATTTATAATTGTAAAGAAGAAACATATGAACTATATAAAGAAATTTTTAGTAATAAAACACTTTAATCAAAGATGAATTGTAAGAAAAGTAATGTAAATCCCTTTACGTTTACAGTGTCGTGAAAATTCTTGCCATTGAACATCGGAATTATTGCTAGATTTCTCCACTGAATCTCTTTTTCCTTGTAAATTTCTTGTTGGACTACATCACCACCGAATCTCTCATGTTTTTTCGGATCCACTCTTCTCAATTTTCTTCCAAATCTCTCCTTCCTCTTCAGTTTTCTTCACTTCTTCACTCTGTGCCATTTCTGTAAGCGGTTATCATCGTCAGCCTCACGAAACTTCACGATCTATCACCGACGAGGTTATCTCATCCCTTCCGATCATTTTCTACGATTTTGATCCTTATCACTACCACCATTTCGAGTTCGTTTCTTTGTTTTTGGATCAGGATTAGGTTTATGATTTTATGCTTACATTTGCTATAATCTGTGCTTTTTAATGTATTACCGACTTGTTTGGGTCTTCCAAGTTCTGGGATATTCCGGTGGATGATCCATTTTAGCTTACGTTTCTTGTTTCACTTGCTTGTAACTTTCCCTAATGAATTGGTTCTGAGCTCATTTGTGCTTCATCTATGCTTTTACCTAACCCTAGGTTGGATCGGTTGATTCGGTTTGATATATGAGAAACTGTATTTGTTACATTTACAGCCTCCACAAGGATCCATGAATGTCTGTGTTTTTTCTTTGATTGTAAACATGTTTCACTATTCTGCTCTTGAATATGTAACATTTAAAGTAGTAGCTGATACTTCATATAGTAGTAGATGTTTTTGTGTAAGTGTTTCAAACATATATATAGTTGCTTGCTTCCCATTCGTATGAATGATGATGACGAAAAAGGATTGTGAGAGACCACTTTTCAGATAATCTTTTGCTTATAACATTCCCTAATGGATTGGTTCTGAGCTCATTGTGCTTCATCTATACTTTTCTGTCCATAGTTTCTATGAAATCTGGTATATGAGAAACTGTACATTTACAGCTTACACAATGATCCACGAGTGTCTGTGTTTTTCTTTGAAAGTTGACTTGTTTTACTATTCTGCTATGGAATATGGATAGTTTAGAGTAGTAGCTGATTACTTGATACAGTAGTAGATTTTTTTTTTTTAAGTGATTTGGACATATCGTTGCTTCCAATGGTTTGAATGATGATGATGACGAAAAGGATAGTGAGATTTTCTGTAAATGTTTGTATGGAGTTTGGAAATTTTTCAGGGTTTCAAAGTAACCCAGTTTGTCTCTTTCATCTCAATTTAGATACTGGTCTGGCTTAGTTGTAGTAGTTTTAATGTTTTATGGACATGATACTTCTTGAATACCATGGCAACCAGAAATGCATATTGTGTCTCGTAGGTTCTCTGGCAGTGGCAAAGTTCTTAGCGAAGAGGAGAAAGCTGCTGAGAATGTTTTCATCAAGGTAAAGATCAGAAGCTTTCCTTAACGATGCAAACAATGTTTGTTGACTAAAAATCCTCAAAGCTAAAAGTATATTTACTTTCCTTTTATGATGATGATGACAACTTTTTATTATGCTCTTGTTTGATGAGGGACTAATGAGTGAATTAAACAGAGAATGAGCATTCTCAAATCCTCTCGTATGAGAAACTTTGGATCGAACATCAATTTGCTAGCTCTTTCAAAAAGTATTGATATCGTGAAATCATATTTTCGTTATCTTTAGTTACTGCCTTCTTCACAAGTGTTTTTTATAGTTAATGTATAAATGCTGATTGATACTGAAACCGATTGTAAGTTTTGTAACGTAACAAAGTCAAACAGTATGTGAAATACAAATACCAATCACAAGTGAGTCATAAACTTGTTGAGAATTTCAACAACGTTTAAAAAGAATACAAACTAAATAGATTTCAAAAGGGTACAATATGAAATGATGACAACAAAACCACCTCCTCACTCGAATAGACTGAAACCCATGTCCTGCAAATTAAGAACAAAAACAAGAAGTTAGCCATCAATTTTAGTTTCATCTCTAACAATGCTTACAGATTACGACTTTTGTTAGATAAAAAGTGAACTTACGTCATCAGATTCTTCCTTCTCTTCCTTCTTTTCTTCTTTCTTAGACTCAGCTGCAGGAGCAGCATTGCCTCCACCACCGGCAGATGGAGCAGAAGCAAAGGCAACACCACCACCTCCAGATGGCACTGAAGCCAACTTCTCCCTTCCGACAGCAATTAGCTCAGCCAAGTCTTTACCTTTCACTTCCTTCAACAAGAGCTCAATCTGAGCATCTTCTGTTTCAGCACCAACTGCAAAAATCAAACATAACAATGTTCACATTACATCATTTATTCTTCTCTAATCACAATCATCCCTAACATGCTTTGTTTTTCCTTGAACAGACATACTTGAACTCACTAAACCTCACAACACGGTCCAATATTAACAACATCAATGTTTCTTATCGAATCACATTGTTCATTCAGCTCATGAAGAACTTAACTTTTTCAGCTATCACTATTCACGAACAAAATATACAATCAAACGATTCCCAAAACTAATCATTTCAGATAAGCCAATTCTCAATCATGTATACACACATTAATCCCTACCTCGACATCGAATTCTTCATTCATTCTTACAATTTTCAAACTCAAAAGTAATTTTTAAGAAACGAACCTGAGCCAAGAATGGTCTTAATGTCGCCACTTGTTGGGGAAGCTTTGCCACTCAAAACGACGAGTAAAAACGCGGCGACAACCTTCATTTTCTAGGAAAATAACACAAGAGATTAAAAATGAAGAAGAGTATTTAGGAGAAGCATAAGAAGTGGATAATGTATAAGCTGCGCTTACTGCGGAAGTTGATAGATCTCGCAGGAGGCGGAAAATTAGGGTTTTGCAGACGGCAAAATTAGGGTTTTGGAGAAGTTATGGAAATAATTTCATTTAGGGTTTTTATCTATCAAAAGTCTCCGGTTTTTTAAATCATATTTCCGATTAATTCATTTTGGCCCATTTTACTTTTCAACCCCAATTATATTATGGGCTCCAGAGTTCTAATGACCGACTCATAGGCAGTGGTTTGGTGGCTTGGTTAAGAGAACCCACCGGAGCCGTAGCGAAAACGAGTTTTCATAGGGCAATTATCACTGCTTATGGACCCAAACCTGGGTGATCTATCTATGACCAGGATGAAGCTTAAGTGAAATTAAGTGGAGCAGATTTAATTGACTTTTTGGCTTTTTATATATCATCATGTGTTCGCATTTACGCCACACAGTCGAACAGATCGGTTAAGGTATTCGGGTTCAGATTTAAATAAAATTTGATCGGATATGTGTCTAACGAATTTATATATTTATTTTTAATGAAATAATTTTAAAAATTCGAGTTAGATTTGGTCAAGTTCAGATCGGTTTGGTTTTCAAATTTAAAACTTTATAAAACTCAAAATTAGGGTTTTGATCGAGTTTTTGGGTTCGGATTCATGTTTTTCAGATTTTGTAAAAAATTTTAGATTTTTTCGGATTTGATTATGTTACACATACAAAACTCACATTTATAGGTTTTTTGGATATGATCTTCGAATTATAATATTTTCCAATGGCTAATTATATGTTTTCGGATTTTCATATACCTTAATGGGTATTAGATTTAGTTCGAGTTTTATCTAATACCTGCGAGTACGATTAAACACTCTCCAATAAAATAAACTGTCGATTTAGATTCGATTTCGGATAAAAAATTTCAGGTCAGTTTCGGTTGTTTTGCCCACCCAAACTATTTGTATCTTGTCTCGAGGCCATTTTGTTTTTGAATAAAAGAATCACCCAAACCGGAAACTAATATGAATTACGAGATCGAATTCGGTTGCAAAAAAACAGAAGAACCGGAAATAACCAAAAGGAAACGGAATCTAATCTCTGGCGATAGAGAAGTCCTCAATCTCAATCGACGGAAAAGGAAACACGCTCACCGGAGGCTCCAATTCCCTGGAAACACCGTTGCCTTCAATCCGGTGAAGGATAAGAGTTGGCCGAGATGCCAAACAAGAACAAAATTGCCGCGGTACGACTGGACATCAACAAAACACCGGAACACCCTTCACTCGCAGCACAAACCAACCAAACCAAGAGGTGAACTGAGTTGCATTTGCTCGAACTAAGCTTGTTCGTGAACTCACAGATATTACACATTTTGTGAATGTTCTATTGACCTGAAAAACTTGTCCTTATTTAAATTCTATGATACTACTCCTACGACAGCTGAAACGAGACTCCAGGAGAATAAACAAAGTCAAGGCAAGTGTAGAGGTGTAACCTCATCATCGTGTGAATCAAGACCACGACAAGGCCATAAAATGAATAACATGTGATATAATAAGCAACAAACACCAAAACAGTGAGAGGCTTAGCTTTAGCTGTCCGCTTCATCACAATGAGCACTAGAAAATGCCGATTGCAAGTGAAGTTTGGGTCAAAACTCTTGATAATTTCAGCAATGTCTAATACGATTATCAAACAACAACAACATATAGATGATATTCCAAAAGGTTACAATCTTAAAACACAACAACAAAACCGTAAGCAATGTGTACCAACCACCTTACTCGAACAAACTGAAACCCATGTCCTGCAAAATTACAACAAAAACACAAGTGAGCAATCATTTCTCAAGAAAATGTTCTAAGTTAAAATCAACTAAGACTTACATCATCGGATTCTTCCTTCTCTTCCTTCTTCTCTTCCTTCTTAGACTCAGCTGCAGGAGCACCACCAGCAGATGGAGCAGAAGCAACCGCAACACCACCACCACCAGATGGCACTGAAGCTAACTTCTCCCTTCCAGCAGCAATTAACTCAGCCATGTCTTTACCTTTCACTTCCTTCAACAAAAGCTCAATCTGAGCATCTTCTGTTTCAGCACCAACTGCAAAAATCAAACATAACAATGTTCACATTACATCATTTATTCTTCTCTAATCACAATCATCCCACACTAAGCACTTAGTTTTATAGTTAATATAACTCATTAAATCCACATATTCCCACACGCTTATTATTGGATCCTATTGTTCACTACACGATTGCTCTTATAGAACTTTGCATTAACAGTAAATACAAGACTATCATAAACACTCTAACAGAGACTATGAAATCGAATATTATATTCACTTTAACAGAGAATCTTAAACAGTTATAGTTGAATTTCGAAAAAAATATCAGAATTGGTAGATGAACGAACCTGATCCGAGAATAGTTTTGATATCGCCACTGGTTGGGGAAGCTTTCCCACTCAGAACGGCGAGTAAGAACGCGGCGACAACCTTCATTTTCTGGAAAAGAATTTAAACAGATTAGCAATCGGAGACTTGATCGGAGAAAAATAGAAATGGTTTGAAGTTGTTTACTGCGTAATTGATGGATCGCGTTAAGGTTTTGCAGACGGCGATGAAGAAGAAGAAGTGAGGAAATATGGAAAGTAGTTGATTTATATACTTATACACTTAGGGTTTTGTCTATACCAAAGTTTCCGGTTTTTTATTCTGATACCGGATTAATATAATGGGCGTTGGCCCGGTTCTTTGCAGGCCCAAAATAAATGATTTTTTTTGAGGAAATCATTATAGTCAGGATGAGAAAATTGCTCAATTTCTTTGGGAAAATTTGTAACACTCTTGACGTTTATAAGTGAAATCATAAAAATATATTCTTTGTTAAGATCACTTATCAGCACTATTCGAAAATCTTGATCATGTATCTATATTGGTTTAAAATATGTTAATTTAATTAAAACTAATAAAAAATTCAGTTATTCTATTGGTTTTTATGTTCGACTTCAAATTTGGAGTATTAAATTTGTAACTCAATTTCAAAATTTTTTTATATGTCCGAGTGTAATTTGAATTTAAAATTGTACTCAATTTGTTTTGGTTTAGTTTAATTGAGATGATTTTAACTCAATTTCAGATGAGTTCTTTTGTTAAACTTGCACATTAATTTGTTAATAAGAACACATTTGTGATTTTCACATGATCTGTTTATTTCTACTAGTTATGGTTTTTTTCCATTGGTACAATTCATAAATTTTAAAAATTTTGACCCCCAAACAAGAAGAAAGATTATTACAGTCTCTTATGCTTTTGTGCTCTTAAAAAATATATACAAGTAAGCCAAAATGTTGAGATTTTTGAAGTCAAATTTGTTTCTGATTCAAAGAGAAATGATTTATTTTTGAGTGCTTTGACATTATTATTAACTATTTGGAAAATAAAAACGGTCATGTGTTCCTTTTTTTTATTAGTCTCATCTTATGGCTATATATACAAAATCAGACCCAACTTCTCAAGTTTGCGAAATCCAGATGTATATACTTTAATGGATTAGAATCAACACCATACTTGGCATATTATGATCCAAAGCCTGACAAGTCTACACACGTAAAATGTACTTACATGAGTTGATAAATACTGTATAACATCATTCTCATGAGAAATGAGGAAGTTTTCGTAGCTCTAAATGATGCATACAATTTTGTCTTTCTTATTTACCAAAAAAATAAAAAAATGTCTTTCTTAGTTTTGCATAAGCTTCGTTGACATTGATAATGCTAAACACGCCACAAATATGTCATATGATATGAGTGTTTTTCCACATAAGATATTGACTTTGTAAAATATATTTTCTTATGCAACTTGGTTATTCCAACTCCTTTATGTTTATATATATATATATATATATTTGGACAACATCAAACTTACAATCCATTTTTTGTTAACTTCTGACTATATTTTTTGGACACAAACCAATGCAATTTGCTGTTTGATTATGTTGAAGGTATTTATTAGGCTTTCCTATTGTACGTTAGTTTTTCATTCTTTTTATTCTGTTTTGTTTTGGAACTTTGAATTTCCCTGCGTTAGATTTCTATTTCTCTAATGAACCTAGATGGACTAAGTCTTACTTCATGAAAGTTTATACCTTCTGATATTATTGTACTTGGGATTTTCTCTGTTTCTGCCTTAACTCGCTGATCTGTGCTTCCATGTTGCATGCTGCAATCACATCAGACGATCACTTACATTCCATTTCCTCGTGCATAGAGTTCATTCGTACATTAAAATTGGAGTAAGTGATTGAAGTGAACCATGTTATCATTATATGCTTAATCAACAAGATTTTGGTTTGCAGGTTATAGAAGTATAAACCGATACGATTTAAGAGTTTTGTGTGTTTGGTTTTATTTTAGTTTGATGTGTTTCTTTTTAGTATTGGATTTTGGGAGTTTTTCTTTTAACATTTGGATTAAGGTTTTGGTAATTTTTCTTTTAATTATATTTAACTCGGTTTGTATGAGGATTTTTATAAGCAACTCTTATAATCAATAAAAAATGGAATTTACAACAACTAACCTAATTCTTTAAAAGAGGCTTGGGTTAAAGAGAACCTTAATTTAAATCTCTTTCTCTTTCTCACATTAAAGATGGTTCCAGTTACTCGATCTTAGTCAAAGTCTTTGGCTCATATCAATTTGGTATCAAAGCGGACCGATAGAATAGGAGACAGAGATGCAATGATGTCACAATTTGCAAAACTGATGGAGGCTGCAACAGAGACTCACGCAAAACTAGACTCAATGCAAGAAGCGTTGGTAACGCTCCAAAAGACAACTGTAACTCATCAGGTGGTACTAGAGGTGACAGCTGCATCACAAGAGAAGGTGCGCGAGCAGACTAAGGCAGCAGTAGAAGAGCTGCGCAAGGAACATATAAAGCTTAGGGAGAATTTTTTGACAGATCAAGCCACAATAACAGAAAATCTAGAGGCGCTCTCTACTGCTCTAGGGGTGAACAAGATGACTGGAAAAAAGGATCAGCATCAATACCTAAGGGAATTCAGAACAACGGTGTATCCCTAGGAAGAGGAGCTGCTATAGGAGGTGAATGGAAAGCTGCTTACCCTGGAGGTCCATGGCCGATGCAATTGATGGGCAAAGAACGAGGTCATCGCATAACTGATGGAGGCGGTGATTAGCTTGTTAGATCGATCGGGGCATTATCCCATGAAGCTAAGACTCAATCATGTTATTCAACAGGTAATTTTCGTATGAAAGAAGGAGTCGAAAGGGAAAAGGGTATGAAATACAAGATGATCAAGGTAGTGGCTCGATCATGTGTATAGTCTCACCATCAAAGATGGAGTTTCCACCATATGATGGTACAACTAACGTTGTTGAGTGGCTGCAAAAGTGTGATGAATAGTTTAGCGGTCAGAGGGTGATTGATGATAGCGCTAAAGTACGCCAGATAACTTTCATATTAACGGGGCAAGCATATCATTGGAATAACAATCTACAACGATTGGTTACCCACAAGATAGGATGGGCTGAATTCAAGAGAATTTGCAAGACTCGTTTTGGCAGAGCAGACATGGTAAACTCCGTAGGGAAATTATCTAATTTACGACACACAAGGACTGTAGATAAGTATTGCGATCATTTTGAGGAATGTTTGGGGTGGCAGACAAGACTTACATGAACAGTTGTGGCAGTTTTGTGTAAGGTTAACATACAATTTGTGAAAAGAAGTAAAGTATCTCCGTCCCGAGACAATATTGAAGCTATGAAGTAAGCACGGGAAAATGAGTACAAGATTAATGATGATAAGGGCACACGTACATTTGGAGGATATCTAGCCCCGTCAGCTCGACAACCAGTCCCGTTAGCTAGGTCAATAATGATAGAGAACTGCGAGAGCCAAGGTGGCAAAAATGAGGAAGCACTGTTGCCGCAAAAAACTGCAGCAAAATAGGATCCTCAAAAGCAATTTTGGAAGAAGTTAACTAGTGCAGCGATGGTAGAGCGACAAGCAAAAGGACTATGTTTCAAATATGATGAAATTTTCACGCCAGGACATGTATGCAGACCGGTCCTTTTTACATCATGCCAATTATGGATGGAGATGATCAAGAGGATGAACCATTTGAAGAAGAAAACATGGTGGAATATGTGGGAAGACGTAGAGAAGCTGCTAGAGGCATATCCGGAGTTAGAACTTGAGGAGAATCTCCAAGTGGATGAGGGGAGAAATGATACGATTTAAGAAATGGTTTTTTTTTAGTATTGGGTTTTGGGAGTTTTCCTTTTAACATTATGATTAAGGATTGGTATTTTTCCTTTTAATTATGTTTAAGTCGGTTTGTATGAGTATCTATATAAGAGCATCTGTCATTGGGGTTTGTTAAGTGAGTTTCTTAAGAAAAAAGCCCAAAAAGAAAATAAAAAAGAAAATTTTTGTTAAGAACCGGCTCTTAAATAAGAGATTCAAAAGCTGCTAAGAACCGCATACGTAGCGGCACGTGAGTGGTTCGGATTTAAAAAAAAAGAAAAAAGAAAAACTCTCCATTTTCCCTGTCGTGCTCTCTCTCTCTCGTTCCTCGGTCTCTCTCTTGTGCGACTAGACAGAGGATGCTGATTTCATGAAAATCGATCAGGCTACGCTCTTCGAGCTCATTCAGGTTTGATTTGACCTCGTTTGTGTTTGATTACGAACTCTAGGGTTTTGATTATGTTTGATTCTGGGATTTTAGGGTTAAATTGTGTTTGATTCTATGATTTTAGGATTTTCGATTTTGGGAACAAATTAGGACTTTCAATTGGAGAATCAGGTTTCGCTGCCCCTTTTCCCGTATCTAAAATCTATATGTGATTGATATTGAAATTGTTAGGGTTCTTACTGAATCGGTAAAATCGAAGTCTCCTATATTTGAAATTTGTTAGGGGTTTGTTTCTTTGTTCATAAAGAATCGGCATTTAAACCGTAAGAAGTGATTCTAACTATGTATTCATATCTTTGTACGAGATGATTTTGGGATTTGGGTTTTGTTCTTATGGTTTATATTTTTGAATATTGCAGGCTGCTAACTATCTGAACATCAAGAACCTGCTTGACTTGACATGGCAGATAGTTGCTGATATGATCAAAGGCAAGACTCCGGAAGAGATTCACACGACTTTCAACATCAAGAACGAATTTTGACTACGCCTACCTCTGATCTTGGCAAAATCTTGGCCTGTATGCACGGTATGTCTCATAGTACTTTGTAATTTTGTTTAGTTTTCTTAAGGAATCATTGTGTTTGATGGGTTTTGGCAAAAATTTGTTGCTTTGTTCCATTTTAATGACAACGCAAGAAAATATGGATGATCTTTTAACGAGGAAAAAAAATGAAGAAAAAACTATGGTATGAATTTTGTTTGCCATTAATAATAAGTTATGAACTAACTCTTTTGTTATTTGAATTTGGGGATAAATATTAAGTGAATTTCATTTTTTTAATGTAAGTGTAATAAGAGATTCAAATGGTCAAATATACAATTTTTCTTTTGTTTTCTCGTGCCGTTGTTATTCTGTACAAAAACAATAAATTCTCTACTTTTGGCAAACAAATTTCTTCTCTGATGTTTGTGTTGTGTTTATGTGTTTTAGTCCAGTAAATTATGAAAAGAAGGCTTTAAAGATAGTTGGGAAAATGCTGAAAAAAAAACAGGAAGCTCTCTCTGATGGCTGCTCAGGTACAATCTATTTTCTTTGACTAAACTTTTCTAGTTTATGTAGAGTGTAAACGGAACGGTTAAAACTGGATTAGAAGGGCATTGCATATAGTTTGGGATGTTTAGGTCTTTCGAACTCTGAAGTCTTGTTTTTTAATCAATGCATAATAATTTGGCTATTACATCATTAAGTTAAAGAACCCTGATTTGATATGTTATCTAGACAGATTTAGTTAATGCTTGCTTTAGTTAATGCTTTCTGTATTAATGTTTAATAAACAAACAAGACTTCAGAGTTCGAAAGACATTTATTGAATGTTTAAAGCACAAACCCCAACTACCAACACTTTCCTTTATATTAACTCTAAATTTGCAGCTAATAGAAAATACACTTAAAACTTTTTCACTTTCAATCTTCTTCAAACTCAAACCAAAAACTTATTAGCATATGGATTATATGAATCCATATAGTCAATCTTGTAACTTCATGGACTTTTTAAACAGTCAACAAGAAAGCCACAATCCAGATAGTATTTCCCCTAGTATGCTTGAATCAGAAGTGCCACTGTTTAACACTCAGTGTACTGATCAAGATACACTTGAGGAGCATGGAGGAAGGAGGAAATGGACACCCACAAAAGATGTTGTCCTCATCCTCATAAGTTCCATGTTAAACACCAGCAAGGATGTTGTGGTGGGTAATGAGCAGAAAGTTGTAGCATTTTGGAAACACATTGTAGATTATTTTGCTTCAAGTCCTAAGGTTATAGGTCTTGAAAAGAGAGAGCCCAATCACTATAAGCAACGGTGGCAGAAGATAAACGACCTTGTCTGCAAGTTTGTTGGCTCCTACGAGGCTGCAAAATCTCTGAAAACAAGTGGCTGCAATGAGAATGATGTTCTGAAGTTGGCTCATGAAATCTTCTACAATGATCACAATATGAAATTCAACCTTGAGCATGCATGGAAGAAGCTTCGCAATGATCAGAAGTGGTGTACTTCTTCTAGTACTAAAGTTGATGGAAACTCAAAAAGAAGAAATGTGGATGATTGTTCTGCATAATCTTCAACTTCCCACTCAGTCAACCATGTAGAAGACCAAGCAATGGCTCGTCCTCCAGGTGTTAAGGCAGCAAAGGGCAAAGGAAAAAAGAGTTTGAGCAAAACAAGTACTGTGGAAAGTGAAAGCAATTCTTTGTTAAAGTTTCAGACCATGTGGGAAATAAAAGAGAAAAACTTTGCAATGAAAGAGTAATGGTCAAATTAATTAAAAATAAATATTTTATATCAATGAACTCATTGATTTATTCTGGGATACATTTTGGTTGAATCGTTTGTTTTATTCAACCCTCATGTAGAATAAAGGAAGCAATAAAATCAAAATTGAGAATTGTTTGTTTTGTTCTACCGACACCACAATTGTTTGGCATAGTATCTTGTTTGTTTTGTTCTACCGACACCACAATTGTTTGGTATAGTATCTTGTTTGTTTTGTTCTACCGACACCATAATTTTTTGGTTTTTGGTTTGATTTTATACAATTTAAAATTTTATTTCTTTTCCTCTTTCCTAGCGTCCCCTTCCTTATAAATCCTTCATCTCTGCCTGTTTCCCAACCACAAACCTATTTTAAAACTCTACACTAAAATTACACACACAAAATGACATCTTCTTCTTTAAATTCTTTTGGCCATTCACTAGATGACCAATTTGATAAAGCATTCGATAATTTTTTTGATGAAGCATTCGATAATGTTTTTGATGATTATGGTGATCGTCAGAAGGCAACCAAGTCAAATAAAAAATGAGCTTATATTGAAAGACAACGCGAACAAGGACACAACTGCTTATGGAATGATTATTTCAGTGAAGATGTAACATACTCAACTTCTATATTTCGATGACTTTTTAGAATGAAGAAGCCATTGTTCATGCATATTGTTGATCGTCTCTCCAATGAAGTACCATACTTTCAACAAAGAACCATACTTTTAACAAAGAAGGGGTGCTACCGGAAGGTTTGGTCTCTCTGGAATACAAAAGTGTACATCAGCAATTCGTATGATGGCATATGGTTGTGCGGCAGATGCGGTTGACGAATACCTCAGACTCGGTGAAAGTACTGCGACCCCATGCTTGGAAAATTTTGTCAAAGGAATAATATCTTTGTTCGGAGATGTGTACCTAAGAAGACCCACACCCGAGGATCTTCAGCGGCTACTTGGTGTTGCAGAGATACACAGATTTCCCGGGATGATAGGAAGCATCGATTGTATGCATTGGGAGTGGAAGAATTGCCCCACCGCATGGAAAGGGTAATATGCATGTGGAGGTAAAAAACCAACAATCGTTTTAGAAGTTGTAGTTTCACATGATCTCTGGATTTGACATGCATTTTTTGGACCTCCAAGTATCTTAAACGATATCAATGTTCTTGATTGCTCACCAGTTTTTGAAGATATATTACAAGGTCAAGCTCCAAAAGTGAATTACTTTGTCAATGGACGCGAGTATCATTTGGCTTACTATCTCACATATGGTATTTATCCGAAATGGGCAACTTTTTCCAATCAATTCCACTTCCACAAGGTCCGAAGGCATCATTATTTGGTACATGTCAAGAATCTGTCCGGAAAGATGTCGAGCGTGCTTTTGGAGTCTTGCAAGCTCGTTTTGCCATTGTAAAAAACCCAGCTCTTATTTGGGATAAGGTAAAAATAGGAAAGATTATGAGAACATGTATCATACTACACAATATGATAGTAGAAGACGAGCGAGATGGCTACAATCAGTTTGATGTATTAGAGTTTCAACAAGGATAAGGAAACAGAACTTCACAAGTGGATTTCACGTATTTTACAGATATGCCTACAAATCTTGGTAATATTATGAGCATGCGAAATCGAGTTTGTGATAGAACAATACATCAACAATTAAAATCTGATTTGGTTGAGCATATATGACATAAATTTGGTTCAAGTGAAGATTATAACTGAGTTAATTACGTGTGTAATCATGTTTTATATGTTCTATATCATCTTGCGTTTTTTTCCATAATATGATTTGCAATATTGTGCTTTAATTGTTTTTATATGATCTATGTTTAAAATTTCATGAAATGCATTATATTTTTGACTTTATAAAATGTAGTATGTTTTAAAAATTTTAACCAAATAAATTATATTTAAAATAAAATAATTTTAAAAATTTTAACTTTTAGTTTTTAAGAACTCCTATAGGATTCTAACCAACGCAAGTGAAAAAAATTAATAAATATTAATAGAGTTCTAAACTTAAGTTACTGATAAAATAAATTAAATATATTGTTAAGAACTTCATTAGAGATTTTACTAAAAAAGATGGTCTAAGGACCTCTGATAATCAATAAGAAACTGAATTTCTAACAATTAACCTAATTTTTTAAAAGAGATTTGGGTTAAAAAGAAGTTTAGCTTAAATCTTTTTCTCTTTTTCACGTTAATGACGGCTCCGGTTAGTCGATCTTAGTCAAACTCTTTGGCTCAGATCATAAACTCTCTGGAGTATCCCACATTTTGTAAATACTCAGGACATAAAAGTTCTTTTGCTGAGGGGTAACAATTTAACAAGATATATTCCAAAGCATCTGTGTGATTTGAGCAACATCAGACTTTTAGATCTTTCAGATAATGAAGTGGAAGCTGATGGTATCTTTCTCCTGGAGTTTTTCTGCAGCCTATGTGACTATACTTCTAGGAATATTGGCGTCTCTCTCTTTTGATTCTCCTTGGAGCAGAGCTTGGTTCTACATCGTTGATGCTTTCGTCCACAAGGTTAGGAATTTGTTATGGTAAAACTCTGATGTGCCAAACTATCAGATTGGTAAACTAAAGAGCCATCTAGTCCGAGTTGATCTGCCCAAAAAACAATTTGTATCATGATTTAATGTTTTAGCTTAAAATATGTTAATTTAATTGAACAAATATAAATTTCAGTAATGCTACTCGTTTTTACATTTTATGTTCGACCTCAAATTTGGATTTTTAAAACTCAATTTCGGTTTTCTTATACGTCCAAGTTTAATTTGATTTTAGAGTTTACTCAATTTGATTTGGTTTAGTTAAACTGACGTGAAGTGTGTTAGTGGGAAAATTTCATAAAAATATACCAACTATTTATCTATTTCTATTAAATTACATGAATATTGAAAGTACCCACAAAAATACATGAATTCGTTTTTTCTTCCATTAAAATATACTAAATCTAAAATTTTATCCAATAAACAACAATGAATTGATGAAAATAATCTCCATTAAATTTTTTAATTAAAAACATTTTAAAAAATCAACATACATATAAAATCCTAAAGAAAATATAAAAAATTCAAAGATTTATATTCTTCAATGATTCAAAAAAAAAAAAAAAATTTTAAAATTTTAGATTTATAAATAAAAAATAAAAACGGATAAATTTCCTAATATTTTTTAAAAATTCTAAAAATTATAAAACTTTAAATAAAATAATTATATATATATATATATGTATATTATATATATTTCACATCAAATTTACACATAACAGAATTATATACAACTTATTGTGTTATTATATTTTACGTTTTATGTGTTCCGTTTTCTATAGTTTAGAAAACCAAAAAGGTCATGTGTTCTGTTTCTTATAAATAGTCTCATCTCATGTCTACAACTTCTCAAGTTTCCAAAATCTAGTAGTTCATTTATGGAAAAAGCTTAGAATCAACACTACACTTGGCATTGTACGATCCAAAGCCAGACAAGTCTTATTACCAACATAGTATAGATTACATACTACCACAATCAAATACGTCTGTATTCTGTCTCCACAATCACCAATCAATTGGAGTAGATCTTTACCTTTCTTGGTAACTTCTTGTATGCTATTAACATCGTCATCATCCAACACCAACGAGAAAATCGCGTTTGCGTCTTTTATGTGTTCCGTTAACCCAAGTCTCACCCCAATCATTGATCCAGTAACCTCAGGCTGAAATGAGATTCTATTTTTCAAAACAAATCAACAAACCAGATTGGCCTTAAGAGTCAGAGAGTAATCCATGTGATGCGAGGAAGAGCAAATACCTGATCTAATAAATATCTCACAGCCACTGTTGGTATAGAGACTCCATGTTTTGTGGCTACACTCTTCATTGTTCGAAGTAAACCTTGGAATAAATCCCACCCTCCCCATGCATCAACCGTCTGTAATGTAACCGTCAAGAATCTGAAAACAGTAAAAAGTAGGATAAGGATGATGAAGTCTCAGTTGTGAGACTCACCCAAACATGATGACACGTCAACACCAATGTTTCTCTTTTAATATATAGAAGATGATTTATAACAATATGGAATATGTTTAAATGAGTTAATCCGTTACCGTTATGTATTTTTGAAGAGAAGGATTATTCACGTGAGTCCTAGCAAGATTGGTATCAAGGTACTTCTCTGACAAGAGACCACCCATTACTGTCCCATATCTACACCAAAAGAACCAATCATATATGGTTAAGTCAGTTGTAAAGAGGAAGAAGGGTAAAATAAGAGATTTTACGTTATAAGTTTGACGCCTGAAAGCTTGCAAAGCTGAGCCATTCTCTGTTGAGGACGCATATCTACAATGGAGTGTTGCACCTATAAAGAATTTACACAAAGATCTACATGAAAAAATGTAATAAGGAAATTTGCAAGAAACAAAAAAATGGAGAAAATATTCGAACATCACCTGATTGCTAACAACAGGGATTCCATTTTCTAAGATTTTATGAAGTCTCTCTGTATCACAATTTGTCAAAGCAATAGTCTTTATTTTACCTGAAAACATTTCAATGCTGAAGTCTAAGCAAAAGCCGAAAGATAAATGAAATAATAATCACAAGAAGGAAGATGATATATATCCCTTCTTGCTTACCTTCTTCTTTAAGGTCAGTGAGGTGTTTCCATGCATCAAGATAGCTGTCAATCGAGTAATCCCACCTATTTCCAAACTATAGATTAGCAAATAATGCAGTACGTGGAGTGAAAATGGTCACTAGAGAAGCTAAGGACATATCAATTATATGAAGAGAGAAACACCAGTGAAACTGAAGCATGTCAAGAGAAGCCACATCCATTCTCTTCAGAGATTTTTCAATGCTCTCACGAACATAGGTACTTGTGATCTTCACAGGAGGAGGAACCCATTTTGTCAAACTGCATCATAAAAATAGCTTAATCATTTAACCATATCTACAAAGTTGATATCTCTATATATACATAAACTTGCTTACCCTTTAATTTAATCTTTTCTAAGTACTCTGGTGGACGCTCTCGACGAACTCTATTGATAAAAATACCGTAAAGATCTTCAGCAGGACCATCTACACATCAAAAGAAACAAAACTAAGCTCTTTTTATTTGTCCGAATGCACAACATAGTTACTTACAAATGTCAGCCATGTCGAAGGTGGTGAGGCCAGCGTCAGCGTATCGAATCATAGCCTCAACGGCGTCGTTTTGATCAATCTTTCCCCACCCTCCACCAGTCTGACACATTCCGTTAATAACTCTACATATCTTCAATGAGTCGTTACCGTTCTTAAGCTTCACTAACCTATCAGCCTCCGCCGTTTCTCCAACGAGCAATTCACGGAGCTTGAGCCAATTCGACGACAAGAAACATTCCGGTGAAACCAGTACGATGCTTTGAACCTGCATGATACTGTAGGTGCTAAGTTAGTACCGAAGACGGAGTGTACGGACATCAGCATGGCTCGATTATGAGTTGGCCGTCATACTGTTACTGTTCGATTAGTATACCTTCAAATATATAAAATAATTTGACTAGTATTTGTTATAAAAGTCATCAAAACGTGAATGACTATGCAGAGGAATTGGAAAAAGTTGGTTTTAGTCAATCTTTAATCGATTAGTAATACTTTTCTTTCGCAAAAGTCATCAAAACTCAAATGTGGATGAAGACTATTATTCACACACTTGCATAAATAAATATATATATATATATATATGTTGTTTTTGTATAAATATATATACAATAGGAGTGTTATGCTTAATTTACTTCAAAAAATTAAAGAGACTTGTCGGATTTAATCTGTAGAAAATACACATTTTCAACAGTGCACATATACAATAAAGCTTAATATTTTACCTTTATATACACCAACGTAACTTACGCAAGTTTCGTTCATTTTTGTACAGTTCGATAACTTATAAATCATAATAAAATATAAGGCTTTCTCTAAAAAACAAACCCTCAAAATGACATTTTTTTTTGCTTTCAACTTGAGAAAAATGCACGTTAGATCTATATATATAATCGATTTTTTAAAAGGGTTTATCATTAATTTATAGAGGGGTTGTGAATTTTTTTGAGATTGACACTCATCATATAAACCTTGAAATTGCTAAACATGAGAACCGAGTTCTGCTTTACTGCTTTATCTGAGTGCTTTTTGATGAAATCTTGATCTTTGAATAAAATATTCTATCGCTTGGAAGTAGATCGTAATTGTCTCAGAGATGTCACCAGACCTTTAGAGAGTATCTCCTCTAGCAAATCACATGGACGATCCAACCTCACCATTGTTTTTCTCGTTGTGATTTGATGTGGAATAAATTAGAAATTAGGGTTATAAGGTTTCACCAAAACCCTAAAACATAAAACCACAAAAAAAACCATAAAGTGTCTCCAAAAAACAGATAAAAAGGAATAATAAGAAATATTTTCACGGACCATTCATCCAATCTTAGGAAAAAAACCCTAAAAATATCTTCCCTGAAAACACAGATGAAAAACACATCCTAAACCATTTATGTAATATCTCTGATCTTCTTTGACTTATATAATTATCTCTATTAATAAGTTATTCAAAGGTTTTGTTAGAAAACATTTTGAGAAATTACTTTTAAGGTATGAAATTTAATAATTTGTATCAAACAATTTCCATTAGATTTCTCTGATTTTCATTTAGTTTTACTCTATATGTCCCAAATTATATGGTTTTTTAACTAAAAGCACAAAGTTTTAAAATACTACATTAATAAAGCACAGATCATCTAAAAAGAAGTTCTGAGACATTGACACGTGTCACTTATAAACTTTTTTTTTTCCTAATTTTCTACGGTTTAACCAAAACCAAGCAGAAAACATCAAACCACAGAAAACATAAATTAACTCCAAAAAAAAGAAAAAGGGAAAATAAAAAATCTTCCACCAACCCTTCATCCAATCTCAAGACAAATATCCTAAAAATATCCTCCCAAAAAACATAGATGAAAAACATCATAAACCTTCACCCAACCTATGTGCTCTTCTTTGGGTTATACAATTACCTTGGTGGATATTTTATTCAAAAGTTTGTTAGAAGACAATTCGACAAATTATTTATAAGGTATAATTAGACAACTTGTACCAAACAATTTTCATTAAAAAATTTCTGATTTTCATGTAGTTTCTCTCTCTCTCTCTCTCTCTCTCTTTTCTAAATTGTAAGATTTTTTCACTAAAAGCTGATGTTTTAAAAATACATAAAACAATTTTATTTGTATTTCTATATCTTGAACATGACTGAATATTTAATTTAAACAATCCATCCAATAAAAATTAATATTCCAAAATATTAATAGCCACAAAAGGTAAATAAAATTAATTTTCATATAAAACTTGCAAACCATCTAATAAAATGAAACAAAAAAGTCTAAAACATCTAATAAATTAGGACAGGAAAATGTTTTTCAAAAATAGTTAATGTATTTAAATTATGGTCAATATTTTTTTAATCAAATATTTAATGTAATTTAGTGGGAGAGTTTTTTCTTTTTATAACATTTTATGGGAGAGTGAAGTTCTTATTAAGTAGGAGTTACCAATTTTGATTATTGTTTGGTCTAGGAGTTACCAATTTTTAATTTCAATTAGTAAGAGTGAATACAAATGAATTCAAGTGTGGGGTTACATATGGGTTTAAATGTGAGTTAATTAGTGCTTGTTGAAGAAAATAATAATAATTTTATTGTGAGATAAATATTATAGTGTTTCCTGAAGAAAATATGAGATAAATATTATAGTGTTTGTTGAAGAAAAAAATAATAATTCCATTGTTTTCTAAATTTTTTAAAAGAGATATGGCAAATGGTCCAATAGGAGAGAGTTGATCATTTGAATATTTCAATAATTTTTTTTCTTGATTTTTATTTAGTTTACTTCTCTAGCAATTCTTACTTCTTTCTCTCCCGCGAACGTACGCCATACAATTTTCTATTTCTTCTTAGTTATTTACTTCATATATTAGACTAAAAGAGCACAAGAACTAGTCATGTTCTATTTCTTTTTTCTTTTTATAACATTTTATGGGAGAGTGAAGTTCTTATTATTAAGTAGGAGTTACCAATTTTGATTATTGTTTAGCCTAGGAGTTACCAATTTTTAATTTCAATTAGTAAGAGTGAATACAAATGAATTTAAGTGTGGGGTTACATATGGGTTTAAATGTGAGTTAATTAGTGTTTGTTGAAGAAAATAATAATAATTGTATTGTGAGATAAATATTATAGTGTTTTCTGAAGAAAATATGAGATAAATATTATAGTGTTTGTTGAAGAAAAAAAATAATAATTGCATTGTTTTCTAAAATTTTTAAAAGAGATATGGCAAATGGTCCAATAGGAGAGAGCTGAAATTCATTTGAATATTTCAATAATTTTTTTTCTTGATTTTTATTTAGTTTACTTCTCCAGCAATTCTTACTTCTTTCTCTCCCGCGAACGTACCCCATACAATTTTCTATTTCTTCTTAGTTATTTACTTCATATATCAGACTAAAAGAGCACAAGAACTAGTCATGTTCTATTTCTTTTTTCTTTTTATAACATTTTATGGGAGAGTGAAGTTCTTATTATTAAGTAGGAGTTACCAATTTTGATTATTGTTTAGTCTAGGAGTTACCAATTTTTAATTTCAATTAGTAAGAGTGAATACAAATGAATTTAAGTGTGGGGTTACATATGGGTTTAAATGTGAGTTAATTAGTGTTTGTTGAAGAAAATAATAATAATTGTATTGTGAGATAAATATTATAGTGTTTTCTGAAGAAAATATGAGATAAATATTATAGTGTTTGTTGAAGAAAAAAATAATAATTGCATTGTTTTCTAAAATTTTTAAAAGAGATATGGCAAATTGTCCAATAGGAGAGAGCTGAAATTCATTTGAATATTTCAATAATTTTTTTTTTTTATTTTTATTTAGTTTACTTCTCCAGCAGTTCTTACTTCTTTCTCTCCCGCGAACGTACGCCATACAATTTTCTATTTCTTCTTAGTTATTTACTTCATATATCAGAATAAAAGATCACAAGAATTAGTCATGTTCTTCCTCTAATCATGGTCACTGGAAATTTTTTTTTATCACGGTAGATTCTTAAACTTAATATTGGTCTAATTTTAATAGGTGGAGTCAAACATTAGTTTCTACCAGTTTGTATCATTTCTTACAACTCTAAAGTTAAAACAATTGTGTTCTAATATAATATCCCAAATAATCCTCAAAATAAATCCCCTTTTTACGATAAAAAAAAGTAAAAAACCCCTAATTTCCCTTATAATTTTTAATTAGGTTTTTTTTTCATATTCTAATTAAGAAATTAAAGCATGCTGTCTTTAAATGAGTATAATCTTTTTATATTTTTATGATCTACATTTTCATATAGTCAGTAAAATATGTATGTATTTTATCTTCGATTTATTTTGCTACATATTAAAAAAATTTAGTTTCCAATAAAAATCTTATTATGTAATTCAATTGCCTTTATCATGAGTTTTCATCTATTGAAATAATTTCAATTACCTTGAAATTGATCCTCTCCATAATGTTATCAAAAATTAAAATGAAACATTATGGTTTCCTCATCAATTAGTTGAATATTTTTTTAAAACTGGTAATTGTCATATTTGGTCAAACTGCAACAAATGCTCCAGTAGTGATGCAAATGATGAATAATAAATGATTTTAGTGATGAGTTAAATTAATTAAACATATCTATATTTGAAGGAGATAATATTTTCAAAAAATTCTATGAAATTTAACATTTATCTTCCCAAATAAAAAATATTAACATAACATCAAAAGTCAGTCAACATATTATAAACTTTATAACATTGAAAAATAAGTGCAATATGGGTTTCAAAAAATATTCGATTAGAATCTTTTTCCAGTGCAACTATGTTCAGGCGGTTTGGCGGATGTCTAACTCACCAATCTCATCTGTTTTACTACCTACTAACACCCTTGAACAGAACATAGAAAGTCTCCTAGATATTTATGATTCGTCATCTTTGGGACCACTCCGACATGGCATTTTTGGATTTTGTGGCAAATATGGAAATCTTGAAATGATCTTATCTTTAATAAGGTAGCTCATGACCCTCCATCTGTTTGTCCCCGAGCAAGGGATAATACAATTGAATGGCTTGACGCCAACATCCGCGGTCTACCTACTCGACGTAATTCCACTTCTACACATCAAACGCCAACTCAATGATCCCCTCTGACGGCAGGTTTATATAAATGTAATGTTGATGTTAGTTACATATTTAATAAGGCGTCAACGGGTGCAGATGGATATTACGAGATGAACATGGAGATAAATTATCGGTTTCAACAAAACTTAAACAAGGCACCAACCCGTTAGAAGCAGAAATAATGGTTGTACTTCATGCATTACAATCTCTATGGTGTCGAGGAATCAGAAATACAATCATGGAAAGCGATTGCAAAGTATTGGGAGATCTTTTCAACTCCAAACTCGGAATGCAAACATGGAACCACTACTTAATGATATCCACAGTTGGGCGGATCACTTCACAACTATCATGTTTACAACGGTTTCTCACCAATGTAATCAAGTAGCGGATAAATTGGCAAAGTTATCTCACTCACAATGTGAGACTACAAATATTTATTTTTATGATCCATCTTGTTTGAGGAATCTTTTATCTAACGATTATGTAAACCATTTCTAAATTTTCTAACGATTAAAAAAAGAAATAATTGATTATAAAAAGAAAACAAATAGTATCAAAGCTATATTGTTCATCATTTTGGAATAAAATTATTTTTATAGTCTTACACGCGGCCACCTTCTAATAGTCCAATATATGGAAGTTAATTAACATTTTAATCTAAAATTAGAAAGTCTTTTTCCTAAAATCTCAATTAATGCTATTTGCGTCTATCTTCTCATCGTGTAATTGCATTTTTATTGAAATGTTGCATCTAGTTATTTGATATCTTTTTGCCTAAACTGGTGTTTTTACTATGTAACATTCGTGCATATTCTCTATTTATATTTTGATATTTTTAACAACTACCAATTTTTGTTATTTGTTGAAATTTTAGTTTAACAATGAATCCAAATAATTCGGTCGGTTATCTCCTCTCTCTATCTCTCTCTTTATTCGCTGGTGCTAATTTATCACGAATTTCTTGTCACTCATCGTATTCTAAACACGCTAGATGCTCGTTAGGTAGTGGATGAACACCTAGCGCCTAACCATATACGCGGATGCCTAGGCAGGACCTAGAGGATTTAAATATTTTTAGATATATATATATATATAATCTCAAAATTATGTAAATTTGGATTAATGAATAGTGTTTAAATATTATTTTCAAATGAATAAAATTCAGTAAACTTATAAAACAAATAAAACATATTATTTAATTTTTTTACATAAAATATATATTTATACAATTTTTTTTTAAATAAAGTTTCCGTCTAAAATATGTCTAGGCATCCGCGTAGACCGCATAATCGGACGTGTAGACGCTATTATGTGCCTGAATTATTGAAAACCACATAAATCACCGAATATTATAAAATATGGACAATTGATCACCGTGTATCGCCTAAATGTCGTCTAAACTGCGTTTCAGAACACTGCTCTCACCTCATAGTTCTTTTTTAGTTAAAATATTTTTTCCACAATCTTATTGTGCATCTACTGAAAAAATTTCAACTAAATTAATGCACAATTATTTTATTTTTCAATCCGTTTGTTTTTCTCAATAGAGGTGTAATTTTTCGCTCGATGAAGTGTGATTATACTCTTAGAAATACAAAATTTTAATGAAGATGCCAACTGCTTTTCTCATAAATCAACTGCTAATAATGAAGATGTCAACTGTCTTTTCTCATAAATCAACTAATCAATCAATATTTTTGAGGGTTACATCTCTAACTCTTCATAAAAATTAATTTTATATTTATAATAATTTTAACATATGGAAAGTTGCAGCTATTCATTATAAATTTTCATGTGATAGTTTTTATACTTATAGTTGTGTTTGATCTCCATAATTCTTTTCAATCTACTAATAATAACAATCTCAGTAAATAAATAATTAATCATTGTTAAGCGCTAATACCTTAGTTGTGGTTGTGGATTTCCGACGATAATTTTTTTTTAATATTTGTCTTTTTCGACATTTCCATCATACGAGAAAGGTCTTTTCTCTCATTCAATGGAATTGGCGAATAGTGAACAGTTTTAAAAGCGGTTATTTATTACCTTATGGGTGACGATTGTTATGATCTCCAATGGTGGTGTATGTGTTTTTACAAAAATCACATATAATACTGATAGAGTATAATGGGGTGAAAATAGGTCGTATTTTCTACTCTGGATTTTTTTTTGTCAGTTATTTTATGTCTCTCTTCTGTAGAGTTTGATTACGGTGAAGTTATCATCTGCGGTGGTTCTGCAGGTTTCTCTGTTGGTTTGTTAAAGCCTAGGAGAATAACACAAATTCTTATAAAGACAACCATTGGATGTGGAGTTTGGAATCCTCATGCATTGGTGTTTTGAAAATTGTGAAGTTAATATTATAGTCGGATGATTGCCAAAAATCACAATATCTTGAATTCGACTACGGAGAAAGAAAATAACAGATTTATTTATGTATGAGAGACTAAGAGATTTTTCTCAAAAAAAAGCATAGCGTAATTTCGCTTCTTACGTTGTATCGTTCTTTATCCTCATTGATTAAAGTGTATGTATATGGATAATTTCTCAGTAACTTTGTAAAGTCTTGTTCAAAGTAAAAACAATCTCAATAAATATTTTCGAGGATTATATCTCTATATCTTAAATTTTGAGTAAAAATAGATTTTATATAATGAATTGATATATAATTCTCAATCAATATTTCTGAGGATTAATCTATTTTTTATAACTCTTTGTAAGAATAAATTATATATTTATAATTTTTTAAAAATATGAGAAGTTGCATCTATTCATTATAAATATTTTACTTGAAGTTGCATTTGATCTCCATAATTTTTATTTTATCTACTAATAATAATAATTTCAATAAATATTTTCTAGATATAACTTTATCTTAACTTTTCATAAAAATAAATTTTATATAATATATAAAATATTGATATAGCGAATTTAAATCTATGATACCTTTTCCTGCCATGTCGCGGGATTCTGAATCCTAGTACATATAAAAACTATATTGCGGATTACATCCGATGCATTTTTGCAAGTTGAAGATTGACCAATAAGAAGACTGACTAGTAAAAACCACATCATTTGAAAGGATTTTTTTTTGGAAGAAAACTGTCAAATATAACCCGTCCTTCTATTATTTCTTGGAGTATTTTTTTCATCCGAGGTTATTTAAAGTTCATGTGTTTCATATATATTATTTATCTTTATGATATGTTATATAACAATTTATAACATGATGTCACCACGACTATTCTAGAAGTTTGAATATTATGCTAGTATTGTCTTTGAGACACTATCCAAATTCAAACCCTCAACAAAACGTTGTTGACAAAAAATAAAGCAAGAGAAGTCTGATTAAATACGTCTGTATTCGTCTCCACAGTCACCAATTACTTGGAGAAGATCTTTACTTTTCTTGGTAACCTCTTGTATGCTATTAACATCTTCATCATCCAACACCAATGAGAATATGGCGTTTGCGTCTTCCGCTAACCCGAGTCTAACACCAATCATTGATCCACCAACCCAGGCTGAGATGTGATCCCACATTTGTCAGACAAAGGCCTTAAAGAGTCATGTGATGCGAGGAAAATAAAATACCTGATCTAGTACATATTTCACAGCTACTGTTGGTATAGAGACTCCATTTTAGCTATAGTCTTCATTGTTCGAAGTAAACCTTGGAATAGATTCCATCCTCCCCATCCATCAGCCATTTGTAATGTAACTCTTAAAAATCTTAAAACAGTAAATATCTTGATGATACTGTAACGATGGACCCTATACTCATATAATGAACTCTTACCCTTTTGTACTTTTGAAGAGAAGGAGTATTCAAGTGAGGGACAGCGAAAGGGATTGTTAGATTGGTATCAAGGAAATTCTCTGATAGGAGACCTCCCATTACTGTTCCATACCTGCACCCAAAGGATCAATGATTACCTATCAGTCCACATCAATTACCGATCGGTGCAAGGCTATTTTGTGAACAGATGAGATTCCTGCAATTTTAGCTGATCCAGATGCGGAAAAGGTGGTGATATCAGGCAAGTTAGCTCAACCCATCCCTCTGCCACCCTATGTTCCTAAGATTCTTTTTCCACGCCACGTTAAGAAACCCATCAATGTGGAAAAACATGCTCGATACAAGGAGGTTTTGGGTGAAATCACTGTTGCCATTCCATTTGAAGAAGCGTAGAAGAATATTCTCTTGTACAGTGAGGTTTTCAGGAGCTATTTGAGTGGAGAGAAGGAATTAGAAAAGATTAATGCATGGTTGATTAAGAAGACGAAAGCCTTAAGAACACTTCCCAAAAAACGATCCAGGTAAGTTTTTGGTACCATGTTCTATCTTAGGAACGAGTTTCGCAGACTCCCTCTATGACAGTAGATCTAGTGTAAATGTAATGTAAATGTAATATCCATGGAAATTGCAAAGAAGTTGAAGATTACTAATCTCAAGGATCCCTATGTTTTCTCAAGTTCATGAATGCTTCCACCATGTCTCTACAAGGATTCATTCACAACCTAGATGTTCGAGTTAAGAATTTCTTGGTTCCTATTGATTTTCATGTTGTGGATGAACGAAGGTTCTTATATGTCTTTGCTACTTAGGAAACATTTTCTCTCAATAGTTGGTGTCGTTGTAGATTTGCCTAATAAAAGGATCGCCTCCTCCAATGTCGATAAAAAGGTCTTCTACAACGCAATCCCCACACATGAAACTGTTGAACATGCCTCATGTCTCACTATAGAAGAAGAGAAGAACTTGCATGTCATGACAGTGGAAGAGATGAAGCAGTGGTGTTTGGTTTTCTCAACATAGGGGTTTTCTTTACAAAATAAGGGGTTTTTATTAGTCTCATTTATGGCTACAAAATCAGACCCAACTTCTCAAGTTTAAGAAATCCAGATGTATATAAGAGGCTTAGAATCAACACCGTACTTGGCATATTATGATCCAAATCTGGACAAGTCTTATTGCTACATATGTAAATAAAAGTACATGAGTTGATTAATATTGTATACAGTATAGATTACATACTACCACAATCAAATACGTCTGTATTCGTCTCCACAGTCACCAATCACTTGGAGTAGATCTTTACCTTTCTTGGTAACTTCTTGTATGCTATTAACATCTTCATCATCCAACACCAACGAGAAAATCGTGTTTGCGTCTTCTATGTGTTCCGTTAACCCGAGTCTCACCCCAATCATTGATCCAGCAACCTCAGGCTGAGATGGGATTTCCATTTTTCAAAACAAATCAACAAACCAGACTGGCCATAAGAGTCGAGAGTAAGCCATGTGATCTGAGTAAGAGCAAATACCTGATCAAGTACATATCTCACAGCCACTGTTGGTATAGAGACTCCATGTTTTGTGGCTATACTCTTCATAATTTGAAGTAAATCTTGGAATAGATCCCACCCTCCCCATGTGTCAACCGTCTGTAATGCAACACTCAAGAATCTTAAAACAGTAGGACAAGCTTTGTGTTCTACCACTCTCCATTTCTATCATTCTATATAGTTTATAACAATTTGGAATCTGTTTGAACCGGTTAATCTGTGAATGATTAGACTCTTACCGTTATGTAATGTTGAAGAGAAGGATTATTCAAGTGAGTCCTAACAAGATTGGTATCAAGATACTTCTCTGACAAGAGACCACCCATTACTGTCCCATATCTACACCAAAAGAACAAATCATTTATGGTTAAGTCAGTTGTGTAAAGAGGAAGAAGAGTAAAATAAGATATTTTACGTTATAAGTTTGACGCCTGAAAGCTTGCAAAGCTGAGCCATTCTTTGTTGAGGACGCATATCTACAATGGAGTGTTGCACCTATAAAGAATTTGCATAAATATTTACAAAATTGAGTCTGGATAAAGGCATATAGTATTCGGACATCGCGCTCACCTGATTGCTAACAATAGGGATTCCATTTTCTAAGATGTTTTGAAGTTTTTCTGTATCAAAATTTGTCAAAGCAATAGTCTTTATTTTACCTGAAAACATTTAAATGCTGAAGTCTAAGCAAAAGCCGAAAGATAAATGAAATAATAATCACAAGAAGTAAAATGATATATGTCCCCTCTTGCTTACCTTCTTCTTTAAGGTCAGTGAGGTGTTTTAGTGCATCAAGATAACCGTCAATCGCATAATCCCACCTATTTCAAACTATAGATTAGCGAATAATGCAGTATGCGGAGTGAAAATGTACACTAGAGAAGCTAAGGACATAGCAGTTGTGTGAAAAGAGAAACACCAGTGAAACTGAAGCATGTCAAGAGAAGCCACATCCATTCTCTTCAGAGATTTTTCGATGCTCTCACGAACATAGGTACTTGTGATCTTCACAGGAGGAGGAACCCATTTTGTCAAACTGCATCATAAAAATAGCTTAATCATTTAACCATATTCTTCTACAAACTTGATATCTCTATACATAAACTTGCTTACCCTTTAATCTTTTCTAAGTACTCTGGTGGACGCTCTCGACGAACTCTATTGATAAAAATACCGTAAAGATCTTCAGCAGGACCATCTACACATCAAAAGAAACAAAACTAAGCTCAAATCTAGTATTAATATCCTTCTCACAAAACTGAACAATTCAAGTCTTACGTGAATCATCAGAACTCTGTAATCTCTTTTTCACTATATTAATTTCTACGCTAATTATTGTGAGCAAGTAAAAAATATTACGTACTCATTCATAGCAATTAAAAGGCATACAGATAAATTGAACAGCTAGTTTGTAAATCCAAAAGTGACTTCAAATATAAATGTAACTTTAATGGACCCTATTCAAATTGTGCGGTACCATAAGATTTAGACGATTCTCAATATTTTATTTTTTTATCGTCTCGGGTTTTTGAGATCTATACAAAAGTTCATGGGTTTGTAAAGTTATTTCATCAAATTAATTAAAATATAAAAAGCAAAGAGTATTCAATTTTTACGTTTTTCTTAATTTGCCTGAATTAACAACATAGTTACGTACAAATGTCAGCCATGTCGAAGGTGGTGAGGCCAGCATCAGCGTAACGAATCATAGCCTCAACGGCGTCGTTTTGATCAATCTTTCCCCATCCTCCACTAGTCTGCCACATTCCGTTAATAACTCTACATATCTCCACCGAGTCGTTGCCGTTCTTCAGCTTCACCAACATATCAGTCTCCGTCGTTTTCTCCAACGAGCAATTCACGGAGCTTGAGCCAATCCGACGGTGAGAAATGTTGCGGTAAAACCAATTCGATGCCTTGAACCTGCATGATACTGTAGTCGCTAAGTTAGTAGCCAAGACTGAATATACGGACATCGGCATGGCCTCGTATCTGCTGAGAAAAGAGGAAATGTGAATGAGTTTGGCGTAATACTAATTGTCTCATTCTTCGATTAGTATCTTAAAATAAGTAAAATAAATTTGACTAGTATTAGTTTTTTTTTGTTTTTTCGGGGGTTAAAATTTGACTAGTATTAGTTTTTTTTGTTGTTTTGGGGGTTAAAATTTGACTAGTATTAGTTTTTTTTTGTTTTTTGGGGGTTAAAATTTGACTAGTATTAGTTCTTTTTTGTTATAAAAGTCATCAAAACTCAAAAGTGGACGAGGTGTTGTCACACACTTGTATAAATATATAAACTTTAGAAACTCTAATTTATGTGAAGTAAAAACTTTTCGAAAATACATATAATAATGCCTATATTGCGATTAATTAAAATTCGTGGGGTTAATGTACATATTTTGTAAGTTGAAGATTGACAAGTAAAACCACATCATTTGAAATGATTTTTTTGGCAGAAAATCGTAAAATATAAATCGTTCCTTCTACTTTTTTCCTTGGAGTATTTTTTTCATCCGATGTGATTTAAATTTCATGTTTTCACATATTATTTATCTTTATGATATGTTATGTAGCAATTTATAACATGATGTCATCACGACTATTCTATAAGTTTGAATATTATGCTAGTATTGTCTTTGAGACACTATCCAAATTCAAACCCTCAACAAAACGTTGTTGACAAAAAATAAAGCAAGAGAAGTCTGATTAAATACGTCTGTATTCGTCTCCACAGTCACCAATCACTTGGAGAAGATCTTTACCTTTCTTGGTAACCTCTTGTCCGCTATTAACATCTTCATCATTCAACACCAATGAGAATATGGCGTTTGCGTCCTGTATGTGTTCCGTTAACCCAAGTCTCACACCAATCATTGATCCACCAACCCCAAGCTGAGATGTGTTCCCACATTTGTCAGACAAAGGCCTTAACGAGTCATGTGATGCGAGGAAGAATAAATACCTGATCTAGTACATATCTCACAGCCACTGTTGGAATAGAGACTCCATGTTTTGTGGCTATACTCTTCATCGTTCGAAGCAAACCTTGGAATAGATTCCATCCTCCCCATCCATCATTCATCTGTAAAATGTAGGATGATCATGATGAACCCTATACTCATACAAAGAGAACTGCCAGTGACAGGTTTAATCTGTGAATGATTGTAACTCTTACCCTTTTGTACTTTTGAAGAGATGGAGTATTCAAGCGAGGGCGAGCAAAAGGGATTGTTAGATTGGTATCAAGGAACTTCTCTGACAGGAGACCACCCATTACTGTCCCATATCTGCACCCAAAGACCAAGTACATACGATTTAAGTCATATGTAACGGAGGAAGAAGGGAAACAAGAGTTTGATAGAGTATAGTTACGTTATAAGTTTGACGCCTGTAAGCTCGCAAAGCTGAGCCATTCACTGTTGAGGACGCATGTCTACAATGGAATGTTGTACCTGGAAAGAATTTGAATAAAGAGATCTACATGAAAAAATGAGTCTGGATAAAGACGTAATAATGTTCGGATAATCGGTCTGGCATTCACCTGATTGCTAACAACAGGGATCCCATTCTCTAAGATTTTCTGAAGTCTCTCTGTATCAAAATTTGTCAAAGCAACAGTCTTGATTTTACCTGCAAACAAATCAACGCAGCAGTTTAAGCAAACCGGTAGATAAATAAAAAGACAACCACAAGAGATAAGCTTTACCTTCTTCTTTTTAAGTCAGTAAGGTGTTTCAGCGCATCAAGATAACCGTCATTCGCATAATCCCACCTATTTCCAAATCACAGATTAGCAAATAATAGTGAAATGTTCATCACTACAAGAAGATAGAACACATGAAACTACTAGCAAATAAGTGAAGAGAGAAACACCAATGAAACTGAAGCATGTCAAGTGAAGCAACATCCATTCTCTTCCTTGATATGTCCGTTGTTCTGACGAACATAGTTACTTGTCATCTTCACTGGAGGAGGTACCCATTTTGTCAAACTACATAAAAAATAGCCTAATCAATTAACCATTCTACCATATCTTATACAAAAGTCTAATCAATTGGCTTGAAATTGAGTTTTGAACTCCATAAACACCGTTACCGGGATTTTTGGCAAGAGGCTTAAACTAACTTACACTTTAACATTTTCCAAGTACTCCGGTGGACGTTCTCGACGAACTCTGTTGATAAAAATGCCGTAAAGATCTTCAGCAGGACCATCTAAACATCAACGAAACCAAATTCTATTATCAATTCAACTCCATTCAGAATCAAACCTATCAGTTCATCAAAATTCTGAAGATTCATTTTCACTTGTTAGCTCCTCCTACTTACAGTGATCAGCCATATCAAAGGTAGAGAGACCAGAATCAGCGTATCGAAGCATTGCCTCAACGGCGTCGTTTCGGTCAATCTTTCCCCATCCTCCACTCGTCTGCCACATTCCGTTAAGAACTCTACATATCTCCAATGAATCGTTCCCGTTCAGCCTCCGTTGTTTCCACTGAGCAATTCACGGAGGTAGAACAGATTCGACGGAGAGGAATATTCCGGTAAAACGAATTTGATGATAACGGAGTCGTTAGGTTCGTGGCGATAACGGAATGTACGGACATAGGCATGACCGCTCTATCTCTCTCTCTCTTCACTAAAATGGATCAAAGTCTCATAGGCACTCCAAGATACAAAGTTGTACTCCTTAAGTCAGTTATAGCATAAATATCAGATTCGATTTGGACGCGTATCAAAAATTTAAACTATAGTGTTTTTTCGTGTTTTTTTTTTTATTTTTTACAATTATAAATATATAATCCGATTTACTTGTTAATCGGATTTTATTAAAGCTAAATTTGTAATTTTAATATTTAAAACAAAAAATTAGAAGAAAAATATTTCAGCTCTTTTTTTCTCCACGTTTCGATCATTTCAACCCCAAACTCAAAGTGATCTTTTCTTACAAAAAAATACAAAGAAAATCTAAATAATTAATTTTTGTGGAGTTGGGAGCAGAAATTTGGAAAGTGTAATTTACCATTTAGGTCAAATTTGTTTTTGCTGATTAGATGTAGTTTAGAGCTTGGTAATGTGTAAAATGTATGGACTCTCTGCTCTTGGACACATTACATATTTTTCCAGTGATTTTTACCGAAGTAACCACACATTTGATGCATTTGTGTGGAGAGACGCACATGATCACACCAAAGCTATCATTGTTATGTGATGTTCCTCGAAAACATGCTACAGTTAGTTGTCATTCTACACCTAGAACCAGATCTACCCCGTATAATAAGCAAATGTTTTAGGTTTCAAACTATATTATAATTTTGAGGACATCAATATTGTAAAAACTCTTTGTATACCTTGTACTGTAGCGGTTAATATCAGTTTTGTTAGATTTAGAGGTGTAAGGATTGAATTTCCATTACAACTTTTGTTGAATTTTTTAATATTTATCGACTAAATTTTTTTGTTGTTTTTACTTTAGACAACCTAATACTTAAGGCCAGTCATGTCTGAAACGATATAAGACCACTCAAAACATTGTCAAACCTTGATAACGTGTTTTATATAAAGTTTTCTTTACTACATATGAAGAAGGAGAAATGATACTTCAAGTTAGTACACACACTTTCACAAAAAGACGCTCATGCCTTAAGTCCTAGATTACAACTCTCTCTTCATTTGAAGATGTGGCTAGGTTCTAGTATATCGTCTTACACTCGCATACTAGAGATATTCGATCTTCTTTGAAAATACCGCTTCTATATAGCGCACCTAAGGATATTAGGTTTGGGATAATCTCCTGATATAAGCACAAAAATCTATCCTCTCTTTCTGTCTAAAACTTTTGAGCTTTTTGACATGTTGCTTCGGACAGACTTTAAAGCGAATATGTACTCTATTTACAATATCTATAATTATTTTATTATATACACGGTTCTTATAACATCCCACATCTAGAGTTCTATTTGTTACTCTAAAGTGATTGTAATGGGATATATGTTTTAGTATGACTTATAATAAATTTTTGAGATATGAGATCTAAAGCACCATCCCACCAATATTCTATTAATCGAGGAGCATTAATAAGTAAATGACTTAAACGATGCATGATTATTTGTCTAATAAACTTTTAGCTTTATAAGTCAAACCAACAATCCTCATTTCTTATAATAAATAAATGGATCATTTCATATTTCAATTTTTTTTCTATATTTCATTTGTTTAATCTTTCTCTAGTGTAAAATGTTGCAACAGAAACGTTATGATATTCTTTAAATTGTAGGTCATGTGGAGGATACCTACTGTCTATGATTTTATGATTTTTGTAATTTTTATATTTTATACGATTGATTCCTAAATTTCCGTCCTTATTTAGTTTCGCCATTTTCATCAATAATATTTATATATTTATATGTAATTAATCCATCTACCCTAGTTGAAACAGATTTTAAAACTTTTATTTTATTGAAATTTAGTTAGTTAGTTAAGAGTTAAAAAAGAGGCGGTGAAATTATGCTAAATGGGTGTGAGAGTGGTTGGTAAATTTTAATTTCGTTGTTTTCTTCTTTGTCAGTTTGTTATCTATATGATTTATTTAACTTAAGATAATAAGTAATATTTAACTTTTGTAAATTTTGAATACCCTTTAACAAAAAAGGAAAAAAAAACTTTGGTAATTTTTGGTTCTTAAAATACTTTAATATATCCCATGTTTGTTAAATCTTTATTTTCTCTATTTGCTCTGCAGCTCAGGTTCTAAAATGTGTAGCTATTACTTGTCTTTGAGTAACCTATTACTTTTAATTTCTCAATAATGGATGCACTGATTTAAGTTTTGTCCATTAGCTATTTCTCAAATACTCAAGTACATAGAAAGTGGAACTAGTGTTGATAGATTCATTTTAAGAGTAATTTATATTAGTTCCTAATACATATGTTTGAACCATATGAAAAATAAAATAATAACTTTCAAAATTTCCACATGATCATATATCTTGAATGGCAATGGTTGTTTTTAAACAATTAAAGGTATCGTCTTTTATCTGATAAAAATTCCCTTCTGAGGTATACCTTATATATATTTAATTAAAAGGTTTTGAAATAACATTCATGGATTTAGAAACTAAATTTGTTGGAGAAGTAGGGAAATTAGATTATTTTCAAAAAATTTAACTGCTTCTGGAATTGGTATTTGGAATGTTTTTAGGTTTTTCTCATTATTTTTAACTAAATTTTGTTCTATATTTAGTACTTATTCGAAAAATTCTATATTGTTCGAAAAAATATCTGAGGTAAACCAAACTTAGTTTTAACGAGCGTAGTTCTCTAGATGGTCCAAATCTTAAAAGTTGATCCAAATCTTAAAAGTAGATCCAAATCTTTAAAGTATTGTCCATTATACTAGTAATAGTTTTTTGTTTAATATTTTTGGTATTAATTATTATTGGTTGGGAAATGAAATGTATGTCCACTTTAAAATTTTAGGTGTATAAGTTGATATGGGTGTATCTGTACTATGTACAACTAATATTATTGTTTCTCATTTTATCATCTTGCAAAAAACATCACAGATTAGATTCATATGTAGATTTCTTGAAATAAATTTAGTACACCAATGAATTACCATGCTTCTGTTGAAATTTAATTTCAAGCAAATGTACACTTATAATATCAAATATAACATGACCTTGTAGACTTATTTGAAAATTTGGTGGACAATTAAGATTTATAGTTCTCTTGCATAAGTAAAATTGTAATGCTTCTAACAAAGAATCTTCAAATTTTTTTAAAAATTATCAAAAAAAAAGAACTTCAAATTTTAAAATTTGATCGTCACGTATAACATAAGAAGTGGAGAACCAATCTATGTTCGAGAGAGGGGTTTGGTTGCTATTTAATATAAACCAAAAGGAATATACTTGATTTTTTTTTCATTTTCTTAAGTCACAGAAGAAAATTATTTAATTCTGCAAACTTATTTTATAAGATTAAAGCTTGTTCGTAGTTTCCTATTGAATATGCAGTTTTAAAATAAATAAATAAACCATAGTTGGTATATGTTTTCTGAACTAATATGAGGTATACCTTGACATAATATCTCTTGACTTCATATTCTAACGGTAGATGCTATGTTCAAATATATAATTTGACTTAAACTAATATGCAGACTAATGATTTGCTAACAGCGCAACTGGTTCTTACTTCTTAGGACTTACTAGAACACCTAATTTACTAACACTTAAAACTTTTGCTAGGCTGATTTTGATATGAGACCAAATTTTAGTTTAAACACAACACGTATATGACATAAATATAATCAAAAACATTTTGCCAAAAACATAAGATAAATCCCGGTTGTCAAACGATGAGATTTTGTATGCTATCTCTAGTTTTCGAATAACTCCTTTTTGGTTCACTAAGATCGAGCAAAAATGATGTTTTTTGATGAACATCAGTATCTTAAATCAAGTTTCTAGCGTTACCTAACAATTCCCAGTAATATATTAATATATATAATTATTTCATTATATACATGGAACTTGTGTATTGAATTTTTTACTACCAATTATAATTTCATAAATCTATATAACTACTAACAATAGTATCATGATCATTTGTTACTTGGAGATAAATATCTATATATGTTATGCATAATTTTATTTGATCGAAAAGTCTGAAAATTTATCAAGTTTATGGAGCCCATAACTTTAATACAAAATGAGAATGGACCCAAAATATTTAATAAATTAATATTTTGTATAAAAAGTGAAAATCAAATGAAATAACACAAAAGAAACTTTTAAAAATAAAAATAATAAAATTTAGCTGAACAAGAAAAAAAAGAAACCGAGAGGAAATAGTATAAACTTTACAATAATAAATACTAACTGGAAATATGTTGATTGGACATAGCGAGCGAATCGAGTTGTTGATATCAGTTTAAGATTTGCTATACGACATGGGAGCCAAACCTTTTATTTTCTGGCCCAGCTTTAAAAGTATACAAAGCAACTAAGCATCAACTTGAAATAGCCAGCTCAGTGCATGAGAGACGCGATGTCGACTGCAAACTATTTTGGGATTACAAAACATAATTTAAGTTACCCAATTGCTAGTTGCGGTGTACACCGTCCATTGAAGCACGTGTTTTTTTTTTTGGTTAATAATTATTCCAAACAAATAAGGACTTTTTTTGGTCCAACATAAGTATCTTATCTTGTCGAAAAAATATCATGCTTACTCTGTTTCTGTTTATAAAATGTTGTACCTTAAAAAATCATACTCATGAATTAATGCAGTCGACAAAAGAAAATATGGTTTAACTTTTTTTTTGGTCGAACAATGGTTTACCTTAAACGAGGAGATTTTCAAATAACATCAGTGATATCTTTTATCTTTTGTTTTTGTTTTTTTTTTATAACCTTTTATCTTTGTTTACATAAAAATGTTATTTCTTCTGTTTTTGAAAAATATATGTATTGGATTTTTTTTTCATTTCATAAAGATACATGCTTTAATTTTAATGTACATTGATTTTTTGTTTCTTCCTTTTAGCGATATTATAAAATTTAAAATTAATCAAATATAACCTTTTAAACAATAACAATAAAGACATGGACTAATTGGCATTGCAATATTTTTTGGTAATAATAAAAATAAATGTTTTCGTAATCAAATGTAAATTAATTAAATACTCCATTTGTTCGTAAATAAATGTGTGAGAATACCAAAACGTTTATTTTAAGAACAAAGTTACCAAAACGTTTATTTTAAGAACAAAGGGAGTATTTAATATTCTATTTTTAAAAAATTAAACTTATAATGATAGATATTGCATGGTAAAAGGTCACAAAACATCAAATAAAATTAAACTTTTCATAAACTGTTAAAGTTCAAATAAAATGAAAGAATAAGATCTCTAGAACATTTACAAATTAGAACGGAGGAACAATAAACTGCTGCCAAGGAAGATATAATTTCTTAGTGTAAGGTTCTAGGGTCGACGGATTGAATCCCCTCCACAAAATTTCAGTGAAATGTTTATCCACGAAATTTCGATTTTGAGGTGTAATTACACCACGTAATTTCGACAGGTTATATTTTCATAAAACTTTAATTTCGAGTGAAAGAGGATTTATTAATTTTGATATATCCAAATTATCTACTGTGTGGAGGTGGTAATCCACACCCATATAAAAAAAACACCAAATATATATGTTAAATAGTGTTGAGGACCTCATTGACACTCAAAGAACCATGCATATGGAAAATGATGACAAGATATTGTGGCGGTCTAAGGATAAAAAAATATATTAAAATAATAATGAAAGGATTAATATTGGGTTAGTCAAAGAGGAACTATTTTTGTTCCAAAGAGGAATTATGTGGTTTTAATTTTCAATATGCACAACATCTTTTCTCCTTCATGCATCAAGTGGCGATTCTATATATTCTTCATGCAAACCATCTTGTGTTTATTGTATCTCTACATATGTGAAATGTATTCGTACACTTAATTAATAAGAAGAAATATTATTTTCTATATCTTCTATTCTCTATTCTTATTTTGCATATATTCACATGGTATCAAAGCTCTAATTCAATTCTCTTATTTTCTTTAATATTCATGTACATCTTTCACTCTATTTATACTATGGAAAACCCAAAACCTATAGTAATCCTAGTTGTCCTTAGAAGAGAAAATTATTTGTTGTGATCTAGGACCATAAAAACCGCGTTTTGTGCCCGCAGACTTTGGAGCCATGTTGAATTTGGTCAAACTCCAAAGGAAGTCACTAAAATAGATGGAAAAGAAACCATCAAGAGGATGCGGCTCTTGAGAAGGAAGCCAAGTGGTTTCAAGAAGATCAAATCGTCCTCGGACTTCTCCAAAACTCTCTTGAAGCCTCCATCCTTGAAACTTACTCCTATTGTGAAACTTCAAAGGAGTTATGGGATACTCTGAATAATGTGTATGGTAATGTGTCAAATCTCACCAGTGTGTTTGAGGTGAAAAAGGTCACAAACGATCTAAGCCGAGAAGATATGGAGTTCACAAAGCATTTTGGGAAGTTTAGGTCCTTGTGGGTCGAACTTGAAATGTTAAGGCCGAGTATTTTAGATTCGACTGTTCTCAATGAAAGACAAGAGCAAGATAATGTTTTTGGTCTCTTTCCTACTTTGAACCTTATCTTCAATGATCTCATCAAGCATCTCCTAAGAGCGGACAAGCTTCCAAGCCTTGAAGATGTCTGTTCTCAACTCCAAAGAGAACAAAGTTCTCTTGGTCTTTATGGTGGAAGAAGCGAACCCCTCATGGTAAACAAGGGAAGGTACAAGTATGAGGAAAGGAAAAAAGTGGTGTGTGACCATTGCAAAAAGAGTGGTCACTACAAGAATAAATGTTGGCTACTTCGTCCTCATCTCATACCAAGGATGTTAAAAGACCCAAAGGCCAATCTTTCACATGGAACTGTGGGTAATCAAGGACAAGGCGGTTCACAAAAAAGAGGGAGAGGTAGCCAGTGATGTTGCAAGAAAGTCAGATGTAGTGGCTCTCATCCGGTCCATTTCCTCCTTAAAGGAATCTGGTACCACTTTCTTTGCTAGTAAACCGAGTAAATCTCTTGTCATAGATTCGAGCGCTTTTCACCATATGATTAGTAACACAAATCTTATAGACAATATAAAGCCAACAACTCGTAATGTGTCCATTACTAATGGTGATATGGTTCCCGTAAAAAGAGTAGGAGATTAAAATTATTTGATAAAATCTAAGGCATTCTTTATGCCTAGTTTTATTTATAATCTTTTGTTGGTTAAGAAGACAACTTGTGATCTTAATTGTTATACTATATTTGGGTCTAATAGTGTTTAGTTTCAAGATATTGAGAGTGGAAAAATACTTGGAGAAGGAAACTCAAAAGGGGATCTATATGTTCTTGAGAACACTTCGCCAAATCATTCATTGTCTTCAAATTCATGTCTTGCTAATAGTTTTAGTGCTGTGTGGCATACTAGATTAGGACATCCTCATTATCGTGCTCCTAATTTGATGTTGCCTAATTTTTTTTTATCATTCTAGTTGTGAGGCTTGTATCCTTGGTAAACATTATAGAATTATTTTTCCAAAGTCCTCTACTATTTATGAAAAATGCTTTGACTTGCTTCATTCAGATGTTTGGACATCACCATGCGTTTCTAGAGACAATAATAAGTATTTTGTGATATTCATAGATGAAAAATTAAAATATACTTGGATTATATTGCTTTCGTTGAAAGATCGTATGTTTGATGCATTCATTAATTTTCAAATTATGTGATTAACCAATTTAAGATCAGATAATGGAGGAGAATATACAAGTCACATATTCAAAGGATGTACATCAAAACACGGCATCATGCACCAAGCAAGTTGTCCTTACACACCACAACAAAATGGAGTGGCAGAAAGGAATAATCGACATCTTATGGAGGTTGTAAGATAGATGATGTTCCATACCAATGTACCAAGAAGATTTTGGGGTAATGCTATTATGGCCGCATGCTACCTCATCAATAGGATTCCAACCAAATTCCTAAAGAACATGTCACAATTTGCGGTACTTAACAAAACTAAACCATATATTGATCACTTACGGGTATTTGAGTGTGTTTGTCTTGTGTTAGTACCAAGTGAACAACAAACCAAGTTAGATGTCAAGAGCACTAAGTGCTATGATCTTGTCAATAACCGCACCCTCGTGTCTCGGATGTGAAGTTCATTGAAAACCATGGATATCATGATAAGTAAGATTGGGAAGGCGTGAAAGATATATCTCACTCTCCATTAGATGTAGCCACAAGTTTAAAATTCTTCCTAGACCACCTCAAAAATCAAGCTCAACAAAGACAAGCAGATGCAGACGCGGCAGAGGAAAAAGGACATACACCAAACGTTTCTTTGGAAAAAGGGCATAAACTAAGTGTTGGGGCAGAAGAAAGTAGGCATACACCAAATGTTTCTTTGGAAATGGGGCGTACACCAAACGTTCCTTCAGAGAGGGAGTGTACAACAAATGTTCCTTTAGAGCATCAAGACTATGATCAAAATCAAAATGTTGAATTCAATAGTCAAGACCAGATCAGACTAATCTAGAGGATATTGTAGAAGAAGTAGAAGAGGAAGACGAGGATGATGAAGACTCTCCTCCTCCACTAAGATGAAGCACAAGGATCCACAATCTTTCCAAGTGGGTGAACTCACAAGTTTATTACAACAATCAAGTTGTGGCTCATCCCATTCAATCAACATGTTCGCTTAATCTTTTACCGACTGATCATCAAGTTTTCCTTGGTAAGATGGAACTAGACATGATACCTCAAAGCTATGAGAAAGCCAAGAAAAGAAAATAATGGTTGGATGCAGTTAGTGATGAAATTAGAGCTATGAACCACAATCACACAAGGGATGAAATGGATCTTCCTCCCAGGAAAAGAGCAGTTAGCTCCAAATGGGTCTTTACAATCAAATACTTGAGCAATGGAGATATCGAATGGTACAAAGTTCGTTTAGCGGCACGAGGTTTTACACATACCTATAGAGAAGAATACACAAATACATTTGCTTATGTCGCCAAACTTCACACGGTAAGGGTTGTCTTTTCTTTGTCTACTAATTTATCTTGGGAGTTGTGGTAGATGCTTGTCAAGAATATTTTTCTACAAGTTGAGCTTGAGGAATGGTATCTTGTTCAAGTGCGGAAGCGGAATACCAAGCGATGAGAAAGTTCACAAATGAGCTTACTTGACTCAAACCTCTCCTTAAAGACTTTGGCATTGAATCTTCCATCCCTATCACCTTTCATTGCGACAATCAAGTGGCTATTCACATTGCAACCAACCCAGTCTTTTATGAAAGAACCAAGTATATCGAAGTGGATTGTCATAAAGTCCGAGAAAAGATTAAAGAAAGCATGATTCTACCATGCTATACTCGGAGTGAAGATCAATTAGCAGATATATTTACGAAGACTGTAAGTCTTAAAGTTTTCATGTCTTTGCGGCTAATTTTGAGGGGGAGTATTAAAATATTAATGAAAGGATTAATATTGGCTTAGTCAAAGAAAAGCTATTGTCTTCTTCCAAGGAGAAGCCATGTGGCTTTAATGTTCAACATACACAACATCTTCTCTCTCCTTCATGCATCAAGTGGCGATTCCCTATGCTCTTCATGCAAACCATCTTGTGTTTATTGTAACTCTATATTTACGGAATGCATTCGTACACTAAATTAATTAGAAGAAATATTTTCTTCTCTATTTTCTATTCTCTCTATTCTCTTTATTATCTATTATTGTTCTGCATATATTCTAACAAAATATTATATGAAATTTGTTTCAAAAAATACATGGAGCTTAGTGCACCAAGTTTACCTAGTCAAAGAATGGTGGAAGGGTATATGGTATTCTTTTGACACGCCTAAGTTTTCTTTTCACTCATGGCTTACTATTCTTAATCGTTTGTCGACATAATATCAAATACAACAATGGAATGTTAGGGCTTAATGTATAATGTCTTGGGTCAACAACTATACGGAATCTCAAAATCATTTCTTCTTTTCTTGTAGTTTTTCCGCCAAGGTATGTGATAAACTGATTAAAATTTTGCTACAAGCAAGATATACAAGAGAATGAGATCAAATTATGAGCCAGTTGGTGGACACATCACTAGATAATGTTCATATCTTGATGTTACTATATACTTTCCAAGCTGTGGTACACACAATTTGGCGAAAACGAAATGATCGAAGGCATGGTGAAGCACCAAAGCTGGCGCCACAAATAATTCAGTTCATTGACAATCAAGTGCGGAACATGTTATCTTCCATCAGACTTATGGAAGATAAGCATCTCGAAAAATAAATGGAGACATGGTTTATTACAAGATAAAATACTCAGCACATCAATCTATCTTTCTTTAAATTCTCTATTAATTTATTTTCAAGCTCAAAAACATAAAGCACACAGTTGTAAAAATATATTTTCGAGTGGAACAAATTTAACATTCAATTCAAAAAAAGAGTATAATTTTTGTCAAATGTTACACTAAACCGGATTAAAATCAAATTAACCAATAATCCGATTTTAAGTGGTTTTATACCCAAAAACCCAAATGCTATCAATATCAAACCTTCATTTTTATATCAAAGGTTTCAAGAACCTAAAACCTAAAACCACGAAGAAAGAACAAAGAAAATGACTAAAAAGAGGGAAGAATAACAGACGTGAGAATTACTCGAGAATAACATAATTATCTCATCAGTTGATTCGAAGGAGAAGATTTGTATTTTAGGGTTACGATGAGATAAGAGATTTGATCTATTTTTCATTATTGATTCAAATCCAAAATGAGCCTATGATTCAAATCCAAAATGATTCTCATCAGTTCATTTGCAGCATATGATTTCGATTAGAATGATTTCAAACCATGATTCTTTGTTGTATTTGTTCGATTTGAACCATAATTTTGAAACCAATACTGGTTTTGTGTTTAAAACTTGAATTAAGATTTTTGATTTGACTCTTGAAAGTTTGATTATTTGTTGCAGTGAGAGAGATTAAATACCTTGATATATTGGAAGATGAGAGTGATCCTAGTGAGCCAGAATTTTTTTGTTCTGATAAGGATGAGTATTCAATGTGTCATAACGTATGTCCAAGTAGTGACGACGACTCTGAAGAAGATGTTAAAGTTGTTGCAAATAGAGGAGAACGAATCATACAAAGAAAGAGATGGAAATTTACACTTAGGACAAGTGTTTTACATTGGTGTTGCATTTAAAGAAGCTATGTTAGATTATGCTTTGAAAACCGATCGCAATATCAAAAAATATAGGTATGATCAAATGAATCTTGGATATGAATGTGGTATGGAAGGTTGCAATTGGCAAATCTATTGCTCATTAAATAGAAAAAAGACCATCTGGACTGCCACAGTTTATCTGAGGACTTATCATACTTGCACTCGGAATGAAGAGTGTTTGATGTTGACAAATCTGGTAATTGCACATTTGTGTTTAGACAAATACAAGACAAGATAATGTGATGCCCATGAAGATTTAGGAAATGATTAAGGATCAATGGAAGCTTATTTCTACAAGGGATCAATGTCAAGAAGCTAGGAAAAAGGCGTTAAATTGGATTAGGAAACAATATAAAGATCAATCTGCACATAACCAAAGCTATTGCAAAGAGATCACAATCTCAAATAAGGATTCCAAAGTGTAAACTGAAATTATTCTTGGGCCAGATAAGAAAAAGTTATTTGATCAGTTTTATGTGGGCTTCAACATTCTTAGAAGGATATGGAAAGCGACATAAGTGGATGGTACTTTCTTCAAAGGTACAATCAAAGGTCAACTATTAACTGCTATTAGTTGAGATCCATTTAACAAAATATATCCAATAGCATGGGCTGTTGTACAAATAGAGAATGAGTAGGATTGGTTATGGTTTATTCAAAGGAAACAACAGTTGCAGAAAACCATAAAATAAAGCATTTACGTACCCATTAAGTACGCAATTCATTCTCCAATAGTTTCATCGATTTGAAAACGAGATCAATCTGACAAAACTGAAATCAAAACAAAAACAAATTGAGAGAGAGAAGGAGAGGGAAAAGAGAAGCATAGAAGAACATATAGACATTCCAATTGCTAGCACCTATTCAGTTTCTTAAGAAGAACAATACTAAATCCATTATCTTATTGTCATCATAATACTCGAGTTCTTCTCACTTCTGTTCTTCTTTTTCAATCTGAAAAAACTGAAATCAAAACAAAAACAAATCAAGAGAGAAAAGGAGAGGGAAAAGAGAAGCATAAAAGAGAAGGTTTGGTACTGATATTGGATTATTTGGGGTTTGGGTATAAAATTACATAAAATCAGATTATTGGTTAATTTTTATTTTAATCTGGTTTATTGTCACATTTAACGGATATTGTTACTCATTAACGGCTATGGAGATAGCATCCAAAATTAAAGTTTAGTGGAGATATACCTCGATGTAAGCATGAAATCTACCAAACTTTAATCAAAGGACTCAATGCTTAAAGGCTACACAGAAGTGGTGTAGAAGATGATGGAATCGAACGCTCTTCAAGGATGGTGATGAATCTGTAATGAGCAGGGATGATAGTTGATTTCTAAGGGTCAATCCACACAGATAAATGAGAGACTCAATCAATTATTAGAACAAGGGGTAACTCTCGCACAATACTCTAAGTAATCGATAAACTAGAACCAAATTAAAAGCACAAAGCTTTGAAGCAAAAAAACTGAATTTATTTGATGATTTTGTGAATGGTACAAAGAAACAAATGAGATTTATATAGAGAGTTCGACCAAATATTCATAAAGAAAAAAAAAGCAACAAGATATGCAGTTTTAGTGAAATAGAGCCGTTGGGTGTTTTAAGGAGATGAGCTTGAAAGGAAAATTTTGGAGCTGAAGGAGCACTTCTTTATCAGCCTTGGATGTCTTCTTCTCAATATAGAATCATAGACAATGAATGCAAAGAGATGTTAGGGATTGTCATAAATGTGTATGCGTCCAAATAAGGCAAGTACATATTTAACTTTCTGGTTTGTGCCTTCGGTGTTTTGGAATGATATAGGACACATTCTTGAACTTAAAGTGAATCCTCTGATTCTCCTAGAGGGTCTCTTAGTCGCAGCTTTGATTGGGAGAAGAATGAATTCAAATATTTCCTTGTTTGGATTTGTGGGTGGGGCTTTTGGGTCTTCTTCGAATCTAACTTGTTCATTACAGATTTTTCCTTAATCAAAAGTTTCCATATATGATATTTCCTGAGGAATTCTTGAGTTGTACATGAATGCTCGAGTAGAACTTGATTTTGATCCAAATTCTTGCTTTTTGAAGGATCCGGAGAGGGATTCTAGGACTTTTTTGAAGGAGCTAAATCATGAGGTGATTTTCTTCGATCAAAATCTTGAGGTATTTCGAAGGCAAGGCTGAATGCTAGGGGATGGCATGATTTTTTGGACATCTTTTAAACGAGGTCGGAGAAGGCATGTGTTCTCTCGATAAAAGCTCATATTTTTGGGGTTTTTCTTCTGAAACTTTAAGCTAAAGTTTTGCTCGGATATATTTGGTGTTGGTCATCTTTGGTAAGATTCTTCGATCGTAATCACGTTCGGATGGGGTTGGTTGATCTGGCACATGAATTACATGAGTAGTTTGATTTCTGGTGGGAGGATTGAGGTTTAGGATGAACAAATCAATGACAGTCTCTCCCCTTTGCCATTGACATCTTCCTCAAAGGAGATCGTCTCTCTTTTACTTTTGGCTAGACCATTATGTTTAATGACCCGTTTCACTCCAAGTTTGCTGGGGTGGGGGGTCCTGGTAGGATACTTATATCATATCCCAACAAAGTTTCATGTACTTACACCCTGAGACCCAAATTTCTTTGAGTCATATATACATGAAGTTGAGGTAGATAGAACTTTAGTATGTTCTTTAGTTTTTTATGTACAAATCAATTTTACAGTCTATCATTAGTTAGCTTTTACAACCAATTTTATGATGGTTCTATGGTTTTAAGATTCAATATATGTTTATGTTAGGGTTTTTAGAATCTTCTTGTTACAGTTTTAATTATTTTAATTAAGCCTGAAAATTATAATTTTAAAATTATATTAAAGTAATATTTGACTTTCCATAGTTCATAAGAATTAATTTGAGCTTCCATTTTAACATATTTTAGTTATAATAAAGAATTTTGTATCATATGTTTTACATTAAAAATATTAACAAAAAAATTGAAATTTCAAGTTCATTTTATTATTCCGAAAATTCCATTCTTTGCCAAAATATTGGCTTTTAGTTTGGTGTAGTTTGGCATTTTCTTTGAATAAAAGTAGATTAAAATAGGGGAAATTCATTATAAAGGAGGATTTTCAAAAAATGTGTTAATCTAAACTTTTTATGAAAAAAATTGTTGATTTGATCTCTTTGAAATATTTAATCCTCTTTTGCCCTCCAAATTTTTTTTATTAAAATGAAACAAATAAAAACTTCTCACTTAAAAAGAGGCTTTCATTTAAAAACAAATATTTTTACATTAATTTTAATATCATCAAAATAAATCAGATATTTTAAAAAATTTGAAAATAATTATTTTTCAATTTAAAAATAAATACAACACAAAAAATAATTTTAAAATAAATATGATTTTTGTTTCATAACAGAAATTATTTAATAACTTTATTCTTATATACGATTTTTATTTGATAATTTAAATTCTTTTTTTAAAAATATTTCATTTTTTGAATTATTTTAAATACGATTTTATTTAATAACTGAAATTATTTTTAAAATATTTAAGATTATATATATTTTAGAATCAATCATTATCTTTGATTTTTTTTAAAAATTATTTAAAATTCAATCATTATTTTTTGGATATTCTAAATTTTTCAAAATACATATTCTAAAAATTCTTAGAATACGTATTCTAATTGTTAGAAAGCGTAATATAAATTTTCTAGATCATGTACAACTGGTAGAATAAGTATTCTAAAAAGTCAGAATGTGTATTCTAAATATTTGAGAATAAGTATTCTAATATTTTTATTCTAAAAATCTTAGAACATGAATGATTGCTATAATACATAATATAATATTTTCAAACCATAAAAAATGGTAGAATACATAATCTAATAATTTTATCTCAACATATATCTATTCTACAATTTTCAGAAAAACTTTCATCAAGCTAAAAACCTATTTAAAACTGCCTAAAATTAAAAAATTTCTTCTTCAAATTTTCTTAATAGGTGTGTATCTACATGTTTTAATGTTTTTTTTGAAAAAATTATATTAATCTATTAGTATGGATAATTTAGGAAAAAGTGACAATTTAAAAAATATATAAATAAACAAATTTTAACTAATCATCTTTTATTATTGAATTTCTCCATTAAAATATTTGCATGAATATAGGTTGGTTGGTGAACGTAACCGTTTGGAAATGAGTTAAGCAAAATGCAGGAGTCTGCGCACGCGTTGTTAGCACACACAAGGTAAACTCACAACGTAACTGTCTATTTAGTATTTATGGATCAGCCACAAAATTCATTGAACGTTACAATTTTAAACTTCCAAAAAATTCACTTAAAAACAAAAAACTTCTCTCCTGTTACCAACAGTATAATAAGATTTTTCACGAGGTTTTTCAGTCCACAAAGTATTCTTAGTTAGCAAGTTTTCTCTCTCTATTGTATCAAACATTATTATTTTTGCTTCTACATTTGTGTTTTCACGAGAGAAAAAGTTTTAAGAAATAGTGACATTTTTTGGTGTGATTATATCATCAATAGACTATCAACAACAAAAAGTAATTGCATGGATCCCACCAGAATGCGGTTATTTATTTGGATGTACCATTCACTTACATCAAAATCAGTACACATTGACACTTAGGAGTTATTACCAAATGTATATTTATTTGGATGATTTGCCATAATAACCTATTTTATTTTTAAAATAACTAAAATAACCTATTAAAATTTAAAAATCTAAAAGACATTTATTTCACAAAATACCATTAATGCCATATTTAGCATACTCAAAGAATGGGAGCAGTGTTCATTGTTTCTAAGGTGGGGAAGATGCGACAAAACTATAAAACAAAGACTGCATGTAACATGTTATTCTATTTTTTATCTAACATGTTAATGTTGTTTAGTAATTGTGACTTTTCTATATTCTAGTGTGGTAAATAAAAAAATTATCTCTAATTTATTTGCTTTAATAACTCTTTTGATTTTTTAAATAATCAAAACAACATGTTAATTTTTAACCGTTGGAAACATACTCGTTTGCGGAAAAATTATGACTAGCCGACCGCTGTTTAATATTAAACTTACATAAAATATTTACAATATATAAATTTAATAAGAAAATCAAAACTTAAATATTATAATATTTTTAAAAAAATCTAATTTTAAATAAATCATATAATAAATAATTAAAATATTTATTTTAAAAGGTTTGGAAAAAAATCCAAAATTATTTAATACTTATAAATAGATTTTATTTAATAGATATATATATTATTTAAGAATTTACCATGTTAATATTTGACAATAGAGAATAAATTTTATTTTTTGTAAATTTTATTATTATTATAAGTGAAAAAATAAATTAAACCAACCGTAAATTGTAAACGATGGCTGAAATGAACTTTTGAAATCTAGAGATTTCCAAGCGATATATAGCGATTTTCATGACCGTTGTCAAACGCTAGCAACCATAACCGCTCACAAATGCAACATTTGCTGATGGTTGCGGGAGAAACAATCAAGATTTAACTAGTACACTCAATGAAAATCTAGTAAATTCTACATAATATCGGGCAGACTTTGCATAAAATATGGTAGACTATAAAATAGTTGACCAACTTTGCATATATGTGGCAGATTCTGCAGAATTGCTGACAAAATTTGCACAATAGTTGATATACTTTGCATAATAGTTGGCCGACTCTACAAAAATTTGGCAGATTTTATGAACATTTGACAAAAAATTTAGACATTTGGCAGATTTTATGAGTATTGAACAGACTATAGACTATGCGACCATATAATAAACTATGCAGGCATATGAAAGAGTTTGCAAACATATGCAGGATTCTGTGGATATTTGACATATTTTGCTGATATTTGACAAACTCTGCGGATATTTGGCAGAATCTGCTAATATTTAGCATGTTTTTGTAGTGATTTGTAGGGTTTTTGAAAAACAATTTCTCTAATCCTAATCAAATGTTTTATATTAAAAATTATTTAAAAAAAAATTCTAATTATAGTTATGAACTAAAAATATTTAATCATATAAAATATTAAGTTGATAATAATATATTTTTTAAAAATTTATTAGTTAGAAAGGAAAATATTGGTATTTTGAAAAAATTATCCAAAATAAGTCATTTTACCAATAAATTTTTGAAAGGGTTATCCTAACTATTTCTAAAATACATTATGTTATTTAAAAAAAAAAATAATGTATAAATTTTTTATATTTATTAAGAATCATATTTAGTTTATTTAAAATATATACTTTTAATGTTATTTACTATATTATAACATGTTTATAAAATCATTAAATAAAGAACTTCTTAACCATATCGGAAGATAATAAGAAGTTTGAGAAATAAGATTTTGATGTATTACCTTTTCTAATTTTTTTACCACTTAATTGCATTGTCTTGCCACTTTTGTAAACAAAATACTAATGAAATAATTCACCCAATTGCGGATATCAACAAAAAAAAGTATATTGCTGTATATTTGGATCGATGATATACAAATTCATCCAATGTTTCAGAGTCTCCTTCTATCATAACATTACAAAATCCACCACATCATAGAGATTGCAACACTACATGGAGGAGGGAGTTCAGAACCGCCTTAGCTCTCAACAGATGAGCTGAACGACATATTTATACATGTAATTAATATTTATATTTGTTGAAAATATTTTATTTCTAATTAACTTTCTAAAATGTATGTATATTTTGTAGTCGTCTATCCTCGACAAGTGGGGTACTCTTTATGTCTTGGGAGTATGGACTATAGATGCGGGAAAAACAACCAGCAAGGTACGTCAATCAGTAACTCAACTATTGTTTATTTGCAAGAACAACTACTTGTTGGGCAGAAGATGATCAAGCGGATGCAAATGAGTACAAAATGGTAAATACCAAAAAGAAGTCGATCGACATCAAAATACGCAGTCTACTTTACATGCAGTCATTGGCTGGATCCGATGCCAAGATCAACAATTTCAGAATACCATGCCCGACCCATCAATGCCGACTCCTGAAAATGTTTCGCAACCACTTGGTCCTTAACCCCATGCACCTCTCAGATGTCCTCCGTTCATGTATTCCTTTAACCTGGACAGTTTTTAGATTTGTATTTGTTTCTGTATTCGGTTTTGTACTATTTGAATTTTTGGGTTTTTTATTTAATGAAAATTGACTTTTAATTATGAAAAATTTAATTGATAATTAAAAACTAAAACAAATATATAATCAAATAAAAATTATCAAATTTACCATACTATTCAAATAATTATATCTCACACTACACCAACAAATTAGTCTCATAGTCGTCTTAAATATATGGTAAGTTATTCCATCACACATTCGTCGCAAACAATAACAACTATACAACTAAGTATCTAATCATAATGTCATCTTAAGGTAGTCGCATATGTATGACTACTTATGTAGTTGTAATTTAGTTGCAAAATAGTCATGCTTATTGTAGTCGCAAGATTGTTTATGTTTTATGACTCTTTTGCGATGACAGTTATTTGCGATGAGTTTTTAGTGATTTTTTGTTTTCGTCACAAAAACGTTGTACTATTAACATTGCGATTAATGTGCAATGTATGTCTCTTGTGTTGTCACAAAAACGTTGTTCGCGTGTTTTCTTGTAGTGCAAGACATATAGCAAGGATATATCTTTTCTTTCCAAAGGATTTGATCCTTATTTAAGTTAAGAGATGCCAAAATGTTTGTTGATTATTTTTTGTTTAGAATAATCCAACTTGTTTTGATGTAATCATCATTATAATGTAAGCTTGCATCAAATTGTATTTAACTATACATGTTGGAGGTAAATGTCATTGATGATTATGAGTATTGATCTCTAGAGGTTGACTATTGTGGCGAGATATTTTTGACATCATATGTGTTGCAACCATTCACTTAGTAAAATTCTTAAAATTCCGGGTAAAGAAAGAAAACATTTTGTGTCTTATTAAAGATGATGTCATTCCTAAACATCCATAGATGCCAACAATCTAAACCGGATCATGTTTTGTTATCATAATTGTGGCCGAGCCATAAATATTGAGTAATGACTCAATATTTTGTTCTAATATATTCGAGGGTTGTTGTATTTCGGTGAATGACACATTGGACATCTGCCAAAGTGCAAATGCGTAAGGACATTGAGATAAGATGTGGTTTTCTGATTTTAATTCCTGGAAGCAATTCTGACATGTGGAATCAACAGGAAATCTCCTATAATAAGTTATGTATTGGTGTTTAAAGTGATTGATAATTCATACCAATAGAAATGTTTGACTTTGAGAGGGATTTTACTTTTCCATAGTCTCGTCTTATGTTAAATGCTTTAAGACTAACAATATAGATACAATTTTCCAGCCGGCAATAACAAAGACATAAATTAGTTAAAACATATATTGGTAAAAATGTAAAGTGTATCCAAAAAATAGCATTCAAAATATGTTATTTGCGAAAATAAATGGATGACCATACATGACTAAAAAGTAGATGCAATTGGCATTAAATGTGCATCCATTGTTGCGATATGAACTTAATAAAAGGCATAAGAGATAAACGAATAAATAGCTATATGTTACATAAGATATCTCCGCATAGAAAACATACTTACAAACTTATAATAGATAGCCAAAAAGATATATAAACGGTTATAAAATGTGTACATATATATGCATCCAACAACAAACACAACACCCATGCACACAACCAAGCATAGATCTCTATTTTAGTGTTAAACCTAAATTAATTAAATATTTTTTCTACTATTCTAAATCAGCGTCATAATATATGATATTAACAAAAACAACAACAAAAAGTTTTTTTAGGTATTAAAAAAATCGAGTCACATCAAACAGATTTCCAATATATCTCCAAATGGGTATATAAACATTTATTAAAATGTATATTTATACATGTCTCTCACCCCAAACATGACAATATGCACATCATCCAATACAAATTACAATTTTTAGTGTTACGCCTAAACTAATTTAAGAAAATATAATATTCTAAATCAAACTACATAATATATATTATTCACAAAATAAAATAGCAAGATGTTTTGTGAATACATTTTATATATGCTAAACATAAAACATGAAGAATTTAGATTTATAGGTACTTCTTCGCTTGATCTAACTCCTACACTGTCAAGTTACAAACAAAACATATGCATGTTTTCATCTTCATCAGATTATGAACATGAGAAGAGAAGAAAAATGAGTATCCATCATCGATAACAAAGAGAGTTTATAAAAAATTTAAATGTCTAATAAAATGCTATTTGTGTAGAAACAAAAACAGCACGGTATGAAATAGATGTATGAATATAGATCTTATATATATAAGAGGTTTGAATGTTTAATAAAGTATATGTAAAAATGGAATGTTCGATCAACAAAATAGATATCCAACTTCACTAGTATAACAATATATCAAACTTTTAAATCAATTGATTTATAAAGTCCATTAAATAGCCAAAGATCATAACCGATCTACCACACAAAAATATATAAAGCGGTATTTTTTAGGAAAATCAAATAAAAAATAAATAGAAATGATGATTTAATTAACTACACAAATCGGATTGTTTACGTATATAAAAAAATATTTAGACATCCACAAATCGAGGACTATTTGGTTTCAAAAATATATCGGGTAATTGATAGATTTCAAGAAACCCAATAATCCAATAAAATAAAGTCTCTTAAATTAGTAGACCATGTAATCAATTATGGTACACGTAATAAAATATGGTTCTTGCAAGAAAAAAATGAGGAAACGTTTTGTTAATTAGCTAAATTTTCAAAATCTCTTTGTAGTATTTATTAAAAATTACTTTTGGCTATGCCTAGCGCTTTCTTAACATTGATCTTAGCCAATATAATTTTTAATAAATACTACAAAGAGATTTTAAAATTTTAGCTAATTAACAAAAAGTTTCCTCGTTTGTTTTCTTGCAAGAACCATATTTTATTGTGTACCATAATTGATTACATGGTCTCCTAGTTTAAGAGAATTTATTTATTGGATTATCCGCTTTCTTCAAATCTATCAATTACTCGATGTTAAAAAATATTTTTGGCTAATATTTATATAATTTATTATCTCTCTGCAGCCGCACAATTTATAATATGATTGCCAATTTGCCATTGTCTTATACTCGTATTTCATATTTACGAAAATAAATAAAGATTATTTTGTCGACATAAGCAAAGAGTTTCACGTCGACATAAGCAAAGCATTTTTTTTAAATGTGGTTGACAATTATGAAGAATCTTAAACATCAATTTGTAAATAACACTACCCTACTGATAATGATAAAGCTAAGCACTCAGATATTATTGTCTTTTTAAAAAAATCAATTTTTGTTTGCGCTATTCAGTTTCTTCTGGTCCTCAAAAAAACAAAAATCATAAAACAAATATGAGAACACATGTCTGTCCACAATACGAAGAATCTCTATTTAAATTGACACAAAGTTTTCTCGTAACACACTCACCTCTTTCCTCTCACCTTCCTTCTCTCTTTACCTCTTTCTTCAAAAATGTTACAAATCATATTAGCCTTCATCATCATCATCTCCTTCTTCCTCTTTTTACTCTCACTCTTTCAAATAATCTTCCTTCAAAAACTACGTTACTGCAACTGTGAGATCTGCCATGCTTATCTCACCTCAAGCTGGAGAAACGACTTTATCAATCTCAGCGACTGGTACGCTCATCTCCTCCGTCGATCTCCAACGTCAACGATCAAAGTCCACGTCCTTAACAACGTTATCACAGCGAATCCGGACAACGTTGAACATATCCTCAAAACCCATTTCTATAATTATCCTAAAGGCAAACAATTCTCCGTTATCCTCGGTGATCTTTTAGGCCGTGGAATTTTCAATTCCGATGGTGACACGTGGCGTTTTCAGAGAAAACTCGCGAGTTTGGAACTTGGAAGTGTTTCGATAAGAGCTTTTGCTCATGAGGTCGTTAGAAACGAGATCGAGTCTCGTCTTATTCCGATTTTGTCTTCTTTCTCGACCAAACCCGGTTCGGTTTTGGATCTTCAAGATGTGTTTAGAAGATTCTCTTTCGATACGATTAGTAAATTATCTTTTGGATTCGATGCTGATTGTCTCCGGCTTCCTTTTCCGACATCGGAACTCTCAGTGGCTTTTGATACGGCGTCGACGTTATCGGCGAAACGTGCTTTAGCTCCGTTTTCTCTTTTGTGGAAAATCAAAAGGCTTTTGCGAATTGGTTCTGAGAAAAAGCTTAAGGAATCAATCGATGTGATAAACAGGTTAGCTGGTGATTTAATCAAGCAACGGAGAAAAACCGGTTTAGCAGACAATAACGATTTGATTTCAAGATTCATGGCGGTTGTGGCGGAGGATGATGATGAATATCTCAGAGACATCGTTGTAAGCTTTATATTGGCTGGTAGGGACACGGTGGCTGCTGGTTTAACCGGATTTTTCTGGTTATTGACACGTCATCCAAAGGTGGAGAACCGGATTCAGGAAGAATTGGACCGGTTCATGGATACCGGGTTTGACTCAGTCACTGCCTCTAGCGATGAAATGAGAAATATGGATTATTTGCATGCCACGCTGTACGAAAGTATGAGACTGTACCCTCCGGTTCAATTCGATTCCAAATTCGCCTTAAACGATGACGTTTTGTCTGATGGTACATTTGTGAGAAGAGGGACAAGGGTCACGTATCATCCTTACGCTATGGGTCGGATGAGCCGGATCTGGGGTCCTGATTATGAAGAGTTTAAACCGGAGAGGTGGTTGGATAACCAAGGTAAATACCGGCCCGAGAATCCGGTTAAGTACCCGGTTTTCCAAGCCGGAGCTAGGGTTTGCGTGGGGAAAGAAATGGCTATTATGGAGATGAAATCCATAGCTGTGGCTATCATTAGGAAGTTCGAAACACGGGTCGCAAGTCCTCAACCGAGCGAAGGGCTCCGGTTTGCACCGGGTCTCACGGCGACGGTTAACGGTGGATTGCCGGTTTTGGTTCAAGAAAGGAATGCTTACAGATGAGTTCGAAGTTCGAACACATGCATCTTCTTTCCGAATATGTGTATTTGTAGTTTCAGTCCAGAATTTTCTCCAATATAAAAAGAGGGGAAATAACAAAAAAGGAGACTTAAAGGACTTTTGAATTAAGTTAGGCTCATAAATTATAAAGTCAGATATAGTAATATTTTATAAAAACATAGATAGAGTCTGTTTCTAACTGGACCAAGTATTGTTAACATGCAATCACACTTGTTGACAACATCTATGTGTACCATTTAAATATCTTGTTTAATTTAGAAAGCCAAGTGGGTCTTTCTTAATTAGTTTCTTGGCATCTTATCTATTACTCAATTTAATATGATTACGTATGTGAGCCATTCAGATTTATGTTAACATGAAGAGCTTTGTGTTTATGCGATGGTTTATGATAAGATTGCTTGATTCATACGAATATGTGTATATATGTGTATGAATGATGTAGTGATTAACATTGCAGTTTCAAGTATGTAATTTTTATATTGGATGGTTAGGTCAATAACTATTAATTTTTAAAGAACATTTGTAGTATTACTATTTTGAAAAGGAAAAATAATCGCCCAGTTACACGAAATATAGCTTAGCGCATGTCTACACATTTACACTATAAATAATGTAATTCATATATACATGAGTAATTTAATATGCATGGTGATATGCACAAACATATCCAAACAAACATAAATTAACATCATAACTATTAATTATTATCTTTTTAATTTGACTTGTCATTTTTTTTTATCTTTTCAACATTGGTACAAAAATTAGTTCATAAGAAGAAACCGACGAAAAAATTATAAAATCCAATTAATCTTATTTTTTTTAATATGTACTTTGTCCCACTCGATCAAGTAGACATAAAATAAAACAAAAACAACGATCAGATGGAAAGAAAAACATCTCTGATTAATGATATAACGTCCACCAGAAATGTTGGATCAAATCGAGAGAAAATAAATGCTGGTTAGGTGTTGATCACATAATTTATGTTTGTTTATGTACGTTGACACTATGAAAATTCAATGTTTTGTATAGATATTAATACATTAATTTATTATAAATGTCTGGTCATGCACTTGGCTATATTTTGTGTAGATGACTATTATTTTTCCTTTCGAAAAAGTAGCGTTTAATATATATATATATATATATATATTTCTCTGGATAGAAACAAAAATATATTGTGAAATGTTTTTTTTTTGTTCCTTTTCCTTTTGGTGGGCATATTCCGTAAGAGCATCTCCATTTAAGTATTTTAAGTGGGATTTTTAAAATAAAAAAATATAAAATTAAATGGTAATAGTGGCTTGAAATAAGAAACAGTTCTTAATTAAGAGCTTTCAAGATCGTTTCTTAACCAAATAAAAAACTTTTTTTCCACGTATCTCCTTTTAACAGGTTTATTTTTTTTAATTAAATTAAAATATTATTTTTAAAAATTTTAAGAAACTCAATAAAACTGCTCTAATGTTTCTTATGGAAATATATGTTCTAACTATCCTAGAAAATGTAGAGATTGTAATTTGACTACTTGATTTGATTTTTTCCTGTAAACTTGTATGTGTCCCACTTATTGACAACAGTAAATGTACTGATCACTGGGAAAGTGAACAAATTGTGAATTTGCGAAATTTTATTCATTGCAAGATATATTCGAGTATGAAAAATGAAAATTATTTTTTTGCGAATCTAGCAGGGTGGGTTTCATATTATTGCAGGTTAACAGGTTTAGAACCGTGAGTTTTGCGGGGTTCAGATTTGTTGTTTCTAGGCCAATCCATACCTCAGTTCAATAAAAATCTGGTCGTGCCCCAATCCAAGGTGGCTTTAAAGTCTGTGCGGATTTGCGGGTTTGTAGATACTCAATTTTGTTTTACGGATTTGTGGGTTTACGAGTTTGTGGGTTTTTAGATATTCGTTTTTGGTTTACGATCTACCCACGAATTTTACAGAATTTGCTAAGATTGCCACGTATCTACTAATTTATATTCGCCATTTTGTAAAATAGATTTGAATACTTGAATTTTTTTTTTAAAATCCGCGGGTCTCAAACTTATCCGCTTTCTAGGTATACTAACAATAGCAATAATTAAAATAAATTGAATAATAATGTCCACACTTATTTGCACCAGCATATTTGATTACAACATTGTAAAATATTTGTAAAATATTTTCTCTCCCTCCTCATATACTTGTCTCGAGTACAATAATTTAGAATAACCTAAAAGATTAATAATTGTGGAAATATTCTACAATGTTTTCAAGAACATATTTCAAACGCAAAGTATGTAAATTCCGATATATACATGGCTAACACATCTGGTACATCTCCGATTTTAGGTTCGTTGGGATTTATTTCATAGAGAATCGCATACATTTTGTAAAAATCTCCGACGGGATTACCTCCCAAAATAATTTGTTTAATGTCTGGAGATGGCGCTTAAGCCTGAGAAGAATCCGTCGGAGAAATGGACACTTTCTCATCAGGAATGCTATAAGCTCGGTATGGTTTGAGGTGTTGTCCATTCACATTGAATTCTCCACCACTCGTGTCCCAAAGCACAACAGCTCCACATGGCTTAACTTCTTGATCGTGGAAGGATCAAATCATCTTAATCGCAGTTTCCCAGAAAACAACGTCAAGCGTGAATTGACCATCAACACTTGAACGTTGACAACAAACATCTTGAGAATGATATTCATGTCATGCCAAAGCCTTAAAACCTAAAAAGTCGAAAAACAAACAAATTCGAGAGTAACAGAAAATTTGGATCAGACAAAGTATCAATCAATAGAGGGATCGATCGATCTATATTGTTTGTTCACTTGATCTTCATTTCTTCCAAACATCTAAAACTTGATCCAAAATCTCTTGTTTTTCAGTAATGACCTGAAAAATGCAAATACTTTACAACAAATCGAAATACCAAGAAATCATATTTGAAATCGATAAATTAGTGGAATTAAATGGTAGAAATCGATAAAATCACGACACATAACACCCTTTGTTCGAAATCAAGTTGCCACCAGCATAGACAGCTAGGGAATCGTGCAGCAGAAGGGTTCTACGTGGGAGGTTTCAAGCATAGTAAACATTTTCTTTTTCAAACATAATAAACATTTTATTAGCAATCGTTTTAAATATTTTGTCTTCTAATTAGAAAGCCATTTTAAACGTGATTTTTTGTCAACAAATATTAAAATAACTAAAATAATTCAGAAAAGCTAACCTAAAGTTTTACCTAACCTAAATGAATTTAATTTATTTTACAAAGTAAATCTATATTTTTATTAAAATTAAGTTTATACTAAAACTAATATGTACCTTTTTGGACTGTAGCTTCTCTTGAGATATAAAGTTTTTTTTCAAGCAAAAAAATCTTATAAAATTTGGTTATGCTTAAGAACTCACTGATTTGTCGCGTACTCGAATCATAATCAACATATATTATTTTATTTTTTCTTGGTTCCATTAATGATTCAATTTTATTGACATCATATAGGAATGATTCCACTTCCAAATTAGTGTTGGAGTGTTCTTTTTTATTCATGTGAATATATTATTCAATTTGCTTAATTTGCATTATCCACCGCTTTAACGAATTAAATTCTAAAATTTGCCTACATCTTTGATATTATTAAACTTGGTCTAAGTCCCTATGTAGTCTCCAAATAAATACATTTTCAGTTTTATTCTAGTATTTCACCAAGTATTTATTTAGATAGAGATATGGAGACTATAAACCTTTGCGGCTCGTAGGTTTATTTATTAATAAATGACTATGATTTAGAAAGGTGAAAAGAAACACGTTGAAAATGTGGAGTGCGTGGTGGGTGTTGAGGTGGAATCAATTTGGGTTCGTGGTCCTTGTTAAGCATTTACACTTCTGTAAATTATGCAATGACAAAGACAATGCCAAGCGACGGCTAACTAATAAAAAAAAATTAAAATTTCCACATATTCCTCATTTTTTCCCCTCTAATCTACTTATGTCGATAAAGATCACGATCACGATCACGATCACGATCAATATCTCGATCCGTGTGATATGATGGAATACAATAAAACATCAGATGATACTTTTATGTGATTTCACCAGTCGCGCCACAAGATTAAAATTATGTCGACAACTTTTCTCCATCTGATTTGTACCAAAAAAATAGACTTGACATGTGGACTCTTTAAGCAAAACGGACAAATTACTAAATATATATAGGAGTGTAGGACCAATACTACAACTTGTTTGGATTGATACAACAAAAACGTTGAAAAAGTAACCATTATTAGTGGATCCAAAAATTAAAATAAGAAAGATCTAGAAATGACATCCTAAAAATACTTAAACCTCCCTATATATTATGGGACAAAAAAGAGAGAACATTAAATATAAAAATAATGATGCCTAATTTATCGGATACAAAAGAATTATGAGTGTCTTTTTGGCAGAGTTCGAGTACTCTCACTGCAATTTTCAATCACTTGATCCACTCGTCGACGCTTTAGTGACAAACAAGCTCAAACTTTTATGCATTTTAGGGATTAGTCGATTTTCGGTTTAAAGTTCTCTCGTTAAAAAAGTTAATATATAATTTAAAGAGCGTTTTGATTAATAATCATTTTTCTTAATGAAAATTATAAGCAAATTTCGAATAATTAGAAAACATCATCTATATCTTTCTCCATCTACAGTAGCTCACCTAAAAAACTCTTTTTTTTAATTAAAACTCTTTTTTTTAATTAAAACAATTTAAAACATTCATTAAATCCATATTTATTTATATTTATTGAATAAATCTAACAGCATTTACAAAACACAAAAATTAAGTAAATAGGTAGCAAATAAAAATATAACGTGATAAAATTAATTTAATATGAATAAAATAAAATTATAATGTTCATTTGATAAACATAATTATTTAAATAATACATTTAACAAGTAGATGATAATAAGAAGATGAATAAAGAGATAAATAATGGATGCTTTGAAACAAGGTAACAAATTGAGTGTGAAAAACTAGAGAGCAAATATAGGTAACTTTCTCCAAAGGATACTAGAAAATTTTACAACAATATTTTCTGAAATATATGAGCTGTGTGATTTTTTATATTTTTTTCTAAATAAAATACAAAATATATGGAAAATTAATGACAATCTAAATATTACAGTTGAGTTTTTTTGAAAACATCTAATTTTTCTAAAAAATTTAAAAAGTGTTATAATCTTTGTATTTTAACTAAAATATAAGTGTTATAATTTTTCGTATTTTAAATAAAAGATTTCAAAATTTTACATTAAAAATAACAAGTAAAAAATCGGTAAATAAAAATTCAAATGTTGCAAAGTAAAACACCCAGTTAAAGATGATACATAATTTTTATAGCGTATAATGAGTAGAAATGCAGTGTTTTTCTCCACTATTATACAAAAATACATGTTTAAGAACAATTTTTGAATCAAATAATTTTAACCTTAAGGTATGTTAAGTTTAATCAGAAATAAAAGTTTGGGATTACATTCTAAAGTTGGGTTACGATACTTTGATCCAAAGTGAATTCGATACTATGATCCACGAGAATAAATGAATAAGAATTTATTTGAATCGGACAGGGTAAAACATGAGTAGAAAACAACAACGTTAAGGTATGCTAAATTTATGTAAAACTAAGTTGAGATTACATCCTGAAATTGACATTTTGAGAGAACTAATCATCATTGTGGATGATGAAAGAAGTATCATTTCAAAATTAGATTGTTGCGAGTGTAAGATAAGATTTTTGTGGCGATGGATCTACTAGATGTTGTGGCAAATAATACATTTAAAATTTTCGTCTAAAAGACCCCTAAGAAACATAGGACACTGAATCATGTTACTTTTAAAAAGAAACTTTGTAGTTTACAAAATCTTTATCCATCTACCTTTTTAATGTTACATATTGGATACATCATAGGTGTTACCAAGATCTTTACCATGTTGGGTTACCTCTATCAGTCCGCTTTGAACATTATATATGAGATGACTATTTTTATTTTACGACTGCGGTAAAAGGTATATTATTTTTGTATCTAATAAAAAATTAAAGATAGCAAAAAATGCGTAAAAATTGCCAACATAGAAAAAATGACATTATGCTTGCCGCCTGAAATAAAAGAATATGACGAGCATTAAATTTTTAGTTTTACTATTTTTTCTTTCCTAAGTTTTAAGTATATATACAAATTAAAAATTCAAAATTTTATTTTAATTCTTTGAAGATTAAAGATTTAATGGAAAAAAACAAAAAATACACACCAAAAGTAAACACCAAAAAATGAAGAAAAAACCTATCACGAAATATATTGTGAGATCCGCGCAACACATGGGTTAATTTCTAATGAAAATAAATGATTATTTACAGCTAACTAGATAATATCCACCTTATACACCTTATACGCGAGACGATATTATGATTAAAAATTAACATAGTTTCATTTATGTAAAATGTTTTAAATATTACTATATGTAATGACTAAGAAAATTATTTTTTATATTTGAATTAATGATTACTTTTCTTATGAATGTAATTAATGCAAATATGCCAACATATGATAGATTCAGCCATTTATATTCGTTTTAAGAAATTCAAAGATCATCTAGCATTTTTATTAATATGAATGATGTTGATTTAATTTTTTTCAAAAATGTCTAATCAAACAAAGATGAGAGATGGAGTATATGATTAATATAGTTGGATATCAAATCTTTTTTATTCAATTTGATTAGCTTTTAAATATTTCAAAAATATTTTAAAATATTTTTATTTTTGAAAACTAATTAAATTGTAAAGATTTTCATTTGACATTTGTATCCTTAGTAGTTTTATTTTTATTGTTCTTTAAATGATATTTTGACAATGACATTTCATGTAACTTTTAACACATTCTTAGTTATTTTTATAAATGTACTTTCCTTAATATAGTATAGAGATTTGGAGAAACTTTTAGTCACATTATTTTCAAAAATTTTACTTGACTAAATTTAATTTAATTTGTTGTTAAATTATTTAGTCAACGAAATAGAAAAATAAAAATAAAATGGAAAAGTAGTTTTGGAAGACCTACATGTCCTCTCGAAGGATAATGATATTTTCATCACTTATAAAATGATAATACAAAATTTTATAAATGTTTTGAAGGTAATTCGTTACCATATTTTAGTAGTGTTGATATTCTACATTTACTTAAGAAAAAACATAAATATTGGTGCGTATCATTGGAAATTATTTTTAGTTTCCAAAATTACAAAAATAAGAAACAAATGATAGAAATTCTATCTAGTTTTGATCTTACATATATAGGAAATACTTTTACAAATAAATATTACATTATGTGTGGTATATTATTATTGTTTCAGTATCCGGCCGTTTGAAAAAGAGTTCACTACGATTCTCGCTGCTTAGCAAAATGAATCTTAACCCATGGAAATTTAAATATCAGTATTTTTTAATATTAAAATATCGGATACGTCGAATTCCGTTCTAAATCTTAATCTCAAATTTTTAGTGTACAGTTATTTAGATTTAGGTTTAGATTTTTTTAACATCTGTTAAAAATAGATTACTGTCTAAATAGTTTTTTTTATTTGAATATGATTTATTTTCTTTCTATCAATTATAATTCCTATTTTTTAAAAAAATATATAACAAAAATTATTGTCAGTAAATTTTCCATGCTTCAACAAAACAAAGGAGGGAGAAGAATATGATATCAAGTTACTTAAATTCAGTGGGGGGTATTGGAAGAGATATATGAAGGAATTTAGGCTATTTTAACTATGTAATTCAATTATTTATCTCATCTACAAACACAAGCGATTTCTCAGTAGCTTTAGACGAACTCTGACCGGTTATTTCAAACTTTTGAATGAAAATTTTAATTAAAAATATTATATAATCAGAAGTTTAAAACGCCTTTGTTCGTGATACACTAAAAACATCCCTGAACCAGATGGAATATGTTTTATAAAGAATATGGAATTCACTTAAGGAAGACATTTAATTGATGAACCAGATGGAATGGTGGTTTTAGAGTAAAATGATTTTAGTTTTTCAGAAAATTTGATGATAGTTTTAATGAAAAAAACATTTGTTTGATTCTTTTCTGTCAGTCACTACTACGTGAGATGATGTGGTTGATACTCAAGAAGGTTCTTTAGAATTTGATTTTAGAGACACAATCCTTTTTTGTTTTGAGGATATTAGTATCAAATTATATATATAATTAGGGAGTTCTCTTTTCATCATCTATAGTGTCCATCTAAGAAAAAAAAATTCTAAATTAAAATATTTATTAAATACATATTTATATTTATTAAATAAATCTAATAATATATTTTTTAAACAATTAAATAAAATGGGTAACAATTAAAAACTTAAAAATATAATAAAATACACTTATAATGTTAATTTGATAAAAATAGTTATTTAAAAATAATGTATTTAACAAGAGAATAAAGTCAATGGGTAATTGGTTGGGTCAACCCATTTAATCCATTTTGACACCATAGAATGAAATAATAAGAAAATAAAAAAATAAGAGATAAATAATTGAAATGTTGAAACGAGTTAACAAATTAAGTGTGAAAAAATTAGAAAGCAAATATAGTTAACTTTTTCTGAATAATATTAGAAATATATACACCAATATTTTATAGAATATATGAACATAAAAGTTACAGTTGCATTTTTTAAAAACATCTAAATTTTGTTAAAAAAATTGAAAGTAACAATTATAAGTTTTAAAAATTTCACAAAATAACAGTTATATAATTGGTAAATACAATCTCCAAATTAGGGGTGATACATAACCTTTGTAGGGTATCATGTTTGATAATATTTTTGAATCCAATGATTTATCCTTAAGGCATGCTAAAATTCATGGGTAATAATGAATTGAGTTTATAATTATATTTATAATTAATGATTTATAAATAATTTAACAAATTTTAATATTACTTTAATATTGAAGTTCCGCTCGTGGATACTAATCTAGTAACAATTTAATTGCTCATGCGAATTTTCTAGTTTACGGTGGATAAAACATATGAGTAACGGCTACAAACAAATTGAAAGGAATTTCTTGAAAGTGGTTTCAGTCCGGCTAGGCTTTGGATTTATTCATATCATGTCAATTTTTAGTCTCATTAATGTTCATATTTGTCTGTCTGTGTTTTTTTTCGTCTTTGCATTTGTTACAATAACTAAGAATTAATCAGATCCGCGTCTCCACTTATTACCTTTGTTATCATAAACGCACTTCCAAGGAAGTTATGAAAACATGTTTTCTGATGCAACTCCAAAAAAGGTTATGTTTCCTAGGTGTTTTATCAACTTTTTGTTACTTTTATTCCACTGCAAGAAGGTACCACGCTAGGCTTCAAGCAGCTGCTTCTGCAGCTTCCATGTCCGAAAAATTCATGATTTACTATGTAGTAACCTGCTGATCATTTTGGTTTAGCAGAAGAACTTGAAGGGTGATTGATTTCTAGGTGTACAACTTGTAAGGTAGTTTTAGCTGATGCAGAGAAAGGAGAAAGCCTGTAAAGCATACATGTTTTATGAACTACTTGTCATATAGAATGAAGGAACGCTTTAAAACTAAAACACAACTCTTCTTTATGTAAGGAAACATAATTTTATCATAAAACTTAGTTACTGTGTTGATTAAAAAGTAAGGAATACTGCGCAAAATACAACTTCTTATTGACATACTAGTTTATTAATTATTCAAAGGACATGAAATACTAGCTTAATAAATTATTTTTGTTGTTGTTAGGTAAATCAAAGAGTCCCTCCCAGGCACTTCCTAGCACATCGTCATTTAAAGGGCACAAATTTGTTACCACAAAAATATACTTACACCTGGTTCCTCTTTCTCTTTTTTCTTTTGCTTCTACCTTGCTGGATTTGAGTTAAACTTGGAACATAATTAAACAAAAATGGTTCAGATGTTGGGCTTCCAAAATCCACCCGTCTGACTTATTTTCCTCTCCAACAATGTATACCATGTAGTTGTAGTCATCTCTCAAAGTTTATAGCGCAACACACGAGGACTTTCTTCTCCTCATCGACCAAGAAACTAAGGTCATTCCAATAACCAGGATCAAGTTCCAAATCCACTGTTAAAATCTTGCTCCACGACACAAGTTTGGTCTCATCAATCTTTTTGTCATCCATATCTATGTCTTTGATGTATTTGTGTGCTGTAACAACACAAATAGAGACGCTTCTTCACAACTTGGTCACTGACAAGGAAGAAGCAGACGTACAAATCTTTCTGTTGTATAGTCAAAACTCACTAAGAATATATTAAGCTGTTTTTTTATCTGAAGCAAACCAATAAGTCTTTCCTTTCAAAGACATGCCCATAGATTATATTTCAAGATGCAGTCCAAAGTGACATAAAGAGTTCTCCACGAATTAGAGTTAATCTTAAAATTTTGGAATCGATTGACGTCGCTATCAGAACCACACCAATAATAGCACATGATTTTGTACCTAATATCGCCAGATCTGTTGTATTGGTAGGATCCAAGAGCATATGAGATGCTTCTATTTATTGGTGGTGGGATCCACCTACTTTGACCGGTAAATTGATTCCAAACCACGATTTTAGTGTAATATTTGTTGGTGAATAACAATTAACAATAGACCGCAGTGAGAGATTTTAGAAATCTTTAATTGATCTAAATTAGAACGAGGGTCTAGTAGGTTAACTTCAACTGTGACCTTTACAGATGGAACACGATGGAGATTGACTCTCATCAAACAAACCCTAAACTCCTTCAACATGAGAACTAGAAACTGCTTTGCAGCGTTGTCTGAACCTTTCTTGTGAATCTCCTCTTGTTGAATAAACTCTTCCATCGTTTGCATGTATATCGTAATTGCTTAAGAGATGTGGTTGAAACGCGATAGAGTATCTCATTTACAAAATCTTCGGAAAGGTCCTGTTAGGTAATTCGAATAGGATTATGCTTTCTATTATTAAAGAGTTCTAATAGAAATAGGAGTTATCTATTTGTAATAAGAATAGGAGTTGTCTATTTCTCTATAGGAATAGGAGTGTCTATCCCTATAAATAAGAAGCTATGTTGAGAGGTGTTCAACAAGTTTAGAGAGAAGGTTTTAGTTTTGAGAAGTTTCTAAAACGAATAAAAGATAATTCGTTCTTTTACATAAGTTCTTGTTTGAGATTTTGGAATCAAGATCATACGATCACATTTGGTATCAGAGCTTGAGTTTAATCAAACAATCTTGAGCGGAGTGAGACCAGAGACATGGAAGGAGCCATCATCGCAGCACCAAAGGAGAAGGAACCCAAGATCTCGTCTGTTCAATGTCCAATGCTCACGACCACTAATTACACCGTGTGGGCGATGAGAATAAAGGTAACATTGAAGGTTCATGAAGTTTGGAAAGCGGTAGAACCAGACACAATGGACACAAAGAAGAATGTCATCGCAATGGCTTTACTCTTTCAATCCATTTCCGAAAACTTGATCTTACAAATCGGCGAGTTAGAGGAGGTTCAAGATATGTGGGAAGCAAGAAAATCTCGATACTTGGGAGCAAACCGAGTGCGAGAAGCAAGACTTCAAACTCTTGTCTCAGAATTCGATCGTTTGACAATGAATGAAACCGAGAATATTGATGATATTGCAGGGAGGATCTCGAGTTTAGCTTCTAGATCAGCCACCCTAGGACAAAACATCAAAGAACATAAGTTTGTTAAGAAGTTCTTGAACAGTTTGCCAAGAAGCAAGTTTATTCACATCGTTGCTTCATTAGAGCAAGTTCTAGATATCAAAACAATTGGTTTTGAAGACATAATTGGTAGGTTAAAAGCCTACGAAGAAAGAATAGGAGAAGAAAATCAAAGAGTTAATCAGAACAAACTCTTATTTAACACCTCCTACGAGCAAGATTAAAGAGGTGGTTTTAATGGCCGAGGAAACCGTGGAAGGGGCCATTGAAGAGGACGATTTAACGCACAACAAAGAGATAACAATGATCAAAATCAAAACAAAGATAAACAAAAGAAGGATCGATCATATGTTACTTGTTGGCGTTGTGAGAAGAAGGGACACTTCGCTAATATGTGTCCGGAAAAGGGTAAGAATCGCCAAGAAACGAACCTAGCAAAAACAGAGGAAGCCGATGCAGCCCTTTACATGCACGAGATAATATTTTTGAATGAGCAAAAAATATTTCCAAGCAAATACGAAGAAGAAGAAACGAGTAAACTAAGCACTTGGTATTTGGATAATGGTGCGAGTAACCATATGACGGGAAAAAGATCATATTTTTCGGAATTAAACGAAAACGTAAGAGGAAAAGTCAAGTTCGGAGATGAGTCATGTGTAGACATCAAAGGAAAGGGATCGATAATAATCCAAGCAAAAACCGGTGAACAAACAATCATCAAAGACATCTATTAGATTCCAGACCTTAAAAGCAATATCATAAGCCTAGGACAGGCTACGAAAGCAGGATGCGATGTAAGGTTAAAAGAAAACTACCTCACCATGCATGATTTCGATGGTAGACTACTCATGAAAGTACTTCGATCTCCTAATCGTATGTACAAGATACAACGTACGATTGGAGTTCCGGAAAATTTACTCACCAAATTTGATGACGAAGCTTGGCGTTGGCACGCAAAGTTATGACACATTAACTTTAAAAAGATGTCAACAATGTCCAAGAAGAATCTAGCTCATAGGTTACCCAACTTTGAAGACGAGAAGAGAATATGCGAGTGCTGCCTTATAGGAAAACAAACCCGACAACCATTCCTGCAAGCTACAAAATTCAGAACATAACAAAAGTTAGAACTAATTTATGGTGACTTGTGCGGCCCAATCACACCACCAAACACAACAAGAAATCGATACATATTTGTATTGATGATGATTTTTCAAGATACATGTGGACCATCTTGTTAAAGGAGAAAAGTGAAGCTTCGAAAAATTCAAGAAATTCAAAAGCTTGGTGGAAAGTGAAATCGGGAACAAAATCAAAATGCTTAGAACCGATAGGGGGGGAGAGTTTACCTCTATCGATTTTCAAATATTTTTCGAAGACAATGACATCTCAAGACAACTCACCGCACCCTACACACCTCAACAAAACGATGTAGTTGAACGACGAAATCACACTTTGCTTGAGATGACGAGGAGTATGTTAAAAACAATGGGAATGCCGAATCACCTATGGGGAGAAGCAGTGAGACATGCCACTTACTTGATCAATAGAGTGACCACAAAAGCTTTGAACGATCAAACCCCATACGAGTCATTCAAGGGAAACAAGCCAAACTTGGATCACCTTAGAATTTTTGGATGTAAGGCATATGCAAGGATAGAAGCGATCAATTTAAAGAAAATGGATGATCGTTCTAGACCACTTGTGCATCTCGGAACGGAACCAGGGACGAAAGCTTACCGACTCTACAACCCTTCCACCAACAAAATCCATGTGAGTTGAGATGTAGTCTTCAACGAGGCAAACAACTTGGAATGGAATAAGTCACGGGATGATGATCAAAATATAAAACCTGGAATGTTCATAGTAGTTTAGAGAGAAACCATATATGATGGGACAAACATTCGATCAATCGATGAAGATGGAACCAACTCTGTTTTGAGCTCTGCTCCAAACAGAGAAGCAGACTCTGTTTCGGCCAGTAGAGAGAGAAACACGAAAACTGAATCTTCAAACAACGCCTCATCTCAGATTTCGCAAAGGAGTATCGAAGGTCCAGGGGAGATTTCGCAAGGCCTTGATCACGAAACCAACCCAGTTCTAAGAAGATCAAGCCGCGAAACAAGTAGACCAAAATACCTTGAAGATTACGTGTTGCTAGTAGACATACTCGACGAAGAACCTCTGCTTAGTATCGATGGAGAACCGAGCACATTTCACAAAGCTGAAGATGAAGAAAAAATAGGCGCCACAAATTACCGGAAAATCATCAGGTGTCTAAGGTATTTACTACACACAGGTCCAGATCTTTCCTATTCGGTTGGCATGTTGAGCAAATATATGCAGAGCCCTCGAACGTTACATGGAGCAGGCATGAAACATGTGTTGAGATATTTACAAGAAATTAAGAGCTATGGTCTTAATTTCAAAAGAGAAAGAAACAAGAAGCTGATAGGCTTCAACGATAGCAGCCACGACATAAACCAAGATGATGGGAAAAGCACGGCTGGCCACGTCTTCTACTTCGGAACATCACCAATCTCGTGGTGCTCTCAGAAACTTCTCACGGTCGCATTATCTTCCTGCAAAGCAGAGTTCATGGCGGCAATGGAAGCGGCAAAGCAAGCAATATGGCTTCAAGACGTTCTATGTGAAGTAACGGGTTGGAAGCATGAAAGTGTGACATTGTTAATCGATAACAAATCCGCAATAGCCTTAACCAAGAACCCTGTTTTTCACGGCCGGAGCAAACACATCCACAAGAAATATCATTTTATTTGAGAATGTATCGAAAATGGACAAATCAATGTGGAGCATGTTTTCGGAGAAGAATAACGAGCAGATATTCTCATGAAACCACTAGCTCGAGTCAAGCTTGCCGAAATGAGAAGTCTAATAGGAGTTGAAGATCTTTGAAGCTCAAGTGTTCGAATTATGGGGGAGAATGTTAGGTAATTCGAATAGGATTAGGATTTCTATTATTAGAGAGTTCTAATAGAAATAAGAGTTGTCTATTTCTAATAGGAATAGGAGTTGTCTATTTCCCTATAGGAATAGGAATTGTCTATCCCTATAAATAAGAAGCTATGTTGAGAGGTGTTCAACAAGGTTAGAGAGAGAGTTTTAGTTTTAAGAAGTTTCTTAAACGAATAAAAGATAATTCGTTCTTTTACATAAGTTCTTGTTTGATATTTCGGAATCAAAATCATTTTATTTAGGGTTTTTCGTATTATACGTTTACACGACTTTTTCTTTTTTCGAGGCATAACTCTTTCATTTTTATATATATATAAACACTCTTTTCTTATTTTTCCTTCTCATTGTAGAATTTATAAGAAAATTATAAATTTAAGCTTTTCTCAAATTTTTAATATTTACATCTCTATTAATTATGCTTTGTTTTCTTTTGATGTCTGATGTAATTGTTTTTGGGTACAAAATTCACCAAGGGAGGAATGATCATGACTAAGGTGGAGATTTGGAGTAATGGTAGACATCGATCAAAACCAAGAATAGGCTAAGTATTGGAGAGATTCGGGAGCATTCAGAAGGTCTCAGAGGAAGCATCTGGTTTAGCTGTAAGTGTACCAAGTGATCGGTCTGATTGGGGTTTCGATACAGTTCACTAATAAGTAAACAAGTGTCTCTCCCATTGTAGCGAGAGAGATTGTAACAAAATTGTGAGAGCTCGAGGCAGTGAGACGTAGGATTCCGGTTTGGAATCCGAACCCGTAAAAATATTTGTGTTCTTTCTCTTTTTGCTCTAATCGGATATAATAAGTGATTAGGTTTCACAGAGATTGAGTCAAAATGTAATTGACATAATTGTCTGTTTATAGCCAGAAATTAGGATCATATCAAATTTGTAGGCTGGAAAGAGAGATTTAATGTCATAGCTTTCAACTACTTGAAACTCTTAAGCAATTTCTAATTTTTAGAGGTATTTAGACCTAAAAGAGATTGGGACATGTATAATAAACTAAGACTTATATGAGAGAGTTATGAGTTTTTGTTAAATTCATTTGAGATGGGACAAGTCTCATATATATTAATTATCAATGAAGAAACTTTCAATCTGTAACTCTTCGTCTTTGTCTACGTATTCTCAAGTCTAATTTGAGATTGGGTCAAATATGTTTCTTATGAGACTCATATATATGATAATCCGTTCCAAGTTATATGTTTCCAAGTTTTGAAGTTTTGTTCATTATGAGCTCTTTGTTACTTGTTCCACTGCAAGCAGGCACTACGCCAGGCTTCAACCAGCTGCTTCTGCAGCTGTTCATACATATTCTGTGCTTGGTTTAGCATGAGAACTTGAAGGGTATTTTTAGATGATGCAGAGCAAGGAGATATTAAGCTCCGTAAAGTACTACATTGTCATATAGAATTATGAAAGCTTGAAACTAAAACACAAAGGAAACATACTTTTATCATAAAACTTAACAACTGTGATGATTAAAGTAAGGAATATTGGGATACTACTTATTGAAATACTAGTTTATTAATTATTCAAAGGACATGACCAAGAAAACTATATAAAAAAACAAACGCTTAATTATTCGTTTGTGTTGTTAATGTGAGGGTAAATCGAAGAGTTCTAGGTCGAAACCTAAACGTCTTCCCGTTGAGAAAATGGATACCCCCTTCCAGCCAATGTTCGAACCGGCACTTCCTACTTCCTAGCACATCCTATTTTGGATGTCACAAAATTAAAGGGTTTGATCACCAAACTACCTACACCTAATTCCTTTTTCTCTTTTTTCTTTTCTCTTGCTTCTACCTTGCTGGATTTGAGTTAAACTTGGAAAATAATTAAACAAAAATGGGTAAGACCTTGTGCTTTCAAAATTCACCGGTTTGACTTTATTGTCCTCTCCAACAATGTATACCATGTGTTTGTAGTCATCTTCCACGTTTATATCACAACACACGAGGACTTTCTCCTCCTCATCGACCAAGAAACTTACGTCACTCCAAGTACCAAGTTGAAGTTCCAAATCTACAGTTAAGACCTTGCTCCACGACACAAGTTTGGTCTCATCAATCTTATTTGTCACACATATATCTCTGTCCTTGATGAATTTTCGTGCTCTAATAACACGGAAAGTTTCTCTTCTCTAACAATGGATAGAGACGCATTTTCATAATTAGGACACTGACATGGAAGAAGCAAACGTTCAAATCTTTCTGTTGTATAGTCAAAACTTACTATGAATATGCCGAGCTGTTCTTCCTTTTCATCTGAAGCAAACCAGTGAGTATTTCCCTTCAAAGACACGCCCCATTCATTAGATTCCAAGTTGCAGTCCAAAGTGACATCAAAACTCCTTCATAAACTCCTTCATAAACTAGAGTTAATCTCATATTGACAAGGCTATTATCACGATGATAATAGCACAAGATTTTGCAGCTATTATCGCCTGATTTGATGTCTTGGTAGGATCCAAGAGCATATGAGTCGCTTCTCTTTCTAGGTGGGATCCACCTAGTTTGACCAGTACACGGGTCCCTAACCACGAGTCTATTGTAATTTTTGTTGGTGCATAACAATAAGCCGTATCAGTGAGAGATGTTACAAATATCGAATTGATCTAAACTAGAATTGTGAGGGTTGATTAGGCTAAGTTCACCAATGACCTCTAAATTGTTCCATCATTTCCATGTAGATCGTAATTGCTCATTAATCATCAGAGGGCATTTAGATTATGTTTTACTTTTTTTTTATATGACGAATTGAAGAAAAGAAAAAGTCACACTCTTAAGAACAAGGACTTTCTGCTCTATAACTACTTATTTCGTTAAAATTGTTTTCTAAGAATATTATCAATTTAAACGAATGTGCTCAACAGGTATGGGCTGCATTAAGTGAAATTAGTTCTCATTGATTATCCGAAATTGAGACTCACACAAGACAGAAAGGTAATATCGAAATGTTAATATGGTGTTTGATTGATTAATTTATTGTAGTCAAATGTAACTATTCGGTAAAGTAGGTATTAGAACTCCGTTCTTCCAAAAGATGGGACAAGGGAACGGGTCTCGAATTTTTGTTAAACTCACTATGTGTGATTTCTTCTCTTCTTTTTTCTTAAGATTTGACTTTTGTAATAATTATTAAAATACCCAATCTTTATTCTTAATTTTTTTTTCTTAATTCAAAGAGATAAATTCTATCATCTTTACCAAACGGATCGTATAATTAGGATCAGATACATAAAGAATCCAAATACCTAATCTGTAATACACTGCCCTATACCCAACATTATACACATCTCAATGTGATCAAAGAATATAACTAAAAAACATTATTAACTTCTCAAAAACACCTACATATTTAAATTTGTTAAATTTCAATTTTAGCTGTATTTTCCTCCCACAATGTGCAGGTCCTGTTCTAGTCTTTAATTATATTGTCTTTATGTTAACCATTGATAAAATTGTTTTTGTCGAGAGACATCTAATCTTAACTTACCTTTTACATCTTATCTAAAGTAATAGTATAAATTAGTTTAAAACAATACGAAAACTAAGATACACATTTTTAATATATATTTTTATATTTTTTTTTTGTTCAAAGTAATAGATTAACATCAAATTATTTTAAGAAAAATAAATTAAAATAGATATAAAATATTTCAATATTTATTTATTTTATGCGACATATACCATACTATCTTATAATTTGTTTCTATTTTAATCCTTATTTAAAAATTAATAATTCACACATTATATTATTATAGAATTGTTTTATATTATTTCTATAAACTAATAACACCAAACTTAAAAACGTAACTCATTATATTTTAAATTTTAATGTACTGTTTAAATAATTTATTTTAAATTATTATATTTTCTATTAAAGTTTACCATTAATGCATTGTCTTTACATTTTCTTAGCTTAATTGTTGTTTAGGGTTTTCGTACTTTATGTTTGCTTCATGCTCACTTTTAATACACAACTCTTTCCTTTTTTTGAGTCATAACTCTTTCCTTTATATATATATATGTATAAATTTTTCTTTTTTTCTATTGGGTTCTATTTTTCTCTTTTTTTTGTCACCTCATTTTATAGCAATACCATGTACATCAAAGACAAAACATGAGAGCATAAAACAGAGTATAAACAGAATCAATTAAAGAGACACAGCTGATCGACTTTCTACAAAGATCCTAGAATGAAGCCATGCAGGTTCCCTTATTGATAAATAAGACCTAACCGTCCATCGCGAGTCACGCTTCTTGCAATATCATGAGTCCTTTTCAAAGTATAAGTTCTAAGAACGTTCATTTCATGTAATCTACTATGAAATTGTTATGTGTGCTAAATTTTGCTTGCCTTTACCTCATGCTTTGTTCAACAAATTGATTAACATTGATCAATTTTTATTTTATTTTTGTCAAGATGCCTCTAATCTGAACTTACCTTTAATTTACATATGATTAAAATAAAAAATGTGTTGGAGATTAGTAAACTGGGAAAGTCTAGGACTTGAAAAGTTTCAGCACCGTTGATTTTTTATTTTCCTTTTCAGGACCATTGATTTTCTATGTCAATGTTTTAATCTAGACTAAGTAATGGAAGAGTTGCGTACTTTAATTAGGTTTGTTTCCCTATTTATCCACGTTTTTTCGACATGAAATTGGTTTTCTTTGCTCATCAGTGTACCTTAGAAATATTTTTTCTCAAAAAAAAAAAAAGATGTACCTTAGAAAAGCTATGATTGTTAAGTTAAAGAACCTTATGTGGTGATGGCTATTTGCAGTGATATGAAAAAAGAGCCGTGCTTCAGAGACAACTCGACGTAGACATACTTGTAAGTTGTAACTGGCCATACCCACCAGTTCACAGCCTACAAACATGAGGGAGAAGTGGTGATAAACTGGAGCTATTCAAGATATTAACCCGAGCTTTGTTCTTATGGATATTGATGGCCTTCGAGTTGTGGTCTTTGTCTATGAGATCCTCGATGGAGAGGTTAAGGTCGACAAGATCAAGTTCAAGAAGACCTCCACTACCAACTCTGCTCCTTAGCTCATTACAAAAACCTGAAGTCGTTTATGTTTTCATCCTCGAATCACTCCTGAATTTTTAAACTTTTTTTGTGAAAATAATCTTATAAAGATTTGAATATTGGACTACCGAGAAGAACTATTTTTTTTGAATTGAATGTAAAATTTATTCAAACAAAAAATTTGTTTTTACAGTGAATATGACTTTAAAATCTGAGATGAAATAGAAAGTTTCGAAATAGAGTTTGAAACACACAAATGTAACACTTTTTGGCTACTAAGAGACCCGAATAGCGAACCGCAAGGTGAAACCACTGTGGTAAGTGTAGTCTCGTTGATTTCGGATATACCTGAATCGGCCTACTGAGAAGAACTTTTTGCTAGTCTCTCCTGAAGTTTATAGACTTTGGTTCATGGTTGAAGTGTGTGTAGAGAAAATTATATGAGATATGACTTTCTCGTATCTGAGATTGATTCTTAGATTCGGAGCAAAGACAACATTATTCTTCACACACGCAAAATTACTCTCTTTTCATTTTAATAGCCCCCTTGAGCCTATTTTTGTGTTATGAGCTATGACAACATTAGTAAATAGTTTTTTTTTAAAATTTATTTTAATAGAAAAATAGATTCTTAGATGAAAGTGTCTCATACAAAAAAAGTAAGAAGAAAAGAATAGATTAAAATGTCATCTGATTTTTATTCAATCTATACTCCTTAACATTGGTCTCCAATCAAAATTCAGTAGACTTCTCAAACGTTTCAGCAGCTCATTTTAGAAAAGATGATAATTTTACTTAAAAAGGTTTCAGAGGTTGAAGTTAGAAATGCATTGTTGTTTTCTTTGTTTTGGTCGTCATAATGCATTGTGTTATACTTTTATGCATCCGGGAAAGCATTCGGATATAATGGTATGGCACTATTTAATCAACCGTACTGGTCACATTACAGGTAATACATTTTTCTAAATTAGAAAGTTTGATGAGCGGATGAAACAAAAAAATCTTTTATTACACTTTTTGGTTTTTATTTGTTATAATTTTACTCTAATGGAAGACAGTAAATAAATAAAAAATGAACTAACTAATTATTAAATTTTAGTTTTAATATCAATTGTTTGCTTGATGGTGATATGAAAACCTTATTATATATATACATTTTAAGAGTTGAAAATAACTTTCTAATTAGACAAATGATTTCATAACTGAAAATTAAAACTAAAGTTGTAGCTGTTGTATCAACTATTGGTACATGTCAAAGTTTAACGAACTCTACATATCATCGGATTCTTATAAGTTAACCCAAACAACTTAATATATATAGTGTGCAAAACCAAAAAGAAAAAAAGAGAAAAAACAAAGAAGAAAAAAGCTTGTTACAGTGTGATAAGATATGTTCAATGTATTAGGAAGACAATGTCAAGTTTGAAATTAGGAAATTAGGCATTACGACTCCAACTCTTCTTGGTCAATCGAATAAAATATTAAATATACCCTCTTGTTTTATACAAATACACCTTTATCGATATAGAAGACAAAAGAAATAAAGATAAGACTTAAGAGGAACCACATATAATTAGAAACTGCCACTAGTTAAAGTCAATGTATATTGTTCTTCACATAGATCAGAGACGTGCAACGCGTTCCGTTGACTGACTTAGCCCTCTTTTATTAACACAAAAGTCAACCCTATTATCTTTATTAACTCTAAATGATGTTCCTCACAAGTAACAATCTCATTTCTAAGACAGAAACCAAAAAAACACACAAAATGGGGAAGCCAACGTCTCAAAACACTAGCTTTATAAACCACTTCAGCCACCCACACCGCCTTCAGTTAACCCATGCGTCGTCTTCACCACCGTGCTCCACTTGCAAACTCGCCGGAGGAAACTGCCGGAGTTACTCATGCAGGCCATGCAACTTCTCTCTCCATGAGTCTTGTAGCAAGATGAAGCAGGTAATAACACATCTTTCTCATCCTTCTCATACGCTTAACCTTCTCGTTACTCCTGTCTACAACGGTGGATGTTTCAACTGTGATGGTTGTGGTGTCAACGGTACGGGGTTTAGTTACCAATGCTCTCGCTGTGACTTCGACATCCACCCACTTTGTGCTTACAAGCCACTCTCGATCATCCACAACTCTCATTCACAACACAACTTTAAACTTGCGTTTCACTCTCCTTATGGAGCTAATAAAGGTTTTTCCTGCGACATCTGCCTTCAGATCGAGAAAACCCAATGGCTCTATCGATGTATCCCCTGCGAATTCGATGCTCATGTTGGTTGTGTCACTGTCGCTTCACCACCACCTCAGCCTCACCTTCAACATAGTACTTCTGCACCTACTCCTCATACTCATCATCATGCCGGTTATCCAAAGCATCAAAACTCGCTTCAAGGCAGTAACAGGCCCAGATCAATGCCCATGTCAAGGCCCAATAGGCCTATGACTCAAAACGTTACCGTCTATGGACCAAGAAAACATAACAACTTGGATAATAAAGGTTAGGTTGGACCTATTGTGCCGAATGAACTTATTGGTCCAATGGGAGAAAGTAATTTTGGTCAAGGGTCAATGGACGGAAGTGGCTACGATGGTAGTGTAGGGAATGAAGAGTTAGATGTTGAAGTCAGTGTTGAGGTTGAATATGAAGGTGATGTGTATGAAGGAAAAGCTAATGAAGATGAAGAAGAAGTTGATGGTAACGATCTTGAAGTTGTGGCTTATGGTGATGATTACGTTGCAGCTTGTAGTGGGAGTGAATTTGGAGGTAGTAGTGATGCTCGTAGCCAATGTAATGATTTATCTGATGCTGATCTCTATCCAGCATCTTTGGATAACACACAAGGACGACTAGTTTGTATGAACCAAAACTCGAATGGTGGAAGGAAAAAAAATGAGAACCTGAATGGTCCGGGTCCGGCTGCTCGGTCTAAGAATATGGCTCTTGATGGGCCACATGGTAGACTTCAAGGATCCAAGAGTCCAATACAAAGCCCTAGAGGACCTCAAACTAGAAGGGTGCTGAATGTTCGTAATAATGAAATAGGAGGAGCTAGTGGGCCTGTTAGTATCAGAGTTAATAGACTTCGTCAACCACTTGAATTTATTGGATCTCAGGGATTTAATGGACCTAGTGGTGGGCCCTTCAATGTAGTTGAGAGCGGTGGAAACAACAATAATAACTACAATGAAGTTGATGGAACTGATATGTATGTTGGTGAAGATAATGTTGGCTATAATGAGAGTTATGGTGATGCGTATGTTGGTGCTGATGTTGATTATGACTTTGAAGCTGGACTTGACGATGGATATGGTCAAGCTTATGATGAAACTTATGGTGAAAACGATTTCGAAAGCTACATCGATATCACTGGAGGAAATAAGTCTATGTATGGTGGGGATGAATCTTACATGACTATGGATGATTCACAATATAATAGTCTAAATGATGAGCCCAATAACCAGTATTTACCCACTAGACCGACGGGTGGACCCGAGATTAATAACCAAATCCAGTATGGTCAGACCGGAAGGCCGAAGAACACATGCATGAATGGACGAGGTGTTACTACAAATATGAACAAATATGGTAACAATCAATATAGGCCTAATGGAGGATCTTACAGGGTAAATGGGAGACCTAATATGATAAATGGAGTGTCCATTGGATCGAATGGGTCTAATGGACTTGGAAATGCAATGGTGCAGGGTTTGACTTGAGGCTTTGCTATGAACATGCTCATCGGTGGTGGCGGAGATGTTAACGGTGGAACAGGTGATAGTGGTGGATCATCAATTATAGGAGGCTTGTTTGGTGACCAGACAGATTTACACTTCTAAACGAGATTAAAATGGTATTGGATTTTACGAAAAAGAAAAAGTTTTTCCCTTTTTATTATGTATTACGTGAGTTTGTAGTATTTTATGTATTTTTTGATTTTTTAAAAATTCTTCATTTATTTCTTTTAAATTATATATATATATTGTTTCAATATCGTACATGTTAGAAAATCTTAAATTAACTAACTTTAATAGAAAAGCGACTAAGAAAGATGATAAGAGAGGAGAAAAGATATGAGCCTTCAATAAGAAGTGTTAAAAGATAAGATTTACTACGTATAACCATAAATATTTCTCTTGAAGCTCTATATCGGATGTTAAATAACCCGCGGATATGGTCACATCCATCTCTTGTTTCAGTTGGATCCATGGTCCATTTCTCCTGATGATTCTCCTTCAAATGATGGATTTGTTAGTCAATTTTAAATCCCAAATGATTTGATTGAACATGTTGCTCTTTGGATAGATTAGATCGTTGATCTGTAAAATCCATGTAAGAGCTCTTGATAACCTTTGGATTTTGATAGTTTCAAATGAATTATGGTTTAATCATTCTCTTTTAAATGATATACTTTCGATAAATCTTCAAATTGAAGTCGTTTAGTCAAATAAATTGACTCGAGAATTTTGAACTTTACCTGAATGGTTTGTCATTTAGGTTGGATTTTTGGATGGATATCTAATCCTAGGCCATTAGATCGATCAAATTTTGATTTAGATAAGTCTCCTATTTTATATGTTTGGTATGGGACAATTTGATCTGCGTAATTATTTGCCCGGACTACTTATTTCCAATCTTGGTATGATGTGATGGTGTCCACATAATGTTATGTAACAACTTTAAAAGTCAAGAAATACACAATTCGGGACAGGGTCCAAACCATGTTAAATTAACTCTCTTTCAGAGAGCAAACCCCTCTTAATGCAAATCAAATTTGTGATCTCCTTGGCCTTAACCCACAAAGAGTTGCCACTACCCTAACTGCACATTGGTATCATCTGGAAAAATTACCTTGGGAAAATCTTAGAAGTTATAAAATTGAGTGACGTTTGAAACTAATATTACATGATGTGGTTTCAAGCCTGGAGATTACGAGTTTCAGCCTATAATCTCTTGGTAATTCAAAAAAAAAGAAAGTTATTAAAAAGCAGTTTCGGGTGTTCGACATAATCCCCCAATGCTCAAAATTTGGGTCTCTGTTTGTTTTCTCCAAGCCTTGTCACGTGTCTCTCGCGTGATACCTTACTGTTATATTCGCTGATGTTCCTGCCTCGACTCTGCTTCTTCTTATTCTCCCAAAACAAATTTCTCTCTGAAGCAAAAACAAAAACCTTGAGAGATCCAAGAAACCGCAAGTATCTTGAGAATCGTTACAATGGAGGATATTTTCCTGAATGATGTTGACAGCCTAAAACTCTACAAAGGAGCAAAAGATCTCTTCATTAGTAGTGATTACAATAAGGCCATGGAGATACTTGAAGATATGATTTTAGTCCATAGGGAAGACAAGAACTAATGGTTTCTTCATATATAACAAGGTAATATCTTCATGGATCTAGTGAATTTAACATAGGACCCTGACCTGGATTTTGCATACATGGTCGGTTTTGTTGGATGTTTTTCCTAAGATTTCAAGTTATCACGACCTTGGGCACAAGGACTCTACTATTTAGTCATGTATTACAAGAAATGTGTGAAGATAGCAAAGCAAGGTTTTATCTGTTACTCACCCAAAAGTTTCATATTCTTTAATTGCTCAAAGGGTTTTGCGAGACCTAAAAAAAGATTCGAAGAAATACATGGAGGTTTGATTAAAGATGCAGAGTTCACTATTGCTCTTTCCAAAACTACTTGCATAAAAGAGAAATGTGAGCCAGAAGATTTGGAGTTAGAGAAAAGTCCAGAGCCGCTTAAGAACGAGGTTAATGGATTGAGGTCGTATTGGTTAGGTTTGGATGTTAAGATCAAAAAGGACTTCATGAAAGTGAGCATTGTGAAGCTTATAAGTTTTGTTGAGTGAGTGTAAGAGCAGAGAAGGATAATACACACAAGAATTAACAAGGTTCGGCAAAATGTTTACATCCTCAAATCACCAACTAGATTCACTTAGATAATCATACAATAAGAACTTGTCTAAAACACCACTTATCTCGTCACCAAACAATATCTTGCTACACATAGTCATGAAACAACTAGACTTGTGTTCCTACAAATTACTCGATTTGTCTACAAATCACCAAAAAAATTGAAACAAAATCTCTCTCTCTCTTTCTTTTTTGCTCAACCTAGCATCACACACCTCCATTGTATATATACCCATATACCTATGAGATATGATTTCCTAGATTTAATTAAAAAATAAATTATCTTATTTATTTATAGAAATAAATATTCAAAAATATCTTCGTCAAGTATATCTTCAACTGCACGTTTCTTCTCGAAGAATATCTTCAAATATCTTTTTGACATTTATCTCAACTCCATGAACCATGTCAGTAGCACTGTTAAACGGGTCAGCCCGCTCCGCATGACCCACCAACCCATGGGTCCGGGTAAAAATTTACCAGAAAAAATTGAACCCACTTGACCCTCGGGTTATAAATTGTCGACCCGCACCCACCTTGTATTAGAACCGCTTGACCCGCGATAACCCGCACTACGAAGGAACGCCAAAAGCGAAGGCAGCTCTCTGGGTCCCTACCGACGCTAGGGTGCAAATTTTTGTTAAAGGATTTTTGGGTTACCCGTCCAACCGCTTCTTCCAACCAGCCAAACCCGCAAAATGGGTATATATAAAAAAATACACTCAGTTGCGGGTTATCTGCGAATCTGCGATTAAAATTCCTACGAACCGCACCAGCCTTGAGAGCCAAAGGTTCAAGCCGCACCCACACCCACCCCGCAAAATTTCACTCTCTGTCAACCCGCATCCACCCTGCGTTGGGTCAAAACCCGTGGGTTGAATCATAAATTGACAGCTCTACACGTTAGCATCAATCGACTAACCTCAAGTTTGTTCAAGCTTGTTCTAACAAGCCGCTTCTTGTTCCAACAAATTCTGCACTTTCGTTCTCCCCCTTTTTAACTGATTTTTACAACTCAAAGCTCACCATATACATCACACATACCAAGGACAAAGTCATAACCTAAAAAATCCTCCTTAATCATATAATAATGTGATAATACATCTTCAAGAATCTGAGTTCCACATTCTCCCCCTGCTTGAGTGATAAAACTCTGTTAAAACTCCAAATGCGCTGTGAGCATAACCATACTTCTTGGAACAACCTTTTCGATCAGAATCTCCTTCCTCTTGGAGCTCTCCAATAACTCTCATTCATACTTATGTATTTCTTCCTCTCAATCCTTTCTTAACCACTTGACATATGTTTCAAACAACTACATGTGCAACATATAGTATTCTTTGAAGCACTAGTTGATGAGTTAAAAGATACACCATCATATAAATAAGCCTTTTTAATCCATACCTTTTGAGATCTCCTTGAATTTGGAACAAATTTATTTTGCTTCAATGCACATCTCACCTTGTCAAGGAATTTATAGTAGTGTACCTTGATATGTCATTTTCTTCCACAATAATAGCATCATGTCGTACAAAATACCTTCTGGTGATTTTTCTGGGTTTCTTTTCCAACAAAATTCGTCTTGTTCCAGCTAACAGAACATGTTCTTAAATTTGGTGAACTTTTGTTGTATCCAAAACTAGAAATCGTCTTCTTCTTTTCAACCATACGTGGAGTGTTTTTTTTTTTACTTGAACAACACTATCATCCATCAAGGTTGTGATGACAGTCTTTGTTATTGTCTCCAATAGCTTTTCCTCTGTTCAGCAGGCTTCTACATTTGTTCTTTAACAAAAATGGTTTTTGAATTAGACGTCCTTGATAACCAAGACCAAAATTTGTCTTCTATGTTCTTCCCATGCTTAGTATTTGATCTAGATCCTTTGTTCCATTGTTTAGCATCTTCAAGTTCTTTTTGTGCTCCATGAGTTCACTCCAACCGCTTTGGTTTTTTTCTTTCTGCTACAAGTTAGTTCCTACTTCAGCTTCACAATGTGAACAACTTCGTGGTCCTCATTCATTAGAGCACAAGAATTCTTCTGATTTTCAGCAAGCTTAATTTGCAAAAAAATTTTATTCTTCTTTCTCATTTGCTAGCTCTTTCTCCATATGCTTCATCTTGTTTTCCATCAACATCTTTTCTTCAATTATTACCATGTAGTCTTTGCTAATATTAACCCAACTCTCATAAAGAGTTCTAAATTTAGCTTGGAAGTCTGCTTCTTGACCTCTTACTGTATCACTATTGTTTGATACATTAGTTTTAAACCCAAGTATATGACTTCAAGTGTACAAACAAGTGCTGTAGTATAAAAGAGATCGAATCCTCAGAGACCAAGTTGCAGTATGATTTTTGAGAACTGAAACTAAGCTACGACAAAAAAGAGAGATTGTTTGTTGATGTAAAATTAAGCAATGAAAAGTAAATGAACAAGGTAAATTAATGGATTAAATGCGTTAGGCTTTAGAGAATTCTCTGGAAATCAGAAATCACAAACCAGACAACTATTCAGGGCTTTCATTAAGAACTATCTCGAACTTGAACAAAAATGTCTAATTAATCCACTTTTGTGGCATCAATTAATATGTCTAACCACCTAAGTATCTAAACTTTCGGTTGAACTTAAAGTCTTAGACAAGCATTAACTAATGGGTTCGTTATGTTCATGAATCACCTTAACATCATCTTTCGTTGGCTAAGGACGATCCGCTCATCTATCTTTTATCCGATAACCTATAAGTTTTTGGAGAATAGGTTCAACCTAAGATCATAAACTAGGTAATGAATCTAGTCTAAGCAATTAGAACAACAATAGATGAAGATATGATAAGATGATTCCCTATTTGTGTTTGATTCAACGGTTCTTCATTCCTTTGAAACCCTAAACCCTAACTAGAGAACTACTTAGCCATGAAAGCTGAGAAACAACCAAAGATTGATGAATAACTCATGAATAAATCTAATAAAACACCAAAAAATATCTCTTAACAATAAGCCTCAAATATAAGAAAGCATAGCCTAAAAATATACTTAAAACAAGTATTTATAGGTAAAAACTATTCTAGGTCAAAATCCTAAACCAATTAGGAAAAGAAGCAAAATTTCTATTTTTTCCGCAGCAGGTTGATTTGACAGGTCGATCTGGTCTGGATCGGTCGATATGGTCTGGACAAGTCAATCTGCTTTCTCACGGCATTATCAAGATCAATCGATCTGGTTTCTCACGGTATTATCAGGATCAATCGATCTGGTTTCTCACGGTATTATCAGGATCGATCGATCTGGTTTCTCACGGTATTATCAGGATCGATCGATCTGGTTTCTCACGCCATCTTGACTCTGCGCATGCTTCATCTACTCGCCAGACTAGACCGTCTTCACAAAAATCGTTATAAATTTTGATCGCATCATTGGATTGACTTCAAACCACTTCCAAATGAAAGTTAACTCAAATATATAGCTTTTATTCAAATTTTAGCTTAATCCATAGGTGGAAAGCTCCTCAAATAACAACAAAATTCATACGTCTCTGGATAATTTTGCATCTTTTGCCTCAAATCTTTCTCTCAAATGCATTAGAACTCTTCCTATCATGATTTGATCTGATAGGACTATAAAAAACCCTAAAGGACTCTAAATCACATATTAAATCTAAGTAAAAATTGTTTAAAAAGCCAACATATCACTGTTGTGGGAACAATCCCTGTTGTTGTGGGTACAGTCACTATCTGTTCCACCAACAAAGACAAAATAAGATTTTTTCCTTCCTTCGTTAGACTCCATGAATGCAGGTAGTGCCGCAAAGTGAGTTACCTCATCTTCATCCTCTGTTTCACTTTCACTATAGTCTGTATATGGTTTCCCTTTCTCCTTCAAAATGTTGACACACTCTAATTTTGTGTGTCCATACCCCTTACAACCTTGGCATTGAATCTTCTTCTTATTCTTCTTTTTGATGCTAGGGTATTCAGACTTAATATGTCCAAATCCTCGGCATTCATTGCACTGTATTCCACTTCTTTTTCTTCCCACGTTCTTGTATGAGCGATGATCATCTACTAAAGATATCTTATCCTTTTTTCAACTTCTTTAAGAAGTTTGCCAAACATCTTCATAAGTGAGCCCATTGATTTCTATAAGTTTTGTATTAAATTTTCATCACCAACATGTATAACTGACCTATTAGGATTCTCTAGAGAAATTTCTTTGTGATCCATCTCATATGCTTGTAACCTTCCCACTATTTCATTAAACGGGATCTCATCCGTATTAAGGGTAAACCGCCATAGCCGATTTTTGTGAATCAAATCTCTTCAGAAAGTACCGCAGTAACTTCTTGACAAGTTATTTTTATCATTGTAGGTCTTCCCAATCACTTGTGCTTCATTAGTAATAGCACACAACTTCACACTAAAATTTATAACACTTTCATGTTCATCCATTAGTAGATTCTCAAACTGAAGAGTTAACCGGTCAATTCTTGATATCTTCACGCATGTGGTTCCTTCAAACACTTTCTCTAGTTTTTCCCACGTCTCTTTGGCTGATTAACATCACTGAATCAAATTGAGTTGATTCTTGTTAACCGAAGTAAAAATAGTAGATAAAGCTTTTGCATTATACCTTGAAATACTCTTTTTGTTTTTTGTCCATTTACTCTTCGGTTTGGTGACTATGGAGCCGTTTTCTTTAACAAGTTTTTGAACTTCATAACCATCTTCTACTGTTTTCTAAGCATCCTCATCACTACATTTTATGATTGCCTTCATATTCACCTTCCAGTATCCATAGTTTTGTGTGTCTAGCGTAAGACTCTTTACTGCAAGCCACTTTCAAAATATATCATCTGTCTCTTTCCTCAGGATCCTCACTCGTGTGTTGAGTCAGACTCTCTACATATGCTCGCTCTGATACCAATTGTAAAAGCAGAAAAGAATGATGCACACAATAATTAACGATGTTCGACAAAATGTTTACGTCTTCAAACCACCAACTAGATTTCACTTAGACAATCATACAACAAAAACTTGTCTAATTAGTATTACAAGACACTAAGACACCCTTTAGCTTATCACTAAACAATATCTAGGTACACACAATCGTGGAACAACCATACATCTGTTCCTACAAGTTACTCGACTTATCTACAAAATCACCTAAACAATTGAAACAAAATTCTCTCTCTTTTCGGCTCAACCTATTATCACACACCTTCCTTGTATATATATCCATATACTTATGAGATATGCTTCCCTAGATTTAATTAAAAAGAAAATGATCATTTTCGTTAAAAATGAATAAATCTTCAAAAATATCTTCTCCAATCTTCTCCAAGTATAACTTCAACTGCACATTTCTTTTCCAAGAATATTTTCTAATATCTTTTTAACATTTATCTTAACTCCATGAACCACTTCAGCATCAATCGACTAACCTCAAGTTTGTTCAACCTTATTCCAACAAGTCGTTTCTTGTTCCAACAAATTCTACACTTTCAGAAAATACATAACAAAAAGGGACGAAATGCTTTGGAGCAAGTTCTTGCTTCTACCAGGGAAGACAGGAAATGGACATTCTGGATGTGCCGAACTAAATTTTCGAAGAAGTTCTCTAGTGCTGAAGAATGTAAGAGTCATCTTGAAGAAGAACATGCTGCAGATTTTAAACCTTCTCCGGAAAAGCTTATGATAGCCAACGAGAATGTCTACCCACCTTGATAAGACTGTTGAGAAGTAAGTACTTCAAGAGTCTTTGTTGCATCTTGTTAAATTGTTTTATTTTTTTCTCTGAGCAAAATGTGTTCTTACACTAGTAAACCTTCTGTCAACCTTGAACCGGAAATTACATCTTCATCAATAAAAAAGGTGGACGAAGATTCTAAGGAACCAGAATATACTCTTGCAAGTGAAAGGGGTCGATTGGAATTTCAAGATGTGCAAAACATGTTTGGAGAAGATCCACTGTTGGAACATTTGGAGCCAGCCCTTGGAGCTGCAAGTGCAACCAGATATAATTCAGCTCTTGACATGACGCTGAAGGTAAAGCAGTTACCTGAACTCTCATCTAATTCATATCTATTGAATTTCTTATTCTCTTTGAGCATCTCATAAAAAATGTGGTATTGCAGGACCTCTTGAACATTAAGATTCTCAAAGAAGATTTGATGGACAATATGCAACCATTTCAAGGCCACCTGAAAGAACAAGTTCCTTCTGTGCTACGAAATCTCCTTACTGCTTTTGTGTCAGATGTGATAAAAAATGAGGGAGTCTACAGTTGCCTCTTGAGTGACTTGCTTGCTTCCCTAGAACAAGTTATTTCCATGGTTTGTGTGGAGAAATTAAGCTTCTAAGCATGGTATTATTTATTATTATTTTGTCAAATGGCTTTATTGCTAGTTTAAAGTTTTTCTATTTTCTACACGTTTCAATCGAGTGATGCTGCTGGTTCTTGTAGCCATCCTTGAGTCTTGGCATTGCTGGAAAAATCCAGAAAGAGAAAGCTTGGTAACTCACCTCTTTACGTTGGAGTAAAAATGAAAGAATGAGTTGTAGAAAATGCAGAAAGAAGTCAAATTATCCAGAGCAAAGTTCTTATGCATTGTTATGGCTGCAGATTCAATCAGAGACTTGAATTCCCTCTTTGTCTCTCCTTCAGAAACTGATACTTCCCCTTATAAGGTTGTTCTGTGCTTGTATATATGCAGTGCGCCTTTGAGAACATAGAGTTTGTGGATATCCTTAAGGTGATCTGCATGGAATACGAAATGGTATGTGACATTAGAACAAAAGGATGTGGAAATAAAACAAACTTTGTTCATCACATTATAAGTAGATGCCCGCCTATCTTCACAATTGGTAAGTTTTGACCACCATGATTGTGATCTTTTGTACTCATTTCATACATCATTGCTTGTGAGAAACCAATATTTGGTGTTTTGTGGGTCAACAACAGTGTTAGAATGGGAGAAGAGTGAAACGGAAAAAGAAATATCTGAAACAACAAAGACATTGAAATGGGAGATAGATATCAGCAGGCTATACGAAGGCTTAGAACCAAACACTAACTACCAACTTGTGTCAGTGGTAAAACATCTAAACAGGGTCACACTTCGTGCTATTGTTCTTCTGTATTCCTCTCTTACAGTGGAAGAATTTGGCATGTAATGCAGGTTGATTGTGGTCAAGAAGATGAACATATTTGCATAGCTTATGAAAGGAACCGGTGGGTCAATCTCAGACATGATGCTTTAGCAGGAGAGGTAAGACGAAACCCCTTTGTCTTCCTCGAGCTGAATAGTAAATTTACATAGGTCAGACATGATTGATATATGTGTGTGGTGATGCCATAGGATGTTGGGAACTGGAAGAATATGGTTAGATTCTGTGGAGAGAGGAAGGTTCGGCCAAAGATTATGTTTTATAAAGTTGCCCGATCGATTGTCTAATTAACAATATGGAGAAACCCTCATCAATGTATAATACATCTACAATATGATTTGTCTTGGGAAACTACATTTCTTTATCTGTTTCGAACTTTTAACTGTCTCAATTATCTCTCTAGTTCATTCAAATGCTCCAAACCCCGGATATTCCGAATGCGTTAGGGTATCTCTTGCTCTTGACCATGAAACTAAAGCCTCTCTGTCACCGAGAGTCTTCCACTTGCTTAGAAGTTAGAACCGTCACACATATCAACGAAACCCATGGAATGAGATTATATGGTACATAGTCCAAGTGTTTTTTATACGATTACTGCAGACAATATAACCAAAAAAGAGTTGAACAGAAGTCAAAATCAGACAGATGCAGGGAAGTGAGTTACTACAAGATGATGTGCACGAGATTACCAATGAGCTTAAATGTAGTGAAGTGAGTTACTACAGGATTATGTGCACGAGATGACCAATGAGCTTAAGTGTAGATTTGTGGTCAACAAAGTTATTGCTCTCTCCACAAATATTTTTTCACTGGAAAATGAGTTTTGACATTATAAATTTTGGCAAAGCTAATGTGTGAGTTGATGTGTTGTTTTTGACAGCAAAACAGAGAGTATTTTTAAAATGTTACACTTGAATACTTGATATAGAAATACTAACGAAAAAACCAAGTAAACTTTATGTTTATAAGGTGGCACCGAGACGGATACCACTTACGAAAAAACCAAGTAAACTTTATGTTTATGAGGACAAAATGAGGATGGGAACGACAAACACAAAATTTAAAGAAACGGGTACGATAATAACAATATTAAAAAAAAAAATTTTAAACATAATTTAAATAATTTTTTTATTGATTGGAAACATCAATTTTAGCTAGAAACTTTCTTTTCTAAACGTTTCCAAACCATTCACGTGGTGTCCGCTGTTCCCAAAATACCTAGGGCTGGGTAAAAAAATACGAACCCAAGCACCCGATCTGAAACCAACACAAAAGTTCTACCCGAATTCGAATCCGAATACGATAAATTATTTTATTGGAGTGTAAATTCTTAAATCCAAAAACTCATACCCGAACCTGATCCGAACCTGAAATCCGTTAGGATATCCAAAAATCCGAAAATACATAACTATTCATGAGAAAAATATGAGGATACTATCCTATAAATGTGAGTTTTGTATGTGTAATATAGACAAACCCGATTCGAATCCGAACCAAAAAGTTATGTGTACTTCCACAAAAGAGCCTTTCATTAGAAATAACTCAATCCAGAACAGAGTTTTAGAGAGGAAAAAGCAGATTACATCAAAGACAAAAAAAAGGAATAAAGCAAGTAAGATAACACTAGTAGGTGTTGAAAAGTTGGTCCAACAACCAACCACAAAGGTGGGAAAGTGATACCAAAACAAAGGTGTTCGATTTTGAGTTGAATCAATGGAGCTTGTCTTGATCGATGCCTAGCAGCACCTTCAGTCAAGAATAAGTCCTTAAGCCATCGAGGTTCCGACCTTGTAATATATGATTGATACCATATTTATAGGAAATCTATTTCAAATGAGAACAAATAGATTTTTGGAAAAAAAATCCAAAAAGTTATTACATAATCTACTTATCATTCAAGGCCAGAATTACCAAACTAAATCGAAAATATTGGTACAATAATAATCATACCCTATTGAAGCACAAAAAGAATCTACAAAATACAACTTAACTTTGAAACATGATATCATTTTTGAATCTGCAATCATGTAAGAAGTTCTTTCAAATCAGTTGTAATTTGAAAACTGATGGGACTTCAAAGTCCTCTTCTCCTCATTTGTGCTGCTTTGTGGTGAACAGTTTCCAGAATCCGGCAATGGGCAAAGAACAGTGATGATTGTTCTCCTTCAAGTCCAACCCGACTAACCCGATTATCTCCTGCAAGGTTATTGCAAGGACTACCGCCTATCACAAGATCAAACCCTCCATATTCGTGTAAGTCATTCAATTGTATGGTGGTCTAGCTCTTGAACATCTCTAAACTCTCTCCGAACACGTGTTTGATTTGTCTGCTACCAAAAGCTACTAAAAATGTTTTGGGTCACTTCTGAAATCTCGACTGACACAACTACCTTCATTGGAATTTGAAGTTGATGAAGTGCTACTTCCGCACCGCCAATTACCGTAAATAGTAATAAAACGTTTATTCCATTCAGGAACAAAAGCTTAAGGACAGACAACTGATATGTAACAGTATCAACCTAAAAAAAAGAAAAAAAAAAGTTTTAGACGCAAAGACTTTAAAACCAAATCTGAATTGATAGAGAGTTACAGAATTATACCGGAAATGAGTTGCCTAGAGACTTGTAGCGATCAGTGATACTTACGCCTCCACGGGTATGATTTTTTGGGAATCCTAAAAGCTTTTCCATCTCATCTGGCTTGACCGTGGCAACTCCGTTTTTACCAACCCAAACCAGATTCCCCTTTTTGCATTCCTTGATGACTTCTTTCTACACTTTTAGAGGTGGATTCCATCATGTTTCTCAAGAGACACGTATTCTTTTCGTGAGCTTGATACTACCGGTACTAATCACCAACCAATTTAATTTTTCCCTCCCATCCGAAGTAGGCCATCATTTCTTGGTCAAGGGAAATGCTTCTTGGATGGTATAGTGTGGTGGAGGCTGAATTTGAAACCTATTATGGATTGAGAGGTTATGAATGTAACCTCTCTTCCCTGCCACGATACAAAAGTACATGGAGTCAACGAATTCAGGCTTGATATCATACAAATGGCTAGAGATCTTTCCCAAACAAATTTTGGCGCCATTGCAATGTTCTCGTAGTAAAAATAAGGTGAACCACGAGCAATATCCTGAATTGGGTCTGGTCTGTGCGTCATTAGTCTAGGTTCATTAGGTACACCAAACCCAGTCATTGGATTTGGTAGACAGATGAGGTTGTCATCATTGGCCATGGCAGTGTTCAGCTTTCTCCCTTTCCTCGGCAGTCATTGTATGCTCTCTTCTTTTTGTTGTTAATTTTTGGCTGCACCGTGGAAAAAAAGTAAACCATAATTTAGGGAAAATTTCAGTGCCTTTTTGGTAAGTTCAGGAGTATATACAACACAAACTGCATAAAACTCATTAAATTTATTACCTGATGGGTGTCTTAGGTTCTTCAAGAGATTTAAATTTATTACCTCTTTTCAACAGAAACTGCAGAAAACTCATTAAATTGTCATGCCATTTGAGAAGCACAGATGAAGTCTACCACCTCTGCCACACTTACATTTTCTCCTGAAAAGTTTCGGAAGAAATATGAAGTAAGTCTCAAAGAAGTACATGTAAAAGTCTTAACATATTTAAATAGAATAATAAGAAAGTTCTGAAGTATCAAGAAAATAAATAAGCTAGAGATTACCATATTCTTGAATAGCTTTTATCACCAATTCCTCAGGAAAACCCATCCCAATAATATGATATATAACCTCAAATTTCGAAGAACTAGCTCCAGAGGTCTGTCTTCACAAAGAAACATATTACTCTGAGATTATATACAAGCAAACTGTGACTCCAAGAGAAGAACTTAGAAAATAAAAAATAACATAACATATTCAACCATAAAAAAACTCACTGAATACTTGAAGAGAGTTTCAAGAATCAGCTCTGAATTTCTTCCTGCAAATTATCAACATTTTATTGATTGATAGACCTCAGAATTGCGTATCTCAAAACACACACGATAAGAATAGACTCACCACCGGTTTCCTCAAGTGCTCGAGCAATATTTTCTTCTGAAAATCCCTCTCAATAAAACTAGATTCCATTTCATCAGAACTTACCTTATGAACTGACTTTGGCGAGGTTGGCTACACAAAAACAAAAATCACATTATGAGAAATATAACTTCCTATTAGAGTGTCAAAACGCGTCATGTGTCATGGGTATGACCCAACCCATGAATCGTAATGGGTTAAAATTTTTGACCATAATAGGTTGATGGGTCAAATGAGTTAGATTGTTAAATGAGTTGATGGGTCAAATAAGTTGAATTTTAGTGGGTTGATGGTTAACCATTTGACCAATCAATTTCTTCATATTGAATCAAACCAGCTTAACTAATTTTCACCATCTCCATTTTCCTGCCAAAATGTAAATATGCAATTTTCCCGCCAAAATGTGTATCCACAATTTTTTCCGCCCAAAATATGATTTAAATTTTTTGCCAAAAATGAGAAATCCAAAATTTTCACAAAAAAGCGGATCCACAATTTTTCCGCCAAAAACTTTATTATGTAATTTTTTCACCAAAAGACAAATCTGTAGGTTTTCCGTCAATATGAGAAATCCATAATTTTCTGCCAAAAATGGATCCGCAATTTTATGCCGGACACCTAAAAGGTATGTTTCATTTATTTCCCTATTTATCTCTCCTTCAGAAACTTGTACTTCCCCTTATAAAGTTGTTCTGTGCTTGTATATATGCAGTGTGTCTTTAGGAATATAGAGTTTATGGATATCCTTAATGTGATCCACATGGAATATAAAGTGTTATATGACATTAAAATAGGAGGTTGTGGAAAGACAAACTTTGTTCATCATATTATAAGTAGATGCCCGCCTATCTTCATAATCGGTAAGTTTTGACCACCATGAGTGTGATCTTATGTACTCAGTACATATCTTATGCTTCTGATACAACAATGTTGTTGTTTTCTTGGTCAAACAGTATTAGAATGGGAGAAGAATGAAACTGAAAAAGAAATATCTGAAACAACAAAGGCTTTGGACTGAGAGATAGATATCAGCAGGCTATACAAAGGCATAGAAGCAAACAGTAACTACCGGCTTGTGTCAATGGTAAAACATTTGAAACAGGGTCACACTTCGTGCTATTGTTCTTCTGCGTTACTCTCTTACTGTCTCAGAATATGGCATGTGATGCAGGTTGATTATGGTCAAGAAGAAGAACACATTTGCATCGCTTATGAAAAGAACTGGTGGGTCAATCTCAGACATGATGCTTTAGCAGGAGAGGTAAGACGGAACAGTTCCCCTTTGTCTTCCTCGAGCTGAATAGTAAATTTACATAGGTCAGACATGATTGATACATGTGTGTGGTGACGCCATAGGATGTGGGTAACTGGAAGAGTGTGGTTAGATTCTGTGGAGAAAGAAAAGTTTGGCCAGAGATTTTGTTTTATGAAGCTGCCTGATCGATGGCCTAACAAAGTGTATCAAGATTGAAACCCAAAACAGCGACATGTTCCAATTCAAAAGAAGTTGTGTCCTTTGTTCAATAGTATGATTTTTCCGGATGTTACAAAACTTGAGGCTGCCACATCTCTCATCCCTGATGATTTTGGGCTCTTGAATCCTGTGAACCGAGCTTTGATAAACATTACGTTAAGCATACAACCCTGTTTTGTTTAATCATTTTTTACCTCTGGCCTGTTTTGCTCACTGGTTAGCTCTCCTTCAAAAACTTCCTCACAATCTTCCTCTTCCATATAGAATTTTATTAGCATTCAATGTATGTTGATAACTATCCACAATGAATTTTCAATGACAAGTTTTACACCAAGAATGACAAGAAAAAAAACAGGTGTAAAACAAGTTGTCTATTCAGACAACAAGTACCTAAAGTTTGCTTTGCTTGTAGCATTTCACAGTCCAATAAAATTGTAAGGACCATCTCAATAGTCAATAACTAAAATTACTAACTTAAGGATTGTGCTCTGATAGTGTGATACGGCAGAGCAAAGCATTCTTATTAAAGTCACAATTTGTCATCTTATTTAATAAAAACGCGAGAGGTAAGAATAAGAAATTCCTTATATGTTGATACATATTCAGATACATATGAATAATTTGAAAACACCAACAAAATTTCAGTTCTTTATCTTCAAAAGCAAATGCGATTCACAACGACAATATGGAAACCTCAATCTCTGGAAAGTTTCAAACCCAAATTCGTATATAGTCACTTGGCGCGTCTCAAGTCCGAATTTTTTGCTTTGGACCTGCATCATCCTCTGGTTTATATAATGCACACAACCTGTTCGACAAAAGTCCAAAAACCGAGATCGGGAAACTTATACTAGCTTGCTTTTTGGGTTTTCTCGTGACGGACGTACTCAGGAAGCAACCAGACTCTTCTTGAATGTTCATCGTTTGGGTATGGAGATGGAATGCTCAATCTATTCCTTTGTTCTAAAGGTTTCTGCTACTTTGTGTGATGAGCTTTTTGGTAGACATTTGCATTGTCAGTGTGTAAAGTTTGGGTTTTTAGACGATGTGAGTGTGGGCACATCTCTGGTTGATCCATACATGAAAGGTAGTAACTTTAAGGATGGAAGAAATATTTTTGATGAAATGAAGGAAAGGAATGTTGTTACTTGGACTACTTTGATAAGCGGGTATGCGCGGAATTCGTTGAATGAAGAAGTTTTGACATTGTTTATGAGAATGCAAGGCGAAGGGACTCAGCCGAATTCGTTTACTTTTGCAGCTGCTTTTGGAGTTTTGGCCGAAGAAGGAGTCAGTGGTAGGGGAGTTCAGGTACATACAGTTGTTGTAAAGAACGGTTTAGATAAAACGGTTCCGGTGTCTAATTCTCCGATAAATCTTTATCTCAAGTGTGGGAATGTTAGGAAAGCTAGAATTTTATTTGACAAAACAGATGTAGAGTGTGGTGACTTGGAATAGTATGATTTTCGGATATGTTGCGAACGGGCTTGATTTAGAGGCATTGAAAAGAGATGGGATTCCTAGGGAGTATTGTGACATGGACAGCAATGATTAGTGGTTTCTTGCAGAATGATGGGAAAGAGGAAGCAGTGGATTTATTTTGGGAAATGAGGAGGAAAGGTGTTAGGCCGAACTAATTCACTTATTCTGTCATTCTCACAGCTCTTCCTGTCATGTCTCCATCAAAGGTCCACGCACAGATTGTAAAGACTAACTACGAGAGATCTTCCACTGTTGGGACCGCTCTTCTAGATGCGTATGTGAAGTTAGGTAAAGTAGACGAGGCTTCAAAAGTTTTTAGTGGTATTGATGATAAAGACATTGTGGCTTGGTCAGCGATGCTTGTAGGATATGCTCATATCGGAGAGACAGAGGCAGCTATAAAGATGTTTAGTGAGCTCACAAAAGGAGGGATAAAACCGAACGAATTCACATTCTCTAGCATCCTTAACGTGTGTGCGGCTACTACAGCGTCTATGGGACAGGGAAAGCAATTCCATGGATTCGCTATAAAATCAAGACTAAATAACTCTCTATGTGTTAGTAGTGCTCTTCTAACCATGTACGCCAAGAAAGGCATCATCAAGAGCGCGAAAGAAGTGTTTAAAAGGCAGAGAGAGAGAGAGATCTAGTGTCATGGAACTCGATGATCTCTGGGTATGCACAACACGGACAAGCTATGAAGGCTATCGATGTTTTCAAGGAGATGAAGAAGCAAAGTGTGAAAATGGATAGCGTAACATTCATTGGAGTATTTGCTGCTTGTACACATGCGGGGTTAGTAGAAGAAGGCGAAAAGTATTTTGATATAATGGTGAGAGAATGCAAGATTGTACCTACAAAGGAGCATAATAGTTGTATGGTGGATCTATACAGCCGAGCCGGACAACTTGAAAAAACCATGAAAGTCATAGACAACATGCCGTACCCGGCTGGTTCCTCCATTTGGAGAACAATTCTAGCTGTGTGTCGTGTACACAAGAAAACAGAGCTTGAGATATTAGCTGCAGAGAAAATAATTGAAATGAAACCAGAGGATTCAGCTGCATATGTGTTGTCTAATATGTATACCGAGTCGGGAGATTGGCAAGAGAGGGCCAAAGTAAGGAAGCTGATAAACGAGAGACACGTGAAGAAAGAAGCTGCTTACAGTTGGATTGAAGTCAAGAACAAGACTTACGCATTCTTGGCGGGTGATCGGTCTCATCCTCTTCAAGATCAGATCTATACGAAGCTAGAAGAGTTGAGTACACGGCTGAAGGATTTAGGATATGAGCCAGATACAAGTTATGTGCTTCAAGACATTGATGATGAGCTTAAAGAAGCTGTTCTTGCTCAGCATAGTGAAAGATTAGCTATTGCTTTTGGATTGATCACTACGCCAAAGGGAAGCCCTCTTTTGATCATTAAGAACCTTAGGGTTTGAGGAGATTGTCATGTAGTTATCAAATTGATTGCAAAGATTGAAGAAAGAGAGAAAATAGTTAGTGATACAAATCGGTTACATCACTTTAGTAGTGATGGAGTTTGTTCATGTGGGGACTTTTGGTAACAGAAAAAGAAAAAAGAAAACTTTGTTCAAAACATTTTTTTACACATTTCGAGAAATAAAGCAAATTCAAATGTTTGGGATGAATAAAACATGGGTTTGAGATTTGGTTTGCTTCTCAGTACATACATAAGGAGAAAGTCAGAAGATCAATAATGATAGTGAGAGGTATTTGATGGAATGTCAAATCTATCATTAACCTTCTTCTCCAAACTCCTGAGTGAATCTCTCATGGACATCAAGGTCAGACTTGCTAACTGTTGGCCTTTGTCTAGCAAGTACCTTTTCGAAATCTGTTCTCGTGATTGGTGGTGGAATAATCTGTCACAAATAAAATACACAAAACCAAGAAACTCAGTATCATATGACCAAAAGAACTCTGCAGAGCATAGCGGTGCATATACTCATGCTAAAAGTTTGCGTCTCCCAGCAGATTTATGAGAAGGTTGAACGGATTTTAAAAAATCACAGAAGCATGAAACACAAAACCTCATGACACAATTCAAATTGTTGATGCATACCTTTTCAGCAAGCCCTTTTGCTGCTAGATCTTGCATTGTAGTCTGGATGGCACCAGGGTGGTTAGGCCCACATGGCATCCATGTACCATCAGGAGACTTGAAGAAGAACATTGCATCTTGGGTTTTGCGAACAGGTTCAAACAGAACATCTTTTACCTGCAAGAGTCAAAAAGATTCTCAGGACAAAAACTTATCTATATATAGCACAGGCCAAGTCACGTACACAAACAGACACATCTGAACCAGAAAACCCTTCTGTCCTGAGGCCTAAATATTCAAAATCAGGTTCAGTTAAATTATGAGGCGTATCTCCCAAATGGACCTGTATTTAAGCAACACACATCATTAGTAAACTGGTTATGTCTCTCTTGAATGATTTTTAGTTAAGGAAATTGAAGCAAATGAATATGTATTACTTTGAACATGTGCTGCCGAGCCTTGGCTTCTGGTAGCGGAATATAAATACGCTTGTCAAAACGTCGCCGAATAGCCTGAAATCAACATAGTGTTAACAGAGCAGTATTTTTCTAAACTGGTAAAGAAAGTATAGAACCAACCCGCTCTTATGAGTTCTCACCTGATCAAGAGCATAGGGTGTATTGGTTGCTGCAAGCACAAGAACTTTCTCATCATTGTGCCCAACGCCCTAAAAGAAAAAGAGATAAGTAAAGAGATGAAAAGTTCTGCTAAAATGGAATGACAAAAAGTTCAGTTTGGATAAGCTTTGCACCTGCATCTGCACAAGGAGCTCTGTTTTGATACGTCTTGAAGCTTCACTCTCGTTTCCTTCTCCACGTGTACCGCACAAAGAATCTATCTCATCAACAAAAATAATAGATGGAGCACTTTCCCTGGCCATCTCGAAAAGGTTTGAGACTAGCTTCTCACTTTCACCCATCCACTTCGAGACCAGGTCTGATGAAGACACACTGATGGTTCGGAGGTAAAAAGGAAATAACTTTTTTTCAAGGTATAACATGTTTCCAAATATAAACACTGTAAACACAAGGTAATAGAAAAATAACCAATGTAAAGTGTATAGCAAGACATAATTCAAAACCCAAGATACCAGAAAATGATGGGCAATTGTGGCACCTTTAAACCCAAGGATGTGCATGCTTGCCCGATTAAAACCACAAGCCTAGGTTCTCACTTCTTAATATGCCATTTAAATTCTACCAGAGGCTATAAGCTAGCCTTTTAAATCTGAGATAGGAATTTTTGGAATCCTTAAACCAAAGGATCTACAAGCTCGCCTAATTAAAACCACGAGCGTTGGTTCTCTAATACGCCATTTAAATCCTACCAGACACTGTACATCTTTTTAATATGGCTGTAGAGGCTTGTGTATAACATGTACAGATAGCAGAGTCTAATGGTAATAATCAACATATAACAGACTTTGCATATAAGTGTCTAAACTGATTTCCTTAATACCACTATCTAAACTTGAAGAATTCAGTTAGAAATCAAACGCAAACAAAATCAAAGAACCTAGATATAACCCTAAGGATTAACTCAAGAGCAGCTCCTCAAACCAATCCCAAAATACACCAATACCCCTACCTCCCATAGCAACTATTCAAATCCATGAGTACTTAACCATAACTAAGACACTGCACTATCCTCTTCTCATATACTTTCAAAGCTAGAAACACTTTTAGAGACATATGTTACCTAAAAAACGTAGAGTCTGCTTCAGTAGCAACAGCTTTAGCCAAATATGATTTTCCTGTTCCAGGTGGTCCATACAGCAGAAAAGCTCTCCATGGCCTCCTCTTTCCTAAGAAGTAAACAAAGCAACGTTCATCAAAAAATAAAAAGATTGAAACTTTGCTGATTCCTCAACTGTCAATTAGGGTCCCAATTCATTAAAAGATTGGTTTTTTTATCTTCAATGATTACACAACTTACCAGTGAAGAATTGTGGAAACTTGACAGGCAAAATCACAGCTTCCTGCAAAGCTTGTTTAGCACTTTCAAGCCCAGCAACATCTGACCACTTAATATTAGGTTTTTCCCTAACAATCGCAGAGTTTAAACCAGCTCGAAGCTTCGATTGCTCAGGATCTTCTCCATCTTTACCACCACCTTCTCCATCTTTTGGCTTAGTCTTTGGCCTTGTAGCAACCGCTGCATCCCCATTAGATCCTGGACCGGATCCACCTTCATCGAGAACAGCACGGATCTCCTCAGCACGACGAAGATACTCGGTGAATTTTCCGGTAATAGCTTCTCTGATCTTAGGGTTCTTCTCATACTTGAGATGAGTTTTGAAGTACTCAAGCGCGTTCATGTATAGAGGGAAAGCTTTATTGTAATTTCCGGCATTGTCCTCTTGAACCGCTTGCTTCACGTACTCGATTGCTTGTTCCTTGAAATTGCTGTACATAATTTAGGGTTTTATAAGAAATTGTTTCGATTTTGAAATTGTAACTCCTGATCAAGGAGGTTTGCAATCGTATGAGAAGATTTTCCGGTGAATTGAAGGAGAAGAAAGGAGAAGGAGAGATGAGAAAGGAGATGGAGAAGGAGAGAAGAAGGAATGGATTGTGCAACGCGATGAAGAAAAGCTAGATTTCACGACGAAGACGAAAAGGTCTTGAAAACAGCGGAGCAAAGATTTGTAGAACAATGAGCGTTGAGGCGTTTTTGGATGTTGTGAAGAATTGGGACAACGTTTTGAGGACTCACAAGGAAACTACTTGCCGGTTTTCATATATACTTTTTTCCCAAATATTTTTTTTATTAAATAGGAAAAAATACACGTACATAAAAATATCAAAATCCCACCATTCAATACATAATATAAATATATAACTTTTTATTTATCAAAACAATTAAAAATATTGTTTCATGATTATATTTATCAAAAAAATTAAAAATATTGTTTCATGATTGAAGATCGTTAATGGGGTTTAATCTTGATTTATTGGTTTATATTCAAGTTTTTGGAGTTTCGAAAGTATAATATAATCTAATATTAGTAACTTTTTTTAATAATAATATGGATAAAATTATTTTTTCGTTTCAGTTTATATTAGATTTTTGTTTTTGCTAAATTTATATATGAAGATTGTAATAATATTCTAATAGGTAAATGCATGAGATGTTTAGAATTATAAAATAACTTTATTAATAAAAAATTAGAAGTGGACTCGTTCGGTACCGAACATGTTAAAAATTTTGAAGAATATATATTGCATATGTATAGGAGTGTCAAAGCGGGTTAAGCATCCCATTTAACTCGTCATACGGTGGATTGAACTTATTTACGGTTTTTACTGGATTGACCCGTCAAAACCTGCGAGTTCGAAATTAATAACTCTAATCCACTCTGCATTATAACCATAGATTTGGCGAATCAACCCGTGAATTTTCGAAATTAAGATAACAAAAAAACACATCATTGCGATACATTTCATACATTATTATAATTTTTTAATTTGTGTTTAATAACATATGCAACATATTAATAAAAATAAGAATTATATTGTGTTTTTAAATGCATGTCTTGATTATTAACTGAATTTAGATTGGGTTTCATTTAATCATCAATTTGAATTTAGAAAATCTGGATTAAATTATTTTGGTGTAAAATTAATGTGTAAAATTTCTTTTTATATATTTTAGTATTAAATTTATTTTAATTTGGGTAAGTATTTTTACTTGAGTAATCTATTTTAATCATATATATTAATCAAAAGATAAATTATATATTTTAACTAACCCGCGACTATTAAATTAATGCGTAATTTTGTTATAATAAACCATAATATTATCTCCAAGAAATCGAAGTTATATATATATATATGCTAAGATGTCTAGATGATCTAACCTTAAATAAATTAGTTAAAACTAGAATAATGTATATCTACATATAGAATACTAGGAAAACAAATGTTTCGATTAATAAGATAATCAGGATTTTATATAAAGAAAAGAGGATGTGATTCAAGGTTTTTATAAAAAATATCATTGTTTTAGCTTACAACAAAAGTTTTTATATTGTTTATACTTGTAAGAAATATTTTAGAATAAAATTTTGATTTTATTTTTGGAATCTTATTAAAAAAATTAAAGCAAAAATGAATTCTAAAGATATTTATGAGATTATTTTTATGTTGCATTTCCATTTATTTTTAGATTTATTATTAACAAATAAAATTATTAAAGATGTTAAATATTGGATGAATGTAAAGTATTTTTTTCGTTTTACAAACTAAAAAGGATAGTAGTAGAATCAAATGGTTTTTCACTAAATCTTTCTAATCTCTACATAAATATTTTAAACTAAAAAGTAAATTAAAATCAGAAAGTTAGCTAAATGAATAATCAGAATAAATTATATTCTTAGGTAAAAACCATCATCTTCAAATATCTCCTCATATGAATCTCCATTAATATATCATATAATGCATCATCGTTCGTGCAAAATTTATAAATAAAAAGTATAATTAAAACAAAGTGAATATAAAGTTACACAAATTATAAATAACATAAATTTAAAAATTACACGAAATAAAGCAGATAAATTAGTTAAAACCGAAAAAAATAATAAATAGAAAAACTTGAAGAAAAAAGTGGATATGTCGTTGAATGAAATGACAAGAGATATATACTGAAGAAAATGTGTCAATTTAGAGATTTTTAGAAAAGAATATTCTTTTTAACTTAGTATGAAAGTTTCTATATTATTTATTATATTTTTAATAACTAAATAAATTTAAAATATGAACAGTAATTTAAATTTTGAATATTAAAAATTTAATGCATATATAGAGTATTAAATGAATTTATATTGCATTTAATTTAATCATAATTTGAATTTAAAAAATCTGGATTAAAATATTTAGCAAAAAATATTGTTTAGATATTTTGTATCTTTCAAATCAATTCTAGTGATTAGTACATTGCAGAAGAAGGTGAAACATTTAATTGAGAATATTCTAATTAAGTCTAGCTAATATTTCGTTGATTGGTAAATTTTATTAGGAAATATTAATTAATAATAAATCAATGCTTTTCAAATGAAAATAGTTTCCATATTTGAATAAATCTATGACTAATAGATATTTATTTGCCAAAATTAATGGATCTCTCCATCACACTAATCTCCATGTATCCAAGAGTCCGGAGATTTTGAAGGCAGAACGGCAATCTCAAAATCTGGAATCTTTCGCATGAACATATTTTCTGGTTATGTGTGACTCTGAATTTGCTCTTGACCAAAGTGTTTTGCAGCAAGACACATGTGACAAATAGGGGGAAGAAGATTCATCTGATGAGACACTCTTGATGGAGAGTGAAAAAGGAGATGAATAATTCATCTTATTAGGTATGCTTTCTCAACTTTACGTTCATGTATTTTTTGGTTTATTGTTTATATTTTTTTGTTTTGAAAAATCTTTAATTTTTAGGATTTAAAATACTTTGATTGCAAAAAAAACAAATGGCTATGGAAGAATCGCCACAGTATGAGACACTCGCACAATCGAGAGAAGATTGGCCTGATATGGTATTGTTTCCCGTTTTTTTCTTACATTTATAACGCCTGATGATGTATGTTTTCCGGATTTTCCTTACATTTATATATATAATTTTTTTCCAGATAATAAAGTAGTACATGGCAGAAATAATGAAGTTCAACAAGAAGGTCAAAATGATGACGTAAGAAACACTTATTAAAACTTGCTTCTACATTTGTAGAAATCGATTACTTAAAAGTTTTTACTATTTAATGAAAAATAAATCAAAGCCCAGTCCAATAACAACAATTGAAAGAAAAAATAGATTTACAACCGATCAAAACTTCTTTGTTTTTCCTTTCTCTTTTCTCATTTTCCTCTAAATTTCTAAGATACAAATCTTTTTAAAATTTTTGACCAAGATCTCCTCCTTCTAACTTAGAATTTATTTTAGCATTTTTTAAAAAATCAAAAAGATATTAAATTCCTAAAAAGCCATAGCCATCTATTATAATTACCAAGAAAATGAGCTAGATCTCACACCCAAAAGTAATTTGAATATAACCTTAACTCATTTAACTAATTTGAAAAAATTAAATCAAATCCCAGTTCAATAACATAAATCAAAAGAAAAAAAAGATCTACAAATGATCAAAAGTTTTTTTTTTCTCTTTTTCATCTAAATTTCTAAGATACTCATCTTCTTAAAAATTTTGACCGAGATCTCGTCTTTCTAACTTAAAATTTCTGTTATCATTTCTTTTAAATCAAAATGATATTAAATTTCTAAATCCACATAGCCATCTATTATAATTATCAAGAAAACTAAAGTGGATCTAACCCTACCATATTTAACTATTTAAAAAAATCAATCAAAGCTCAGTCCTATAAAAAATTGATATACAAGCGATTATTTCATTCTTATTCCTTTCTCTTTTTATCTTTTTCATCTAAGTTTCTCATCTACCTCTATGCTTAAAATTATGGGAAAATTCATTATAAAGGAGGACTAGCAAAAAATTTGTCCATCTACACATTTTTTTTTTGTAAATTGTCACTTTTTCCTAAACTACTCCTACTACCAGATTAATACCATTAAAAAAAAACCATATAAACATGTACATACACACCTATTAAGAAGATTTGAAGAAGAAAATTTTTCATTTTAGGCAGTTTAAAGTAGGTTTTTAGCTTGATGAAAGTTGTTCTGAAAATTCTAGAATAGGTATTCTGGCGAGATAAAATTATTAGATTACGTATTCTAACATTTGTTCATGGTTTGAAAAAATTATATTACATATTTTAGCAATCGTTCATGTTCTAGGATTTTTAGAATACTTATTCTACCATTTGTTCATGGTTTGAAAATATTATATTACATATTCTAGCAATTAGAATACATATTCTGATAATTTTAGAATATGTATTCTGAAAAAATTAGAATATCCGAAAGAATAATGACTAAATTTTAAAATTATTTTAAAAAATATAAAAAATAATGATTAAATGATTATATAATATTTATATGCGGATTATGGCATCCCAAGGCACTAGAATTATCACCGACAAATTGATTGGTGAAGCTGCTGAGTCATCATATGATATAATCGTTCTTCCGGTAAGATCTTAAGCAAAAGCTATTCGTCTAGCGTGCATGCCTCTCATTAAACTCATTCCCTTTGGCTAGTTCACAACTTCTTAGATAAATCTAGCTATATACAAGTAAGTTCCAATATAAGTTCTATGCCATATGAAATCATTGTGCTTAGGAAAGGCATAGACGAACTACACCATTTGGATGTTCTATGGTGAGTAATTTCGATATCTTCTCTTTGCTAAATTTTTCATAGGGAGGCCCTACTGGCTCAGAACGTCTGCAGAAGTCCAAAATTCTCAAGAAACTGCTCAAGGAACAGCATGAATCTGGACAAATATATGGAGCTACTAACTCTTCATCTACTGTCTTGTATAAACATGGTTTACTCAAGGTAAAGTGAAGATAGTTATTATTCTTTTCTTTGTCGTATACATGGACAAGTGCCATACACGGTTTGAATCCTCTTACAGGAGAAGAGAACGACTGTGTATCCTTCAGACACAGACGGGCCTACAGATCAACAAATGATCGAAGGTGCAGAAGTTGTTATAGATGGAAACGTGATTACAAGTTTGGGGCCGCAACTGTTACCAAATTTTCCCTGGCTATTGTTAGCAAACTGTTTGGACATGGTAGAGCAAGGAGCGTTTCAGAAGGGCTTGTGCATGAGTATCCAAGGCATTAAACGCTGTTTTGAAAAGGCATCTTGGTCAAGAAACACAGTTAGAAGATGTCCCATTACTGATCTTAAACTGTAGTCTTGCATTCCGCATTTGGTATCAAACCATCTCAACTCCAGAGGCTGTTCAAGTTTGAGGCAATCTGACCCTGTGTATGGATGATATCTGCAGGAATTTTGCCATTTAAGTTTAGTATTTGTGTCTAATTTTGTATACTCAGATGGATATTCCAGATGTTAATACTAGACTTGATGTTTCAATCAATCTGATTCATTCTCTTATATAAGTTATAACATTGTTGTTGATTCCGTCGGTCGCAAATTAGTAGCTAGAAGAAGTGGTGCAGACAAGTAATATAAACTACAAGATAAATCCACTCTGGTTAAGTCATAAAGATGTTCAAGACGATGATCAAGATCCATTACATCAAGGACTATAAAACCAAAAGATGCGTCAGGAAAACAGAACAAATGAGTGTTGATCTATCTCTATCAAATCGGCCACACTTCACGATTTACACAACCACCCACAGAAGCACCTGCCTAAATTACATACAAAGCTAGCTTTCTATTTTCTGTCTTGTTCTATAACTTCTGGTCTTTATTGAATTCCTTGGACACCGATATAAGCTCTACCAGGGACCCGTCAATGTCCTTCGCAAGCATTGCCTTTTGCATCTCATTACCCATGGCTGGTGCAGTGGCTCCAGAAGCTACAACAATAAATGAGCCAAAGTTTGTTAAATCAATGCTCGTTGGCATTGTAACATATTCACTATAAAAGTGTAATTCATTTTGCATCAGAGTTAAAAGCCTAGCTAGCACTATAAAGGATATTTAAATCAAGACAGTACCTCGTTTTTCTGCTTTTCCATGATTTCAACCTGCATAAAACATTTGGTCAGTGATCAAAACCTCGAGAAAATATAAAAATAACCCAATTGAAAAATTTCGAGATTCTTTAATGTTATAGGAAGAAGCAGGACACACTTGTTTCCTCTGCAACTCTTCATTCAACTCTTTGAGTTGCGCAACTTCTGCTTCCAACTCCAACGTATAAGCCTGTCAGGCAGCAAAGTGAAAAACTAAATAACCATTGCCACAGTTTTAAGGTTTCTTCAACCTCCAAAATTTAAACAAAAACACTCACTTGCTTACGAACGCGGGATCTTGCAGCTGATTCCCTATTCTTTATCATCCTTTTTTGCCTCTCTCAATCACTTTCTCCAGAACTGCACCCGTTTTCCTTACTCGACCAAACATGTAAGGAACAGGCGACAAAGATGCATCCATGGCGCTCTTTGTAGTTAGATCAGGTGACATTTGACTTCCAGGAGATGCTGCAACCGTAACTCCTATTTTAAAATCAACAGCTTGCAGTAGATTGTTGTAGATCACGGAAACATACTTGCAGATCCAAAACCAGCTTAATCCTCAAACATGAAAACAACATCTAATATTTTTCAGATGATTGTGGTTCATATAAAATGTAGTTTTCAGGTTCTTAGTCACCTGTGCTGCAGGTTGAGAACGGTTGTCCAAATCAATAGTGTTGGAAAACGCTATAGTGGTCAGTTTGGCAAAAGGTCTCTCCTGCTTCTGTATCAGTTGTTGTGGCTGCTGCACCTTCTGTGGCTGCTGCTGCATCTGTAGTGGCTGAGTTTGAGTTGTCAGCACCACTGCTCCATTTCCAGAAAAATCATGAGGCTGGTTATCACCAAACCCATTATGAGCTGACTCGAGACCTGCATCACTGCCAAATCCGTAGAACCCGCCATTGAACTTATTTACACTCTCCACCGGTTGAACTTCTTCCGTAACCACACCCTACCTGAACAAAAACTCCTCCAAAGTCATCTCTCCCAACAAGATAAACTGTGAAGCTTTTACCTGAGATAGTAGTGGAGTTGTGAAGTCGCAAGGGAGGAGAAGAATTTGTTGGAGCCGCCGCCAGATAAGAGAAGATCGATCGTGTTCTTTGAAGAAGAGAAGACGAGGTTTTAGTTTTTTAGGGATTTTGAGGAGATTTTGTTTTTTTTTTTAATCTGATTTCATTAAATGATATATATCATTTAAAATTAATGAATAATATTTTTTAAAAATCAAAACTCTTTTTAAATCAGAAGTTTTGATATGTTTTATTTTATTTAAAAAAAAGATTAGGGGGGCAAAATAGGATTAAAGAGTTTAAAAGGATTAGATGAATAATTTTTATTAAAAAAGGTTTAAATGGACAAATTTGTTGAAATTTCTCCTATATAATGAATTTTCCCTAAAATTATTGGTTGAAATCTCCTCCTTCTAATTTATAATTTATTCTATCATTTCTTTTAAATCAAAAAGATGTCAAATTCCTAAAAACCCATATCCATGTATTATAATTACCAAGAAAACAAGTTGGATCTCACACCCAAAATTAAATTGGATCTAATGCTAACTCATTTAACTAATTTGAAAAAAATAAATCAAAACACAAACACATAACATAATTCTTAAGAAAAAATCTATCTACAACTAATCAAAACTTCTCTGTTTTTCCTTTCTCTTTTTTCTCTTTTCCTCTAAATTTCTAAGATACAAATCTTTTTAATTTTTTTGACCGATATCTCCTTCCTCTAACTTAGAATTTATTTTAGCATTTCTTTCAAATCAAAAAGAAATTCCTCGAAACCCATAGCCATCTATTATAATTACCAAGAAAACAAGCTAGATCTCACACCCAAAATTAAAATAGATATAACCAAAACTCATTTAACTAATTTGAAAAAATTAAATCAAATTCCAGTCCAATAACATAAATCAATAGAAAAATATATCTACAACTGATCAAAACTTTATTCTTTTTCCTTTCTATTTTTTTTTTCATCTAAATTTCTAAAATACTCATCGTCTTAAATATTTTGACGGAGATCTCCTCTTTCTAACTGAAAATTTATTTTATCATTTCTTTTAAATCAAAATGATGTTAAATTCCTAAAAACTCATAGCCATCTATTATAATTACCAAGAAAACTTGATGGATCTCACACCCAAAATTAAATTGGATCTGACCCCTATCTCATGTAAATATTTTGAAAAATAAGTCAAAGCTCAATCCTATAACATAAAACTAAAGAAAAAATAGATATACAGTCGATCAACATTTCATTCGTATTCCTTTCTCTTTTCTCGTTTCCCTCTAAATTTCTCATCTACTCCTATGCTTAAAATTTTTGGTCGAAATCTCCTTCTAATTTATAATTTATTCTATCATTTATTTTAAATAAAAAGATGTCAAATTCCTAAAAACTCATAGCCATCTATTATAATTACCAAGAAAACGAGTTGGATCTCACACCCAAAATTAAATTGGATATATCCATAACTAATTTGAAAAAATTAAATCAAAGCCCAGTCCAATAACATAAATCGAAAGAAAAAACAGATCTACAACCGATCAAAACTTCTCTGTTTTCTCTCTTTCTCAATTTTTCCTCTAAATTCTAAGATACAGATCTCTTAAAAAATTTTGACCGATATATCTTCCTTCTAACTTAGCATTTATTTTAGCATTTCTTTTAAATCAAAAAGATATTAAATTCCTAAAAACCCAGATCTATCTATTATAATTATAATTACCAAGAAAACGAGCTAGATCTTATACCCAAAATTAAATTTTATAAATGATTCATTTAACTAATTTGGAAAAACTAAATCAAATCCCAGTACAATAACAAAAATCAACCGAGAAAATAGATCTACAACCGATCAAAACTTTATTGTTTTTCCTTTCTCTTTTTCTCATTTTCATTTAAATTTCTAAGGTAGTCATCTTCTTCAAATTTTTGACCGAGATCTCCTCCTTCAAACTTAAAATTTTATTCTATCATTTCTTTTAAATCAAAAACATATTTAATTCTTAAAAACCCAAGGCCATCTATTATAATTACCAAGAAAACTAGTTGGATCTTAACCCAAAATTAAATTGGATCTAACCCTAGCTCATTTAACTATTTTGAAAAAAAAATCAAAGCTCAGTCCAATAAAATAAATCTAAAGAAAAAAAAGATATACAATCGATCTACATTTCATTCTTATTCCTTTCTCTTTTCTAGTTTTCTCTAAATTTCTTAGATACCCCTTTGCTTAACCTTTTGGAAAAGATCTCCTTCTTCTAACTTAGAATTTATTTGATCATTTCTTTTAATTCAAAAAGATATTAAATTCCTTAAAACCCATAGTCATCTATTATAATTACTAAGAAAAACAGATGGATCTCACACGGAAAATTAAATTGAATCTAATCCTAACTCATTTAACTAATTTGAAAATTAAATCAAAGCATAAACATATAACATAAATTTTAAGAAAAAAATATCATCGACTACCAATCAAAACTTCATTTTCTTCCTTTCTCTTTTTCCTCTAAATTTCTCAAATACCCTTATGCTTAAAAATTTTGGCCGAAATCCTCCTTCTATCTTAGAATTTTTTTATCATTTCTTTTAAATCATAAAGATGTTAAATTCCTAAAAATCCATTAATAGATCTAATGGTTTTCTGTTTGATATTTGAAAATTAAATAAGAGTAATAACAAATAAACTGATCTAACATAAGTCATTAACCTAATCAAATTTGATATATTAATCAATCTTCATTTAATCATGTTATATCTATATAAGAATAGTGTTACAAGTGCATGTTCGGTTCAAAATTTGTTGGATATGGCTAGGCCAGATGCTCAAAATTCACCGAACAAGTTAGATAACTTTCAATTAATTGTGGTTTATGGTTGATGCCAAGGGTTGTATGATGTTTTATCGTCATAATTTATATTCGATTCCTATATTTTATTCATAGGTGTAGACAAAATATAAATTTTGTTATTGTATACATATGAGTTTTTTTATTGATCTTGTATAAGAAAGATATTAACTAAGGTTTACTTCCAATATTTTGATTCTTGTGACCTGTTAAAAAACAAGAAAAAAGAAGAATTTTAGCAAAACCAAAACCATAATCTAAATGTTATATATATATAACATTAGAGGATGATGAACTCATTGCGTAAGTTTGAAGATCTAATGGTTTTATATAATTATATTTAGTATCATTCGATCTACTTAGGTAATTAGAACTTAAAATTAGATTTAAAATATATATCTAGATATTATATATTTGTGCCTCGAACTTCTATACTTCTTTATCCATCTATTATAACCGACGAGGAGCTATCTACTTGGTCGGCACAAACTCACGTTGCATCAACATCATTATTTGATATTAGATGAAACTCAACCTGATCATAGAAGAAATTAGATGAAAATTTACTTTTAAGTTTTTTAAAAGGTTGTTTTTCTTTGTTGTATAGTTAAAACTATATGTTTTCATTTTGGTAATTGTTGGTATCGGATTTAGCACCCTCATATATAACTCGACTTAAACCAAGAATCGACGTGGTTAAATGCCATTAAGAGCGTCCAGTACGTTGCACCGACTTCAAAGGTAGAAAAGGAAAATCTAAAGAAATCACCAACCGCCTCCCAATTACTATAAGGAACGACCCATCTTCATAATCGATCCAGAAAGTTTTGGAGAAGACCTAAGAGATTAGATTCGTTATTCTCTGAAAGTCATATGTATTCTTGTTGACAAAACCCTATGTCTCTTACGTAACCATCGTTCTTGAAAGTTTCAATAATATATAAGAGCTCTCAAATTCTAAAACCCTATAACAGAAAATTCAACAATTGGCGTCGTCTGTGTGAAATTCGATAACTCTTTTACGAAGGAAGCCTTTTCGTCGACCCGATAACAGAAAACGGAGTAATCGATCCAAGAGGAGTTCCATATCCACTCAACTCAAACAACCCACCTCCCGCCGATGTTACTCAAGACGGCGAAGATACCAACCCCGCACATTGAAATGGCCAAACTGGTTCTCGTAACAACACGGAGGACAACACAAGACCTGTACTACCACCTTAACCCATACCATCAACGCAACAAGCTAATCTTTCCCTCCTCTTGAGATTCATAGAAGATTGGTTTGCAAGAGAAGATGCAGCCGCAGCGCAAGGAGAAAACACGCTCAACAGCAACAAAACCTCGGAGGAATAACTGGCGACCTCCTAACACTTGTTGCACATATCTGTTAGTAAAAAACCTCTTAACAGGTTTAAACCACGTTGTCGATCCTCCAAACTTAACTCCTCAACCCCTATACGACGAACTTGCCAACACCAGAGATCGGAAGGCCAAACTTTTCAAAACTATCAAAGATATAAACCTTAGATGCATTGCTCTACTAGCTTCAGTACCAGATTTAGACAAAAACCTTGAAGAAGCCCAGCAAACCCACTTCACTGCAAAATTTTGGGGGCCAATATAAGATATTTTGTAACTCAAATTGCCAACCTATAATGGAAAAACAGATCCATGTAGTTAGATGACTACTAGACGAGCATGACTATTCGACACTGAAGAGACGTAGTTCTATGCCAACTATTCATGGAAAACCTAAGCAGACATGATATCCTAAGGTTCGCCAAAATAAAACCAAGAACCATCAACTATTTTAAACGTATAAACCATTGGACATTCATAGGAAAAGTATAAGCCAAACTCTAAGTTCACATTTTAAACGTAAAAGCCGAATTATCTCGCAAACAAGTCGGGGTTCAAACTTGCAAGTGAACTTACAGCATAAGATTATCCAAGGTAAGCCAGGAGACGTCTTATACTTGGTATTTCTTATCAAGATTCACAAAGCCAAACTAGAATTTAATTCTTGCAAACGAGAAAATATTAACAAAAAATAGCAAAGGTAACTGATATAGGATTGAGTAAACCCCCCTCTTGGCAATGTTGTTACATCATCCATATGCATCAACGTCAGCCTGATCTTCCAAAGGAACCCCATCAACAATCAGAGGCACGACTAGCTCCGCTTTAGTGAGCTCGGTCACATCAAGACTTGCGGCTTGAGACTTGAACTTTTTCTCACACTCGAGAAGATCAGCTGTCATGTCATCATGGATTGAAATTTTTCTTGTATCCTTTAACAGTTCAAGGGTTTCGCGTATTCCCAATCTTGACCATACAGAGACTTTATCGACGTAGCTTTCTTTTGATCCCTGAGGAATGGCTTAACCTTGTTAAAAAAATATATTGACAGTCATTACGGATGCCATCCTGGATTTTTTGCACCTTAAAGATACATTTTCCATGATAAGCCCTAAGCCAACCATATTCCTTGTCAAATTTTGTCTTTTTTGATGTATGGTCGGCCTCCAAGTGGTCGTAGTTGAGGTTTGCCGCACTGATCTTGGCTAGATTATCAGCTTGATCCTTTCTTGCCTTAGTAATCACGAACTCGAATGCCTCTGCTCTTGAATGTTCTCTGTCATAATCTCCCCGAGCTTCAATGACAGCCGTGTTCAACTAGTCGATCTCTATGACTTCGTCATTGTCTATCTGAGCTTTCTGGTTAAACCTCTCAAACATAAGATTCATTGTGCGACTAGCCTGAAAATTGGAAGAAAGAAAAGTAAGTATGAGAGAACGATTTTGGCGAAATCAATTGCAGATAGTAAGTTGGGTAAAGTTTTTAACTGAATCATATGTTAGCCCACTTCTCATAACGATCGTCTTCCTCCATACATTCCAGATAAGGTAGTAGGTGACCAGGACCATCGATAATCGTGAGCAGAGCAGCACACGCTTTGGGGTCAGTAGCTAAGACACCCTTACCAGTGTACTCAAAAAGGAACATGTAGTATTTCTTATATTTCTTAGCTACAAGAAGTTGTGCCTCCACATCAATCTGGTCGACCTGCTTAGCAGGTCATTTCTCAGTTCATTGTCCGTGTTCAGAGGGTCCGTGGCTGGAAACAAAGATTATGTCAAAGTTCCAGTTTTCTTTTTTCTCTCTACAATCTCTACAGCAAAAGACTTTGTTTTTTGTGTCCTTGTGCGACGACCTTCCTCTTGGTTGAATCACCAGCAGTGGTTTGGGGCTTTGATGACCCCACCTTTACTTTTGCTGACCCGAGGATTGGACTTGCTTATTGCTTCAGGAGCAAGACTAGGAATATCGACGTAAGGATTAGAATTTCCGATAAGATTAAAGTTGCCTTAGACGTGGCGATTTTATTCATGAGGATGAGAAGGCTTCAAACTCATTTCTTATCTCGTCAGAAAGACTCAGAATGTCAAGGGAAACATGAGCCATTTTTTCTTCTTAGGAATCTGAAACCGGTTGGAGAAGAGATGAGTCCCACCTACCTATAAAAATCACGCAGGACAGGTTTTGAAGGTTATCCTAGATAGAAGAAAGAGAGAAAGGAGGAATAGAGTAAACAGAAATTACAGGAAGCAATTTCATGCAATATATGCGTTGATCTTTGACTGATGGACATTGGGCCACTTGAGGATTCCCAGGTTCCTTAGGGTGTCAACGTCGTTTGAGAATTTTGGAGGTTTTGGTTTGTAGAAATAGTGTACCACTACAATACAAGAAAAACAAAGATGATATCAAAATAGCAATTCAAAAATAAGAAGAATTACCAAACTAATATCTACTATACTTATTAGCCCATCGCCTATAAAAAGTAGACGAGTAGAGAGGGGAGGTTAGATCGTCGATTTTTGCAAAGAAGTAAAACCTCTCCCATGCTTTTATATTCTCCCTCTTCCATGTGTAATCATGCCGAGCTTAGACTTGGTATTGATATAAAATACTTTTTCTCGACCACAAGCCTTCTTGATCGAGCAAACCTCCTGAAGAAAGCAGCAGCTCACATCAATGCCTTTTTCATTACCCATTACTAGTAACACAAGTATGTGAATGATCGACATGCATGTCAATTGGGAGATAGAAATCCCACGTTCACGACAGCAGAGGATAAGAAGGTATGACAGAGAAACCAAAGGCGACATGTGCGAAAATAAGATTCATATAAACAAACATAACCCCGAGGGAACTGCTAAGGACGGATGTCGGGCTAAAAAATAATGATTTCAATCTGATCAGAAACTCCACAAGACAATCTCATCTGCTCGATTCATACATTGGTGCACTAAGTTCGGTGGATTCTGCATTCATTATCACACTGAAATTACTTAGCTCCTCTTTTTACCGGCTTCCTCCTTGCACCTTTTTTTTTCTCTCCTTCTTGAGGTTAGCAAAAGAGCTCGGTATAAGATCCTCGTCAAGGATGTCCTCGAAATCGACGCGACATCTTCAACCTCCTCTGCCTCATGAGCTTGGCGAGCATAGGAATCCGAGGATGACCAATTATCCACCAAGGTAGGGGTAGCTAAAGGGCTGGCGTCACCCCGTCGGAGAATGTCTGAGTCTCCGAGCTGATTATAATGAGTAAATGTCTGGGTCAGACGAGCCGAGCTGTCGGAAGAAGAGGACGAAGACACAATCACAGTTTTCTTTTGATTCTTCCTAATCAGTGGGGGACTCATCGTGGCAATCTGAATGGCGACTTAACAGGAGTTCCAGAGATTGGCCAAAAAATACAATTGATGTCAAAGATCACACCGGAAAGGGTGATGCGAGTCTACTATTTATGGATTCAGCTTCCAACCTATGCGACTCCTCGACTTCCAACCCTAGATACACCTCTAGAAGATTTGCTTTCACGGAAAAATAGGAAATAAAATTTTATTCAAATATTCTCTGGAATATTCAGCACTAGCTCCGCAGTATAAGCCGAATCAAGTTTCACATCACAAGCCGATCTCAGCTCTGCAGTATAAGCCGAATCCAATTTTGCATCGTAAGCAAATCTTACCTCCGCAGTATAAACCGAACCCATTTTCGCATCATAAACTGATATGAGCCATACAGTGTAAGCCGAACTCGGTTTTGCATCGTAAACGGACCTTATAGTCACAGTAGCTCAAATTCTATTTAAACCAAGCTCATCTTTGCATTGAAAAGATTGAATCGGTCATTCTCGATTTACGACCAACTATAGCCTAGCTTCAATAGAACAAACAAATATATAACATTTTAAGAAAACAAACCCTAATTTATTACTTGATATGCCATTACAAATAATAAAATACACTGAATTAAGAAATAATACAATTGTCTTTTAATCTAATTGAGCATCTAACTTATTTTTTTTCCATTTTTTCAAAATTAGATTTTCAAAATATTGTTTTCCTTAATCTTTGTAACTAAAACATTTAAATATTTAAAATATTATATTAATAATAAAATAAAACGAAAATATCTTTAAATTTTTTCTTTAAATTAAATTATTAATAAATAAAATAAAATAAAATCTTAAAATTTTTAAATCCAGAGTTTTCAACCTAACAAAAATTTGGGTTATCTATCATTACTATTTTAAAAAATAAAAAATAAAACCCTTTAAAGTCTATTTCTTGAGGGCTTAGGTACTTCCTTCTCATTAGAAGATTTCATCTCAATCAGTAAGGCCTAATTTATCGGGGATTTTCTTGTTTTCCGCCAAATATTGTTAAATCTTTTTAGTTGTTTGTTTCCAAATATTTGAGTGAATCTTCATATATTTTAATCTTTTAACTTAAATTTGGGATTAAGTTTGAAGCGTTGTCAGTCTCTGTTACAGAAAAATAGTAACATTGATTAAGTGTGGGAAAGACTCTAGTGGGTTCGAAAGGTTTCAAAGGAGAAGGGATTAAAGCTTGACACGTGGATGGTGGAGAGTTAATAAAGAGAGAGAGTTTGTTAGAGATGGTTTAAACCGTGAAGCAGAGCGGAAGAAGAAGAAATTCAAGAAATTATGTTAAGTCTTTGTAATTCTCTTTCTCTTTGATCGTAATCACTTCTGTGATGCGAATTCTGGATTTGGCTCATTGTTTCTGGTTGTTTCTTGTTGTAATTAGAACAGCTGGGGTGAGTAATCAAATGATTTTTTTCGTTAACATCAATTTGAAGTTCTATTGTGAAATTTGTGAAATTCGTGATAACAAAGATATTAGAGCTCAACGATTTTTGGAAAATTTGCAGGATTATCAATGGCAGAGACGAGAGCTAAAGCTTTGAAAGAGTCGGTAGTGAGAGAGACTGAAGAAATGGTGGAATCGCGAATCGAACAAGTTATATCGCGAATTGAAACTTTAGAAGGATTGGTTGTAGATCAAAACAAGAAGATAGATGAGAGCATGGCGGAAATTTTTGATGCGATAAGGAGGATAACAAACAGTAAACACGGTGATAATAAAAATGGGAGAGGATCAGTGAATCTAGAAACGTTTGTTGATAATCAATATTCAGGTCGAAACAATCGTTACAACAATCAGCAAAACTATTCAGGTCTAATAAGATTAGGAAAGGTTTATTTTCCTAGATTCAATGGTGAAGGACTCAAAGAGTGGCTGTTTAAGGTTGAGGATATTTTTGCGACTGATCTTACACCAGGAGAGTATAAAGTGAAGCATTTATACATTTTGACAATCAGACTGCTACTTGGCATCAATCGATGGTGCAATCCGCTTATGTTGGTAATTTGCTATTCGATTGGCCATATTACAAGACATTGCTCAAGGAAAGATTCGAAGATGTGTGTGATGATCCAATTGCAGAGTTAAAAGAATTGTGTGAGACAGACGATATTGTAGAATATCATGAGAAATTTGAACTTATCAAAACTACAATGCAGCTATCGGAGGAGTATTTGGTAAGTGCATATTTGGCTGGATTAAGAAACGATACTCAAATGCACATAAGAATTTTTCAGCCGCAGACGATCAGGCAGTGTTTGGTGCTTGGCAGGCTTTACGAGAAAGCACATCCTCGGAAGACAATGAACAATTCCTGGTCATCACATAAGATTTCAAACCCGATGAATCAGAATAAAAGAATACTGCAATATAAAAAGGAGTCAGAACAGAAGATAACTGCTTCAAATACAACTATTCCCAACAAAACTCTTGTAGTTTTACCAAGGAAATTCTTGACAAATGAGGAAATGAGTGACAGGAGAGCTAAAGGTTTATACTATTTCTGTGATGAGAAATACTCTCCAGGCCACTATCTGGAGCACAAAAAAAACACAACTCTATATGTTAGAAGTAGAGGAAGAACAAGAAGGAGAGTTAAAGGGGGAATCAAAGGAAGAAAAGGATGAAGGAACTATTCCGTAAATCTCTGTAAATGCAGTTTCATGTATATCTGATTATAGAACGATGAGAGTCAAAGGAATGTATGGAAAAAAGATTATCTTTATTCTCATAGACTCCGGATCGACACACAATTTTATTGATGTCAAAACTGCTGAGAAAGTAGGATGTGTGGCTAAACAAGCAGGCTTAACTAAAGTGGCTGTAGCAGATGGAAGAAAACTGGAGGTGAGAGGAAAATTGGATCACTTTTGAGTGGCAGATGCACACAACTACATTTAGAGCTGACTTCATGTTGATTCCACTAGGAAGGTGCGATATAGTACTTGGTTGCCAATGGCTAGAAACATTGGGACCTATAACCTGGGATTTCAAGAGATTAGAGATGAAATTTCTCTATGAAAACCAGAAAATAATGCTGCATGGATTAAGGCAAGGATCAGTCAGAGAAGTTAAAGCCAGCAGAATCAATAAAAAACAGGAAGCTCAAATATCAATGATATGTGTCCATGAGAAGGTTATAGATTCTAAACTTGAACTTTGTTCTTTGGAGGCACAAGATGAGAAAACAGAGGTTAATCGGGACTTGGAACTCCTATTGAAAACATTTGGTGACATTTTTTCTGAACCTACAGAGCTGCCTCCATTTAGAGAACATCACAACCACAAGATAGTGGTTAAAGAAGGATCTGATCCAATTAATCAAAGGCCATACATGTACGCATTGTATCAAAATAATGAGATCGACAAAATTGTAGAAGAAATGTTGGTAAATGGTATAATTCAAAACAGTTCGACTCCGTATGCGTCACATGTGGTATTAGTAAAGAAGAAAGATGGCACACGAAGATTATGTGTAGACTATAGAGGATTAAATGGCCTAACTATAAAGGACAAGTTTCCTATTCCTTTAATATAGGACTTGATGGATGAGCTGGATGGTTCCCATATATACTTGAAGATAGATTTAAGAGCAGGTTACCACCAAGTTCGCATGGAGCCAGAAGATATACATAAGACGACATTCAAAACGCATAGTGGGCATTTTGAATATTTGGTGATGCTTTTTGGCCTTACAAACGCTCCAGCAACGTTCTAGAACTTGATGAATTCACTCTTTAAAAAGTTCTTGAGGAAATTTGTACTGATATTTTTTGATGATATACTCATATATAGTACAACTTTGGAACAACATTGGGAGCATTTGGAACAAGTCTTTGAAGTGATGAGAATGAACAGATTGTTTGCAAAAAGAAGCAAATGCGCATTTGCAGTTGTAAAAGTGGAGTATTTGGGTCATTATATTCAAGAAAGAGGCATATCTACAAATCCTAATAAGATCAAAGCTGTGATGGAGTGGCATACACCTGGGAATTTAAAACAATTGAGAGGATTTCTTGGGCTGGCTGGCTACTACAGAAGATTCGTACAAAACTTTGGTATAATAGCTAGACCCCTGACCGCGTTAACAAAGAAAGATTCGTTTGTGTGGTCTAAGGAAGCTCAAAACGCATTTCAAACATTAAAGAAAACGTTATGTGAGGCTCCAGTACTAGCTTTACCCAGGTTTGATAAACTATTTGTAGTAGAAACAAATGCGTGCACGCAGGGTATTGGTGCAGTCTTGATGCAGGAGGGTCATCCACTTGCTTACATAAGCAGACATCTAAAAGGGAAACAACTACATCTTTCTATTTACGAGAAGGAGTTGTTAGCAGTTGTATTCGCAGTCCAAAAGTGGCGGCATTACCTATTGCCTAATCACTTCATTATTAAAATAGATCAAAGAAGTTTGAAGTATCTTTTAGAATACAGGTAAAACACTCCTATTCAACAACAGTGGTTACCAAAGCTTCTTGAGTTTGACTATGAAATACAGTACAAGCAAGGCAAAGATAATGTGGTAGCAGATGCACTATCAAGAGTAAAGGGTGCCGAAGTTTTGCACATGGCTATGTCGGTTTTAAACTGTGATCTTATCAAGCAAATACAAGATCTCTACGAAGTGGATCAAAAATTAAAAGAAATAATTGACAGTATTAAACAAAAGCCTGGTTCGAAGAAGCATTACTCATGGGTCCAAAACGTTCTAAGACGGAAGAGCAAAATTGTAGTCCCTATGAATGTAGAAGTGAGGAACAACATACTTCAATGGTTGCATTGTTCTGGAGTAGGAGGACACTCGGGGAGAGACGTCACACTTCAAAGAGTGAAAGACTTGTTTTATTGGAAGGGTATGTCAAAAGATATACAAAGGTTTATTAGGAGCTGCAATGTATGCCAACAATGTAATTATGAATTAGTTGCATATCTGGGACTACTACAATTGTTTCCTATTCCTGAAACGATATGGTCTCACTTGTCAATGGATTTTATAGATGGCCTACCGAATTCTTTTGGTAAAACGGTGATATTTGTAGTTGTGGATCGTTTGAGTAAAGCCGCACACTTTATGGCTTTATCACATCCTTAGACAGCAATATCAGTGGTTCAGACTTTTCTGGATAATGTATACAAACTCCATGGCTGCAGTCAGTCTATTGTCAGTGACAGAGATACGGTTTTTGTGAGTGAGTTCTGGAAAGAGTTATTCAGTCTACAAAGTGTGGCTTTGAACTTTTCTAGCGCCTATCACCCACAGAGCGACGGGCAGACAAAGGTCGTGAACAGAGGACTCAAAACGTATATGAGGTGTATGTGTAGTAACATGCCACATCTTTGGAGCAAATGGGTACCACTAGCTGAATGGTGGTATAACACAAGGTTTCATTCAGAAATACAAATGACTCCGTTTGAAGCTGTTTATGGACAACAACCTCCAGTTCATTTACCTTATCTTCCAGGAGAAAGCAAAGTTGTAGTTGTGGCTCGTTCATTACAAGAGAGAGAGAGAACATGTTAATGATTCTCAAATTCCATTTGGCTAGAGCTCAACATAGAATGCAACAGCTTGCAGACCAACATAGAACAGAAAGGAGCTTTGAATTGGGAGATTACGTATATGTGAAGATACAGCCTTATAGACACAAGTCAGTAGTGATGCGGTCTAATCAGAAGCTCAGCCCGAAATACTTTGGCCCGTATAAAATCATTGATAAATGTGGAGAGGTGGCTTACAAACTGGAACTACTGGAAACTTATTTGATTCATCCAATATTTCACGTATCCCAGTTGAAGATTTTAGTGGGTAACGTTCACACCTCAAATCAGCTGCCTACTATTTTAGTTGATGTATTGAAAAAGGAACCAGAGGAAGTGTTGGAAAGAAAAATGGTTCAAAGACATCGTAAAGCAGCTACAATGGTTCTTATTAAATGGACCAATGAATCAATAGCAGAAGCAACGTGGGAATATCTCTTCGACATTCAGAGGTAATACCCAAATTTCGAAACTTGTGGGAAAGTTTCTTGAGGAGGGAAGCTTTGTTACAGGAAAAGAGTAACATTGATTAAGTTTGGAAAGACTCTAGTGGGTTCGGAAGGTTTCAAAGGAGAAGGGATTAAATCTTGACACGTGGACGGTGGAGAGTTAATAAAGAGAGAGATTTTGTTAGAGATGGTTTAAAGCGTGAAGCAGAGCTGAAGAAGAAGACATTCAAGAAATTCTGTTAATTCTTTGTAATTCTCTTTCTCTTTGATCGTAATCACTTCTGTGATACGAATTCTGGATTTAGCTCATTGTTTCTGGTTGTTTATTGTTGTAATTGGAACAGCTAGGTGAGTAATCAAATGGTTGTTTACGTTAACATCAATTTGAAGTTCTATTGTGAAATTTGTGAAATTCACGATAACAGTCTCTTTCATGAGTTCTTCATGCTTGGAGTAATATTTTTACGAAGGAATGTGTTCCTTGTTGAGTGAAGTGTAGTCGTCTGCAAAGTCATGGAGTTTGCGTTGGATATGGCTCTTAAGGAGATTTCTATTGAGGAGGATGAACCGATTGTGTTACCAAGTCATCCGAAGTACAACTCGTGTGAGAGGAGTGCTTGTAGTCTCATTGGGAGACTATTAAACCCTGATAATCAGAAGATGGCTAATTTAATACATGATATGCCTAGGCTTTGATAATGTTATGATCAGGTTTAAGGATAAGTTTTGTCGAATGATAGTTTCCAACTCATATTTAATTCAGAGCATGGTCTTCAATTAGTTTTGGAGGCGGTGCGTGGACATTTGAGGACTAGAGCATCGTTTTAGAAAGATGGATTGAGCAGCCTCCATATGATTATCTTCATATCCTATCATTATGGATTAGGTTTCACAACATACATATTAACCAATATACGAGGGAGACTATCGAGGAGATTGCAGAGAAGATCGACGAGGTCACTTACGTGGCTTTTGATCCATCAGCAGTCTCAGAGTAAAGATTTTTTATTAGGGTGAAGATTTTATTTGATGTTTCAAGATCTTTCCGTAATACTAAGGCGGTGACAGAGAAGAATGGGGGAGACGGTTCAGGTTGGTATTGAGTATAAAAGGGTGAGAAAGAGGTGCTATGTTTTTCAACGTTTGACTCATGATAAACATAGATGCCCTCTGAACCCTGTGAACCAGAAGTACTTTTTGGTTGCAGTGAGTAAGGTTTCAGCTTTGCCACCAGGGTGGAAAATTCTGAGAATAAGTGAAGATGATCCTATGTTTGGAGTTCTCATTGATGCAAATGTAAGGAGATCTTTCAACTGGACGTCCAAAAGTCTCTAAAGACATCGTTGATGAAATGAGGTAGTATCCTTGTGTTCAAGAAAAAACTAAACATGCTGTGAGAGTTCAAAGGATCCGTAAACATGCCTGGGAGTTGGAAGATACAACACAAGGGAAGTGCATGTTGCGATTAAAGGATGATCTGGTTTTTAATACAGAGCTTGATAAGGGCAAGGGTATTGTTAGGGAATTTTCGGAGAAGACCTCTAAAGAACTAGTTGGTGAGAAGCTTCTTGGAGTGGCGATTAGGGCTGGGAATGTGAACAGATTAGAGGAAAAGGGAGTCACGGTTTTAATGAGGGATCCTTCCATTCCTCTTCAAACTCTGGATCTACTGGTAGAAGTTCTAGTTTCTTTTCCGCAACTTCTTCGGGTACCAATAGCAAGAACACGAGGTAAACCAAAGCAATGAAAAAGGAAAAATCTTCCTGAAGAAGCCAAAGATTGGTAATGATGGTACAAATGTTGCTGCTTTGGAGGAAACAGGGAAGGCTAGTTTTGCTAAGAGGAAAGCTATTTATGATGCTAATTTATCATCAAATGTCACCAAGCGATGTAATAAATGGTTCTGCATGAGGAACCGCTGTCCCAAGTATGTGTCTAATGAGCTGGAACTGTCAAGGTCAGGGGAGCACTTTGACAGTTCAAATTTTGAAGGAAACGCGTCGTAAACATTTCTCAGACTTCATGTTCCTCCTGGAGACTAAAGACTCTAGTTCTTACGTGTTGAATGTGCAAAGATAGTTGGGCTATAATAAAACTCATGTGGTTGATCCATAAGGTCTGAGTGGAGGATTTGCTCTTTTTTAGAAAGCGTCCTATGATGTTGAAGCGTTGTACTCAGACAAGCGCATAATAGATGTTAAAGTTAAGCTTTGGTCTTTCGTATTCTTTATCTCATTTATTTACAGGGATCATGTGGCTAAGCTTAGACAAACAGTATGGGATCAAATCTCGAATATAAGTGGTCAAAGATCTTGAGCTTGGTTTGTTTTTGGTGACTGAAACGAGATATTGAATAAATCAGAAAAACTGAGTGGGCCATGAAGGCCAGAGGCATCCTTTTATCCGTTTTAGAACTTTGTTCATGACTGTCGACTGCGAGAACTTCCTTGCTTAGGAAATAGTATCTCTTAAGGTTAGGGTTAGAAATGATGATTGGATGCGATGTAAGTTGGACCGAGCCTTTAAAAATACCGAATGGTTACATATTTTTCTTCAAGCTCAGGTAGAGTATTTGGAAAGATTGGGGTCTGATCATAGGCCTCTTATCACTCAGTTTGTTAATGAAACTATCTCACATTTTGGGAGATTCACGTTTGATAAAAGATGGACATCAAAACCAAACTTTATCAAGATAGTGAAGGAGGGGTGGAACAAGTCTTGTCACACAAATAACTACTCGGTTATGGATCATATTACTGATTATCGATGATCAATGTCTTCATGGAAGAAGAAAAACAATATGAACTCTAAGGTGAAAACAAAATCTCTTTGAGAAAGGTAGGAAACGGAAGGTTCAAATTTTTTTTCAGGATCTGTGGTTTATGAGGAATCTTAGAAGAGATATAACAGAAGCATGTCGAGAGGAAGAAATTTATTGGAAGAAAAGAATTGAGATAAATGGTTGAGCGGAGGGATCGTAATACTAGGATCTTTCATGGTTGTGTTCAGCGTCAAAGAGCACAAAATAAAATTCATTTGCTCATTGATAGACATGGTAACGAGCAGTTCTTGGATGCTTCTAAGGGTGAGATAGCAGTGGAGTATTTTTGTGAGCTATTTTCATCTTCTAACTCGTGCTCATCATTTAAGGTTCTAGATGGAATGGAACCGCGAGTTACTTGCTCGATGAATGAGCAGCTTACAAAACCGGTAATGGCTGAAGATATTAGACTAGCAACATTTTGTGTTAAGAGTGATAATATTCCAGGGCAGATGGTATGACGGATTTATTTTTTCAGTCTTATTGGAGTATTGTGGGTGAACAAGTTGTGGCTGAGATCCAAGGACTTTTTAACTTGGGAGTGTTTCCAGAAGATTGGAATTTTACTCAGATTCCTTTCATCCCAAAGAAGCAGAATCCTAATAGAATGTCGGATCTTCGTCATATCTCCCTTTGTTCAGTTTTGTACAAGTTCATATCTAAAATTCTAAGCTATTGGCTAAAGAAGTTTCTAAAATTCGGGAGGCTTATTTTGGAAAATATATTGATTGCACATGAAATGGTGCATGACATCGTACAAATCCTCGGTATAATGAAGATTTTATTGCGATTAAGACGGATATGTTTAAAGCATATGATAGAGTGTAGAGGAATTTCTTGAAGAATTGTTCACGAAGCTTGGCTTTGACCAAAACATATCAAGTGGGTTATGTTTTGTGTACGTTCTGATTCATACTCTGTTATCATCAATGGTAACTCTCACGGATACATTAAGCCGAAAAGAGGATTGAGATAAGGAGACACTCTTTCTCCTTTTTTCTTCATTTTATGTGTTGAAGTTGTAGTTCATGTGATGAACAATGAGATAAAAGGAATAATCTATGGGTTGAAAATATGTGGTAGTTTTCCTTCGGTTCAACATCTACTTTTTGCCGATGACAGTTTGTTTCTTTGCCGAGCTACCTTCTCGAAATATGCGAAGGTTCTAAGATGTTTGAAGTTGTATGGAGATGCATTGGGTCAAGAAATCGATTACAAAAATCTTCTATTACTTTTGGGAGTAAGATTTATCATTATATGTGTCAGTTTATTGGACATTTCATGGGGATATCGAAAGTTGGAGGTGATGGGTTGTATCTAGACATGTCAGAGTGTTTTAGTGGGTCAAAGAAAGAGTTGTTAGCATTCATTATTGATCGGCCAAAATCTTGACTCAGTGGATGGTATTCTAAAATGTTGTCATTGGGTAGAAAAGAAGTCTATTAAATTCTATTGCAATGGCTCTTCATGTGTAGGCTATGTCATGTTTTCGATTGATCAAACACTAATGTAAGCAAATTACTAGTGCGATGTCAAATTTTTGGTGGAATCAAAGTGAAGAAAAAAGAAGATGCACTGGGTTTTTTGGGAATAAATGTGTAAGAAAAAGGATGAAGGTGGCCTAAGCTTCCGAGACCTTGCTTTAATCAAGCTCTTTTGGCTAAGCAAGCTTGGCGGCTTCTAGACACTCCATCATCCTTACTCTCACACATCTATAAAGCTAGTGTTTTACAAAGAAACATTTCTTGGATGCTTGTGTGGGATCTCGTCCATCATGTTCTTCAAAAATTATTGTTTATGGAAGAGAATTACTTGAAAAATATCTCATTAAACCGATCGACATTGATTTCACTTCACACATTTGGGCGAACAAATGGATTCTGGATGATTTTCCTCGCAGACCGATTAACAAGGAAGTGCATATTGATCTGAACTTAAGAGTGTCTACTTTGATTACGGATCAAGGACATTGGGACCATAATAAATTGGTTGAGATGCTTCATAGATGTAATTCCTTTCCTCCACCAGTTGATCTTTTGGATAGATACAACTGGGCCTTTACGAAGGATGGAGTGTACGATGTAAGGAGTGGATCATAGTTGCATGAGAGGCTTAAGAAAATGATCAACCCATGTTCAGACGAGAGCTTTTCTCTGAATCAAAGTAAAAGCAGAATACGGAAGATTAAGACAGTTCTTAAGATTTAAATGTTTTTATGGAGAGCTCTGTCTGGAGCTTTGGTGGTTTCGGATTATCTACAAGCTCATGGAATTCAAGCGAATTGGTTATGTAAGGTCTGTTAAGTTAGAGGAGGAGACGGTGAGCCACTCTGTTTATGTGTAACACGGCTAGTGGTGTGTGGGAGTTATCTTGTATTCTTCTACCAGCGTATGGTTTCACGACTAGTCTTCTTCGTAACATGGAGTTCATTATATCGATTATGGAGAAAGAGACGATTGAAGCTAAGCTTTGGAGAGCTATACCTTGGTTTCCTTGGAGAATTTGGAAATATCGTAATTCTATTGTGTTTGGAGACCCATAGTGAGATCCAGATATTATTATTGCTCATGCTATAGATGAAGCTGATCACTAGACTATGCAATAAGATAATAGCAGTTGTCCTCGAAGTGGAACAAGATATGCTAGTGCTGCTTCATCATGGAGAAAACCACATGCTAGGATTGTTAAATGCAATGCTTATCCGTCCTTAATAGGACCGGAATTTCTGTGTGGTGGTGCTTGGATGGGTCGGGATCATATGGGTAACGTTGTCTTTCATGCAAGAGATGCATTTACGCCAGTGATGAATCAGATAGCGTCGGAACAGCGTTGTATTCTTTGGGCGTTGCAGGGTTTGAATGATTTTATACATTGACCCAGTTCAAGTTTGGTTAAACTATAGCCCAACTATATCGATCAATTCTGGACAGTATTGCTAAGGTAGATAAGGATTTTCGACTGATTCGTTTTAGATTCTCATCAGTTAGCTCTCGATATAGCTCGAAGTGTTACAAAAGAAGAACGTTTCTGATCGTATTTGGTTAGAGACGGACCATCATGGCTGCATGACCGGATCGAAGAAGAGCAACGTCTTTAACCAAAAATGGAAGGAAATAACCAAATCTCGCATACCAACAAAAATATCGGATTAGGTTCGTCCCCTAATAACCAAAAAATCGACAACGTTTGCTACATCATACAAATTTATCTATCTGGTACTAAATTCCGAAAGTTCATCCCAACATCTGTATCCGACATTTAAATTTTTATGGAAACTATACATAAATTATTACTATAAAAATTGTTAAAAAATACAAGAATAATGTAGTAGCCTCTGGAATCTTCAACGCCAGCCTAGCATCGAAATATTTAGAAGCCCAAAAAGCACAAAATTGTCCAATTTCCATTTTACGGCCACACAAAAAAAAAAAAAAAAATTAATTATCGATCATTGATTGCGTCGTCGTTAGTTTTCCCATTTCTCACATTTCTTCTTTCTTCCCTTTCTTCATCTTCTTACCTTTTCTCATCTCTCGATTCCTTTCTTTCCTTTTCCATTGATCTCACCTCTCTGCGTTTAAATACACGAATCTCATCAACCCATCTCTGTATTTTTCTCTTCTTAAAATTCTTGAATCTCACCGAATCAAATAGTTCTGTACTCGGTTTTTTTTCTAGTTAATGAATTGTTTTCGCCGATCAATTAGTTTTTGATTTGGTTTTCACAGATCTGTCGATTTTGGTTTTGAATTTTTACTTTTTGATCATCGATTTGTGATTTGAACACGGTTTTCTAATTTTGCAGAATTTTCGCCGGAGTTTGATCGTTGACGGTTACGAAAATCATGGCGGAAGAACACAGACTTCAAGAACCAAAACTATGCGCTAACAATTGTGGATTTTTTGGAAGCACCGCTACGCAAAATCTCTGTTCTAAATGTTTTCGAGATCTTCAACATCAACAAGAAAACTCTTCGACCGCCAAACACGCCCTTAATCAAACCCTAGCCGCCGCCTCCTCCTCGGTATCACCACCGCCTCAACCCGATCTGAAACCGAATCCGAAAGAAATCGTCGAAACGAATCCCGAGAAACGACCAGTATCTGAGCCGGCGGAGGATGAAGCGCCGTCTCAAGATCCGAAACGGTGTTTGACTTGTCGACGGCGCGTGGGAATCACGGGGTTTCGGTGTAGGTGTGGATTCGTTTTCTGTGGGACGCATAGGTACGCGGAGCAACATGAATGTTCGTTTGATTTCAAGCGGATGGGGAAGGATAAGATTGCTAAAGCTAATCCGATAGTCAAAGCTGAGAAGCTGGAGAAGATTTGAGAATTGTGCTGAAGAAGAGAAGCTTCTGGTGCTTTTGCTAATGTAAATTTAATCATATCATTTGATGTAAGCTTAATTTCATTTCTTTTCAGTTTGGTTGTTATCTGCCTTAATTTGTTTTAATATTCGAAATTATTTTACATCCGTTTGATTAATTATCATATAGAAGCTATGGTATTTAGGGAATAATACCAAGTCATTGTCATCAACGTAGCTGTGAATTCATTGGTGTCGAACGGGTTTAGGCTTGATTTGGTTTGATGTTTGAAACTAAATCAAAGATAAGAGATGATGAACATGTTTCAATTAACTAGAGCTGTTTCAACTTATCACAAGTCTGTTTGACAGGTTCCACCAGTCTTAAGTAAAAATCTTTGGTGACATTTGTTAAGAGAACAACCTATCTGATTCAAGTGACATTAGTTTGGTCCAAAGTATACTGTTTGACACCTAGTTATCCAAAGTATGTGATTCTTCGTACATATATATGTTTGCAAGTACCTGCGTCTGTATTGATTCACTCTAGTCCCCTGTTCATTGCGTACAAATTATCGTGTGGGTTACTTAGTCATTATATTTCAGCTTTGGTGCTTTATCTATGATGGGCTTGCGGAATACCAAGACTACTGGTTACTCTTGGGATTAAGAATAGTTGGGTGATCAGGCAAAACCCGGATACCTAGCTGAATCCAATTATTTTTCTATCCGGGCAATAATAGGGTTTTTTTTTCTTAATTCAACCAAGTATGAAACTTGTATTGGAAACGAGACTAAACTGATTAATTTTTCTAAGAACTGTTAAGGTTGATAATGCTTTTGAAATGTTTAAATTCAACTATATCGATATTGTGGTCACTTGGTATATTTTTGTTGTTGTTTTCATATATCAACTATACCTAGAAACTATTTTTGTTGTTATTTTCACAAATCAACAATGCCTAGAAAATACAAGATATTGTAACTTAAAGATGATCACTTAACAAATTTTTTACTAAAACGTGAACGTCATGTTAGGTCGTACATCATACAATAAAGTAATCCGAGCATTAGGTTACCAGAACATATGAATATATTGTCGGGATTCGTTTCGATTGAATCTATTGGATATATGAATGACTTGTTGGTATGGAACCGGTTTATAAAAATTTAAACATATTAATTACTATTTCAATTATCAGGATATATATATATATATATGTATCTCTTGGATTTCCAAACACACAAACTTAATTAGAAACAAAACGCTAGTGATGTTGATATATGAGTTTTGATGAACACGTTCTTAAATTATTTGAATGAAAGAACAATTTTTTTCACCCAAACATTAGCTCAATTGTTGTCATAATAGAGATTCATCATGCCATAAATGCTAAGAATCACACCAAGCTAAACCATAAACTTGCTAATTCCATTTTTTTTTTGTCAAACTCAGACTATATCATTCACTTAATCAAAAAAGAATCTTAAGGAGTGGTCTCCTCAAACAAACATAGGGTCCGTTTTACAAGGGAATCTCCTTTCAATTTTCTAAACGTGAAACAAATGAAAAGGAAATAGATTCAAAAGCAGAAATAAGCCGCTGAATCTCCTCCAAAGTTCCATGAAACTCATTACTTGACTATTGGACATAAATTACAACCGAAATGTGGGAATATGAGCGCACATGTAGTACTCTTCACTCCCCAAGCTTATGCAGCCAAAGTTGAATTTATCAAAGGGTTTGACGCCGAGTGACCCCTATTTTCCTCACCCTCTGGATTTGTGTAGTTACAGCCGCACCCTCCATATGTGGTCTGAATCTCCATTATGCATCCACATAACAGAGCCACCCCAATCGGAAACTGAGGCATTGGTTCCAGCCTTGTCATATGTTTCGGCTTGTCCATCATCTTTTGTGCCATTTACCATGCCATAGCTTCTCTGATTGATTTTGTCAAAAAGTATTTGTTGTCAATAAACCAGTTTGTTGAAAGTCAAAACATTTCGAGCCTTCCAAAATTTCCAACAAATCCAGGAGAATAATAAAGCATGATTCAAACCGGTTGGTGGAATATTCAACCGCTTTTCCATCTATTAAAAGACCATCCAAAAAAGAGATGCCATGCATGAGATTCAGGTTCTTAATAAGGGTTGGTTCCCAAATGTCCCTAGCAAACTGACTATGGAACAATGCATGTATTATAAACTACCGATTGCCACACCTTGGACATGCAATGTCGTTGCTAACTCCTCTTCTTAGTAATTGAATTCGAACCGGTAAGGTTTCAATACTTTCCTTCTGATATGGATCCCCTAAGGAAAGTTCACCCAAAGCCGATCGAATAATCTTTGGAATGATGATATGTGTATAACTCAAGAAGATGGTGTATAAACTGAACCCCAAATCTCTTGGTTGAACTTTTCAACGAACTAGGTGGTGGAGTCTTTGATAAGAAAGAGGCGTGTGTGAACCAATAACGACGGTGTATAAACCAAAAATCACTTCCTTTGCTTAAACTTCTCTAATATTTCAGACGGTAAAAGGATCGTACAAACGCTATGGGCTATATTTGATATTTCCTTGGATATGACACACTAAGAAGGAATTAAAAGAGTTCCATAAGGGAGGTGTTTGATTAGCAAGAGATTGCAAAATGCAAGAGAGGTGTTTGATTAAAAAGATGTGTGTTTGGATTCATCTCTTGGTCAAGTTTATAAAGAGACTCTAGGCGGCCAAGAGTGAAATGAATCAAGACAAGATGAAACATAAATGATTTAAACTAATATCTAAGAGAGTTTGATCAGGATGGAATGAATCTAGACTTTAGAATGTGAACACGCCAAAATCTTCAAGAGACCAACCAAGTATACCCATCTCCTCTTGTATAGTTGGTGCATCTCCTCTTGTTGGATTCGTCTTCTCTTGAAAATAGACTTTTGATGGATTCGTCTTCTTATTTAAATGGGTCAAGATGGACTTGATCAAATACTTAATAAAATAGGCAATGAGAAACAAGGCTTCCCTCATTAAAACATTTTTTTTGAAAAATCCAATTGGACAAAACCAAAGATAATAAAAAAGAGTACAAGACATTGATCTCAAGCCCATTTAGCAATTTGAACTAGCTGTTGCTTGTAGAGATCAAAGTGTCTTCATGGTTGTCTTTGAATCTTTCATGTCTTGAATAAAACCCTTGAGAGCTTCCTTGAATTGTTTGATGCTTGAAATCAGCATGCTTGAAACCACTAATGCTTCTTCTAATGCTTCCTTGCCCTTTACGATTTCCATGATCATATCACGTTCCATAAGAACCTTTTGATATCACCATCTATAAGATACTTTTGATCTTTGGCATTATATGAATTTATCTTGCCAATTGAAGGAAACATGAGTAACTAGTGCTTCATCTATCAAGGTAAATCCATAGCAAAATCGTGTGGAATATTTCCCGGATTTTACTAGTAACCAACAAGCTTATAATTGCATTGGTTCGTTCACGATGTAAGTTGTTTAATAATATCCTCATAACACGGAAGGTAATGTCATACTGCTTCCAAATTCCAGATTTTAGTATCCCTATCCACCATCTATGAAATAGTAAGATCACACTAGTCTATATTTGGAGGTCCCATAGGCCAAAGAGGGTGGGTTAAGGACAACCAAGGATCCTACCATACTCTAATGTTTTCTCCTTCTTCTCTTAACCACCCAAGACCTTTCCTAGAACGTCTATGCCAACTAAGATACTGCACCAACCATGAGATGATATGGCTGTAGTGGGGGCCTCCATAAATGGAACAACACCACAGTACTTTGTTGTTAGCATGTGTGCCATGAGGAACTTGGGATCCGCAACATTCTCCAGCCCAGCTTAGCCACCAGAGCGTCATTAAAACTCTCCATTTATCGAAAGCCTAATCCGCATGCATTCTTAGGGAGAACCAGCTTCTTCCGCGTTACTCAGCTCATTTTCTTTTTATTCGGGGAGGAATCCCACCATAATCTTGTCTTGCAGAATACACCCTTTCCTATCTCTAAAATCTTCTTCCAAGATATGTTTTAATTGATTTTAGTGGCAAAAATCTCCACTCCCACCTGACCTAAGTATGAATATAGTATCAGTTTTAAAGCTATAAAATGTAGTGTACAAGTACAAGTATTGTGATAGCTTTTCCCTCAACATGTCTTCTTCTTTAACTGTCCATAGTAACCTTTTTGGCTGATCATTAATAACAATAAAAGCTTCTCCAAAAGTTTTTTTTGAGCTTACTCCATATTAACCTCCAAATGAGAATTATTAGCCTTTAGTTGGTCGACATTTTCATGTACTAGATCAAGGGATCATGTAACTGCATCGATAATGGTTTTTCGGAAGAATCTTCTAGACAAATGATTTGTCTCGCCATGAACACATCTCCACTATTTACATTTGAAAATCCATATTGAACAAGTGGTTTTGTAGCTGCAATTACCAAGGTTCTCAATGGCCAATGGATCTCTTGGCTTGATCTTTAAACCAGCAATATGGGCAATACGACTTTACCAGATCTTCGGGCCTGCTTTAAGAACTTCTTTTGATTTCTAAAATCGATAATCTCCCCATTGGGCTCGTTTTCCCTTCTGGCCTTCTACCAAGTTCACCAGAACTCCTATGAACAGGAAGAGGGCATCCATTAGGAAAATATTTTATCAAAGCTAATGGTTATTCTTGGGATTAGGAGTAGTTGGGCGATCCGGAAAAACCCGGATACCTGGTGTCGAATCCAATTTTTTTAATATTCGAGCAAGAATAGAGTTTTTTTTTTTTTTAATTCAACCAAGTCTGAAACATGTATCAGCCATAAGAGTTGTCCCTGCTCCTTGGTTTCACTAGAAGAGACAAGAAATATAGTTTTTATTGGGTCTTTTCTTAGGTTGTGTACATGGAAGTTAAAAAAAATGGTTAGTCGAGCTTGATATGCCTGCCGGGAAAGTGGGACCATTTTTTGTCCATTTTTTTTATGCTCTTCACAAAAAAGGATGGTGAAGTACTAGAGTATTTATCCAATTCATTATACTTGTCACGATAGCGGACCAAGGGATACTTTGTAACATCTCGGTTTGTTTAGATAACATCACATTACCTCGAACCCACTTATCATAATGAAATAGAGAAACTATATTATGACTATCTTACTATACTAATCAATTAGACATTACAGAAAAAATCCTTCATGTCAACCCTTCATGCAAAAAGCACAAGTGCCCAAGACTTCAATCATATATAAGTGAGATCAAGAAGACTAGAAAGATCAACAGAGTCAGGTGCGTGGGCTTCACGCGTAGAGACCTCTCCCACAAAAACTTTGCAAAAAGTTAACCGCATCCACCAATCTTCTCGCCTCTCTGGTGACCGGTTGTGACCAGCTCCGCAAGAGGTCTAATCCCCTTTTACTTTTCCATTGATCAGTTTCGGTGTTAGAGCGGTTCTCCGCGTCTTTGAATGTTCCCTTTGGCTTGCAGTGAGTGGATTGAAGAATCTACCGTGCATGACGGCCAGTCATGGTGTTGTCAGCACTCTCCGATGTGCTCTCTTCGTTAGTCAATGGCGTGAGGCTAACGGCAGAGTTCAAGTGCCTTCAATATCTCCGATCTCTTTGCAAGAGGACGGCCATGATCCAGTGAGACCCATCATCTGTCCACACTGTATGGTTCTCGTCTCGTTAGACTTAGCAAGGGACTCGAGAGGTTTTTGGTGGCTTCAAAGGAGCATCCCAATGGATTAGAGTGGGCTATGATGTTCTATTGAATCAAGTCTCTGAATGCTCAAACAATCATGCCTCTCTTAGCCGGATAGGTTTCAATAGCATTGCTTCCGGTTCTGTTTTAATTTGGATTTTAAATTTGTCGATTAGGCTTGACAAATATGAGGGTTGCCTCTTCGTTTTGGTCATATTTATGGGAGGACATCATCAAATATGATGGGGAGAAGCCGTTGTGGCGCGTCACGTGTGGAAACCCATTTTTTCTTTTTAGAGGCTACGGTGGTGTGTATTTGGAGATTATTGCTACCCGTGGTGGCTTTTTTCGTCTCCAACTGATTACATTACTGGTATTTCTTGGCTCGATGTTTTGCTTTTAACCCATGATTTGGCTTTTTTCTCCCTATTGATGTTGTTGTATTTGAAGTGTCTGCGTTGCAATGCGTTTTTGTTGTGGTTGCTTTAGTACTATGTTCTAAAGGATCTAGTAAGACTAATGGTTTTTGGTGTAGCTTTGAGTTGCAAAATCTAGATTTGTACTAGCCGACATCGAGGTTTGAACTTAGTAGAGTGAGCTCACACCGTTCACATAATTTGGTTTGTGAGGTTCCATTTTGTGATAGCTCATGGAATCATTCGACGAGCCGCTCTCACATGACTAGGGAGGAGCTCTCACATGACTAGGGAGGAGTATGTGATCTAGGGCTTTGATTTCTTTGTCGTTGACGCCACAGTCTCGAGCATCTAGTGAAAGGCTTCTTGATATAGGCAGAAATACCCAACAAGACTTGAAGTTGTTATTACCGAGCATCATCATCGAGCAACTTGGAGAATCCATGCCCCAATGGAGTTCTATTTGAGCACATGGCATAGGGCTGATTATTTCCTAAAAAATAAAACCTAAGAAACTTATCTATCCAAGTAGAATCGTGAATACTGGAGTAAATCAAGTCGATGGACGTGTTGAACCTTTCGTAGACGAGAATCAAGGAGATCCTTCCACCATAGACCAATTCACTCGTACAAAAGACGGCATACTCAATGTTTTCCCAGAAACCATGTATTTTAGAGAGTTTGATCGAGCCAAAACCTATCAAGACCGAGCTCATTCAGAAGATGATCAAGAATCCATACTCGGAGACGAAAATTCAAGACCAACATATTCCAAATCAAGTTTCACTTGAGAATTCAGTCTCTGCTCATGTTTTCATCAGGAAATGCCATATAAAGAAGTTTATGATCGAGGAAAACCACGTCATTACCGAGCTGGTGTAGAAGTTGGTACACTTTACCCTAATTTGCAGATATCCGACCGGTTCAAGACAAGTGAACCACCTGATCAATTTGGGAATGAATTCTTGCTGTTTATTCTCATTCCTACTAGCTACACGCCATTTAGAAGCTTCAGAAATGGCACCACTTCTTTCCATTCGCCCAAGACCAAAGAAAGATAAACTTTCCTTTTTCGGAGGAGCCTTGCCTTCTATCACAATACCACACTCTATCCTTTTAATCCAGGCACTCCATCTCATCAAGATCATCATGAACGTCCATTAAACCCTAAACAAGAGCATATCACCCCCAGACTTCATCCCCATCACGCCACTCCTCAAGTCAAATGGCTAGAATATTCTCAACGGCTCTATCATTTATTTTTGTGATTTGTTTCTAGTTTTAGATTATTTCTGACCGTTGGAGGTCTGTACACTCGAGTCTATATAAACTTATCATCTCTTATATTTGTGTACACGCTTTTACGAAATAAGAAATTGTGTTGTTTTGTTTCAAAGTTTGTCTTGAATCAAATCGTTGTCCTTGCGAGTTCTAGGTTGTTTGTGGAATCAAACCACTTAGGTTTTATGTAGAGTCTTTGATCATCGCGAGGAATATCCCTTGGATCATATTCTCTAGTCCCCGTGATTGTGGAATCAATAATAAATCGGTTACTACTCATCTATCCATCTCTTCCGTCTAGTTGTGTCTTTCACTCCTTGTGTTTATCCTGATGGAATCCGAGGTCTACATCATTACTATCAAAGCTTAAACGCTCCTAGCTTACGTTTTTTTGAGTCTTTTCTCTTTTATTTTCTAGTTATTTCAGAATTTTTTTCGATTTCATTAAAAGAAAACTCTCAAATAGTTTATGTTTCTTAGATTAAGTTTTTCGTCTGTGTCAGCGTTTCAGTTTTATAAAATCCAAAAAAAATCATTAAAAACTTTGTCTTTTTTTTAGCTTCTCAAGACCCTATAAAAACCAGAAAGTCGCTTTTAATTTATAAATTCGTTTGATATTTTTCATTCATAAAATTTTAAACCGCAAAATTATGTTACTTTCTCTGTTTCGTGTTTTTTTGGAACTTTGATTTCTTGTTCTTATGTTCTCGTTGAAAATATGGGCATTTTGTTGTAGTGATATAGTTCATATTAGTTTCAATTACTTATTAAGCTTGAATAATTGATCCGTGAACTTATTGAATCGTACTATATACAAGCAATTGACCAAAACCTATATATTTGGTTAATAATAACAAGGGATTATTTAACCTCCGCATTTCAATTATATAACAAATATATAATAACCTTTCAAACTCTTTTCTCGTAAATAAAATTGTGTTGGAACCTGCTAGTTAAACCAACGTTATCAAAAAAACTTTTATTTCTAAAATCTAATTTACTTAAAAAAGTAACTTCTTTCTAACTTTTTTCTTTTTTCAAATTTTTTTTCAAAAGTGATCTTCCAAATCAACATTTCTTCTTCATTTTTTTGTAAATTCGTCGGCCATCATCGATTCTGACATTAGCCGTACTCTTTCTAATTATATTATAAGATTTATCTATAAAAAAAACTTCATTATTTAGAGACGGTAAATTAGAAAGACACGAATATAGGCGTTATTTTGGGTGATTACATTTCTCCTCTTCATGGTTTTGCCGGTTATGTTTCACCAGCGATCTATGTGATTTCGCCTTTGAGTACCGATATTCTTTTTCACACCACAATTAGTTGGATTGGTATCTTTTCAAAGTGTCTCTTCAACACGTGGTGTTTGTTTATGTGTTTTGCCGACAATCTCACTATGTTTATCATGTATTACAGTTTAATAGATTAGATGGAGTGGAAAATAAGTCATATTTTCCACTCTGGATTTTTATTTGTGTTAGTTATTTTATGTCTCTCTTCGTAGAGTTTGATTCCGGTGAAGTTATCATTCATGGTGCTTCTTTCGGTTATTTTTGTTGGTTTGTTAAAGTTTAGGCGAAAGACAAATTCATACAGAGACAACCATTGCTTGTGGAGTTTGAAGTCTTCATGCAATAGTGTTTTGATATTTGTGAAATTCTTATAGTGCGTCATACTTGGATGATAATCAAGAATCGCAATGGTTGAATTCGAATACGGAAAACGAACTTAACAAATTTGTTAATCTATTAGCGAATAAAATTTCTAAAGTTGAAACATCGTCAATTTTACTTCTTATATTGTATCGTTTTTTACCTTCTTTTTAGAAGTATATATATATGCATACTATCTTTATATTACTGTAAATTTTTTCGAAATGATAATAATATTTATACGTTAAAAAAATCCAACGTTATCAACTAGCTAATGTCACACTGTGTTTGATAAATCAAATATGAACAATCAGGGTCACAAGTCTAATAAATATAGAGCGGCCAAAATTTTACACTCGTGATGCATGTAAATTGATATTTTATAGCATTTCACATATGATAATAACATCCAAAACACCTAAAATAATCCTTTAATTCATCTATTATGTTAGAAAAAGTCTACCATTACAACATATATAAATAATTGTGGTAAGTATATAATCATGTAATAAGAAATATCAGTTATATTTACATTGAAAACACTAAAAACATCCATCAAAATGAAAACAAACCATGATTATAAGCAAAATTTATTCAGATCACAAACACTTCATAACAATACACATAATATTTTAATGAAAAAAAAAACAATACACATAATATGATAGAAAATGCTGCTTCCCGTGACTAAAATATAGAATGCATGAAACAACCAGATGTTTTCCTGGCATAGCCAGATTTAGGTACAGTAGCAGCGGCAGGGAAAGTCATTCAACGGCGTCTAGCGGCGGTCTCACGCTGGCAGTTGAAGAAAACAGCAGCGACGGGGAGGCCAAGATCGTTTTCATGAGCAAACTCTCGAGTGTTGAATTGGTCTCTATAAGAGGGCACAGATACTACACTTCCTCTCCGGTTCTGCTTGAACAACAAATACACGAATCGGTGTATCCCTATGTTTGGCCGAGGCATCTCGTACCCTATTATCTCCTTTCCTGTTTTGTATTTCTATATTAAAATCTTTGGATATGAAATATATGTATATGAAACTTATTATATATATAGTATGTTATTTATATCTAAGGATTTGTATAGGACTTACCAAATGACACATCAGTTGTCCCTGGGATATCAGTAACAATCCTGATATTGATCATTGCAAGAAAAATGTTATGTATTTATGTATAAAATTAACCATATGTCTCTTAAAGAAATTTTTTGGGCTCTTAACAAAAATTGCAAGGAACAAATTTTACCAGTGCAAATGCTCTCTCAGATAAGGATCACTAGGTCCAGGAACATCAGGATCAGTCATGACCTGTTTGAAATATTCGATATTCATGAATACATATCTACACGTGACACATCTTATATATATACGTAGATAAACATATAACATACATGTATCCGACACAAACTAATTCGTTCTGCAAATCTATTATATAACTGCAAAAATACAACTGCATATGAATATAATATAACTAATGAAATCTCATGTTTTTATGTACACAAAAATTCAATTAAGTCCCATAGTTAGAGAGGAAAGGGTTTTAAATTCAGCTAAGTTATTTATACCTGTAAGTGAATAAGATTTATATTTATACATGTAAAGCAATGCGTACCAAAGTGAAGAATGATCTCATGTCACCTCCATGAACTTCAACCTTAGGTTTGTTTGTAACTGCGGATGGGAAAAGTTCATGGCCATTGTAGACTTGCTTGTCGGAGTTATACGTCACTGTCATCTTCACCGCCTGCAAACAATTGTCCACAACGTCTCCGATCACTCTCCCAACCATAAGCGGGTCTGACGAAATCCGGGCCATCTCGATTGCTTGGTTAAGATTTTATAAGAAGAAATAAAGAATAAATATGAAAGAAAATAAGGAAATAGTGTTTTAAGTTTGATGAGCTTTTTGTGTTGGTGTGGGGAGAGACAAGGTTGGGCTTGCTTTAGTTCTGCTTTGGGGGGATATGTTAGTGTTGATTTGATGAAGCATAAAGTGAGAAGGACATGTATTTATAGAAATTTTAGAGAAGAAATGGCTGTAATGCATTTGATTTGACGTTTAGATCCAAGGAATATATTTCTTTTTTCGTCAATCTATGTCTCACAGAATTTGCTTTTTTTTTTTACCTACGTACATAGATGATAGATCATACCATGCACCAAAAATATAACCATTTTTCTTGGATTTTTTTTTTCTGAGCATAGCTATTTCTGTGTTGGCCAACAGATTATTTCTGTATAGGTTTATATCGTACGTTATGATTCTATAGAAAATGTTGAATCCTAATAAGAAAAAGAAAATAGCTTTTTCCCTAGGAGAAAGTATTAACATGTTTTTGATTTAACAAAAGAAAGTTACATGTTTTATTTGTTTTTGTATATTTGCATGTTACATAAAAGGTATTTACATGAAAATGATATAAACCGTCACTGAAGTCGTAATTATCAAACAACACAATATGTGAAAGATTGCTTTATAAAGAAAAATAAAGAAAACCAGCTGTTATCTGAAAAAAAAAGAAAAAAAAAACGCTTCAATGGATTCCGTCGTTATTGTAACTCATTAATTTTTTTTCTTTTGGTAAGAAAATAAATATGTATTTTATAATAAGTTATGTTCGAATAAGAGAAGATCCAGACCCGGGAAAAAAGGAAAAGAGAAATGTAATACAGCCAAGTTCCTCTCTAGCCATTATTTAAACAGGAAGAATGCATTTATTGGTGGAATTGGGAATTTAGCTTTTTCTGTTTCTTTTTTTTTTATCTTAATACATTAAGAGGACTGATATTCTTCATTTATTTTAGAAAGCATCGCCATACGTCGCACGAGTATCTGCTAGACGAAAAGGATGGTCTCTTCGTTTTCTAGTTTCAATGTGCCCAAAGGGAAGAGAACGTCATGTTATTGATAGCGGTTGTAATAACCAAATAACTAAAAAAAAAACAAGAACAAGAATAATGGCAATAGTGACTTATCCCATGTATATAACAATAGATCGATTAAATTTCGTATCGATGAATATTACTTTTGAGAATATTTTATCCATGACCGCAGATAAAATATTGTAAGAAAATAAATTTGTAGACATGTATCTGTTTTCATCATTTTTATATGTTGTTGCATAATATCATCTCTAAATGTACAAATAGTACTGGATTGCATACAATTGAACATGCATTGAAAAGTTATATGAAGATACCATGCTGTTTATTTGACCTTGTTTGAATTTAGTTAATTAGTATTGTTATTGAGCTACTATTCTGATCCAATCTGTAATTTATGTGTTGGATCATCGATGTCTACAATTTATGTATTCAATTTGTCTGTACATATCTTTTTAATGTAAAATACTATGTAGATGGGCGCCTATGAGTTGTGTAATTGTAAATATTAAATTTAACTGTATTTAGTGGAGGTAGATGAATTAACTTGTTATGTCAAAAATTTTTTTATGGTAAATGGGACAGTTTTCGGCCGAAACACATACATCTAAACAAAACTAATAACCAAACTTAACACAACATTGAACCATAGAGATGTCATATTCTATAAGTTTTCAATATGGGTGGATAAACCAATGATGAATTCAGGGTCAAACATATTGGAAGACGAGTATGCTCGTGGTATAATACGAGTTCATGGAATTGGTTGTAAATCAACAGGAAGCGAAAAAAACTCGTGAGTTGAAATGTCCATGTTCTATTTGTGTGAATTCACATAATATTAAGATAGAAATTGTTTGTAGGCATTTGTATTACAATGAGTTTATGCCAGGTTACAAGATTTGGTATCTACATGGAAAAACAAATTATGATTATACTAGTACTAGTGAATCATATGTTGCAAATAGCTTAGGAAAACATAGAACGAAAGTAGATTTTGGTGTAGATATCGTTGTGATGGTGAATGATGTATTTAGAAAGAATATGCAGTCGACCGTTGTAGATAGAGATAGAGTTGAAAACCCAAATTTAGAAGCACAAAAGTTTGTTGATATGTTAGATGCAGCGAAACAACCGTTATATAGCGGTTGTAGAGAAAGTCATTTGTCTTTATCATCTAACAGTAGAATGATGATATTAAAACAAAGTACAATAGAACCGACTGCTATATCCGTTGGAAATGTCTGTTTCCAACGGATTTCTGACAAATATAACTATATGATTCATGCTACTTTTTTGTGATTAGAATACACACTCTTTTCCATAGATCTATTTGCCACTAACCAATTTTCTTTAAAAAAAATTCTCCAACTTTACCTAGCTGTTTAACCATTTATGTAGTCACAAATAAGTCTCTTCGTCTTGAATTTGATATGAATTCTTTTCAGTAGCCTTCTTAGGCACTAAAAAGCGAATTTGTTCGTAAAGTTTTAAAAACAAATTCGAACCTATGAGTGGATGAAAAATGGCAGATTTACCAATATGGTCCTTAAAATTCCTCAATTATTTTCTGGACAGAATAGAACATACATGCCTGCGATTTATTCAATTAATTATATACCTTAGTCATCTGAGAAATGTTAAAGGAAAAAGAATGGAGCACTTTTCTTCCTTTTTCCAAGTGTCAGTGTCGACCTTGAATCGCAGGCTTCACAGCTTTGGTTGCTTAGTGTTTTCCCTCCTTTTATTGTCCCCTAATTTTATACATTAAAAAATAAAGAAAGTCAGAAATTTCAAGTGTCATCATTCTATTTATCAATCGAAACATCACTTTTTCAGTAAGGGTAATATAAAAATTAAATATTTCTAGAAAAGTATTAATATTGGAGTATGAGGAAAAGAAATATATTCTCTGTTAGGTGGTGGATGTATCGCAAAGAATAAATCCGGAAACAACTAATATTATTCTTTGCACTTACCATTTTTGGAAATTTTGATGTTAGGCAGCCCACAACCACAAAGCGTTTCCCACACATAGAAAGGCTGACCAATTGTGAAAGATCACTTCAACTTCAGAAAGATATTCATTTCGTCTGTAACCATTCTTTTCTTTATATATAATTTATTTCCTTTTCCATAAAAAAACTTTGAAGTAGACAAACGAGATCTGGGTTTCCTCTTATAGAAACCCTGATGCCATCTAACTGTCTTCTGATTACACGTTTCAAGTGTACTTTGCATGTGATCGTGATAATATTTAATTATCTTCACTTAAATATGTTTTCTATACTGGAGCATATGCACCCACAACGATTATGACAATGACAAAGTATTGAAAACGCAACATTTCATATTCGCAAGGCCTCTGAGAAAACTTTTCTTCTCAAGTAAAGGAAAACCGACCCTTCTAACACTAAAAAGATACCTTATTTCTTAGAATCAATTACACTACCTTTTTTTAAAAGGAAAAATTAAGAGGAGTGAAATAGTTCCACGCACATCAATAAGATCTATGAATGAATTAACAACCAAAACGAATGTAAAAAAATGCAATTAAATCTTAACTAAAAACATAAAACATTATCCAATTATAAAAAGAATAAACCAAACAGCACCAGAAACAAACTTGATGTGTCCCATCTATAATCGCCGATGAGTTTATCAAATTTTTCTATAGTTTTGCTGAGACTTTAAGAAAGATCAATTGGTTCAACATCTTCAAAAAACATCACTCGACTCATGAAGATTAAAACCATATTGAAAAACATTATTTCATTTAAACGATCAACACCCCTATAAGGTTACGACATTTTTGCCATCGGTGTATCTTGGTGAGTGAAATTGTATGACTTTACTTAATTAAGCCGCTAGATCTCCTCTGGAGAACCGAGGAAACTCCAACTTAACCAGCTTAGACAGAAACATTGGTTGGTTCGTTTCAGTCCGGTCGGTGGGTGGTTGATGTTGCTGTCTTCATGTCGTCTCCCTCTAGATGTATTAGATCTTCCTTAAACGATATCAAATGTTTTCATGAACTTGTTAATTAATGCCTCAAGGCTCAAAGTGTATAGTTTATCGCTAATGCCTAACTTCATCTTGGGACTTGGCTAGCTCCTTTTGTAAATCTCCAAGCCTTGATTTTAAAATCTCGACTCTATTTTAATTATTTGCCATATACCATAACGTAAATTGGATTCAATGAGAAAAGGGAAAGAAAAAAAGTTTTTATTTTTTTTATACCACAAAGTATGGCCTGGACAAAAACTGAAATGGAAGAAAGAACGATTTGATTCCACGATTCATGGTCCGGATCAAAGCTAAAAATTGAACTTCTGTTAGGAGTTCCAATCTATATGTAAAAGATACACAAATATCTCAAATTTTATCTACTTTTCATTTCTAATATTGGGTTCAAATAGTGAAGATAAAATTTTAGAAATGCTACATATATATTCCTCCGTTTCATATTATCTGTCGTTTAAGGTTTTTCACACTTATTAAAAACCAAATGATTTTTCTGTTTTATCTTTAATTAATGTTTATTTGATTTTATTTTATTGGTCAAGACATTAAAACAAGAGGGACAAAGCTAATTTTTTTTATCAAACATTTGTATTGAAAACATAAAACAAAACGAATTTTAACTTCTAAAATGATAAGTAAAGGTGTTAAACCAGATTAACACGCCTCATTTAATCCGTCCACGGCGGATTGAATTTAGTTGCGATTTTTAGCGCGTTGGTCGGCTAAAACCCACAGGTTCAAACTAACAACCCTAACCCACCCACATCACAACCATGAGTTTTTGAAATTAAGATATCAAAACAAAAACAACATCATTGCCAAAAAATTGATAGTTTTATTATAACAAATATACTATAGCTAGCAATAATTTTACAGAAAGTATATATTATTATAACAATATAAGACATACTTATTTTGCTATAGCTTAAATAACCATTTAAACAATTAAGCAAACAGTTTTTCAATAATTATGATTGGTCACTAAAAAAAACATAAATCAGTAAAAGCTCTTATAAAATAAATTAAACTACTATGAGTATATTTCATTTTTATCCGAAGCCAAAACAAATAGTTTCACAAACTACTAAAAACTGAAATAAATAAGAAAAATTTATAATGGTTATTGTGTCATCTAACTCTATTTTAATATTTCATATGTAGTATACACATAACAAATTTAATATGGTATATGATTATATAAATGTATAAAGTATATGAATATTTTGATCCGTGGGATAACCCATAACTCGTGCGGATCCAACCTGCAAAGACCATAGACCGTGATGGACAAACCTGCAACACCCAATTTTTTTGAGTTTTAGAAATATGAACCCTAATCCGCCTCATAGCAGTGAGAATTAGGTGTAAACCTGTGAGTTTTTAATCCTAATTGACACCCCTAACGATAAGTAATATGAAACAGAGGGAATATAAGATAACAACATAGTGGAAAAACATATTAAATGGAAGCAAATTAGGTCTTCCGATTACTCGGGAATAATCCAAAATTTTATGGGATATTTCCGTGCATGGAGTGTCACCTAAGGTGAGGTAAATCAACTACGATTTTTTTAAGTGTCTTTATTTATTAAATGATAATGACTCCATCTATTAAGTGGTGTCATAAGAAAATCCTTCAACAGTTATATGTACGATTCAAAATACTCTATTAGTTATACACAAATACGCTTAAGCACGTCCGACCTAACCCGATCCAAAATCCACAAAATTTGTGGATATTTAAATCCAGCTCAAGCAGGCCCGCAAAAATCTGAGCCTATATTTCTAAGCCTGACCCGACCCGACCCGTACTGGGTTATAGGAATATCTCCCACTCTTTCGAGTTTTTCTTAAATCGAAATAAAAACTAATTTAAAATACATTGTATTTTTAAAAAAATTGTATGTATTATTGTTATCATATATAAAAGTTTTTGGTTTCAACAACCATCATTACTTCTGTAGTTTATATTTGATTTTATGTATTTGTCATATACGAAATTTGAAAATTGTATCAGAGTACTAAACTATTTCATTGAAAAATGGTGCTTCTATAAAATTGAGTAATTTTAGATTTTAATAACCACCGATAGGTTACATCTAATCCAACTTAATTTTAAAACAAATGTTTCAATAAAATAAATCAAGATACGTTGTATTAAATCCATTCCAAATGAAACATAAAAATTGTTTCAGCGCATTTTATGTTTGATATGTTTGAATATGTTTGAACATAAAAATCAAAACACATTATTATAGGAAGTAGAATATAGATTTGAATATGTTTTAGTGCATTTTAAATCTTTATTTGAAAATTTCATTTGACGTTTCATTTCCATTTAACTCCTCATTATTTTTTAGAAAGAGAAATCCTTTGAGTTACTTGGTCAAACTTAAATCTCTTGAAACATCAATCTTTTTGGAAAGTTCTAGAAGCATTAATCCAGATTATTTGTTTAAAGCAAGAGATTTTTTAGAATGCTCCAAACAAAAAATTTTGAAAGAAAATTCTCATAGGTATACCTTTAAACAAATATTCATGGTGGAGGATGCCAGTAATCCAATATGTACATTTCTTGAAAAGGTGGCCAAACAAGAACTGGATACTACGCAACAACACATACAAAAAGATTCAAAAATTGTCAAGACGGTTTCAAAGAAAAAGTCTTAATCCCAAATTTCATTATGTTGAACCAACTGTAGAAGACGAAGACATCGAAAGTGATGGAGGTAGGCAAGATTTCTGAAGGCATTCATGGCTTACTGAGCAATTGCTCAACCCAGAAGCTACACTTCCTACTATAATCGAAAAGCATAGTCAACCTTGGCCATTACCGAGAGCTAAAAGTATGATAATCTCCAACATTTGACACTTTAATTGAACATATTCATAATGAATTATTTGGTACAAAAGATCATTATACTATCCAATAAGAGAGACAACCTCCTTGGATATCTAGCCAAAATCGATACAGACATTAATGATTCATATATTGAGTCGATATTCTCTATTGATGATGAACCAACTAATTAATGATACAGATCTTGCATTGGGAATAGAACAAGAAGATGAATCATTAGAAGAATTAGACACTGAAAACGAAGAAGATAAAGATGATCAGTTCATACTATTCAGTATGTATACTCTTGATGCATACAAAGCAAAATAGACAAAGGAAGTAAAAATGGGGGTACATATCACATCAATCTCCAAATGCCCAGATTTACATATTTTCCACTAAGTATGATAAAATCATACAAGTCATTGCTTATTGTGGTACATGAGGATATCATCCATCATCAAGCCATATATTCTCCCTTCTACACATTGTAATCCAAGCTAAGTAGCCTTCAACGCAGCCAATGGCCAAATATTTCTCAAATATTTCACATCTCATAAATCAGTAAGCCCATATACATCCATTTTTAAAGCTTTTGTCGTCTTCCCCACTGTCATAAATTGCTTATGTGATGTAGATCTTTTGTCATAGGATATATATTTTTATTTTATATTTATTTACTTCAATCATGTAGATTATATAGTCAGGGTTGGATTTTAGCCATGCGTGCTGATCATGAAGCTTGACAGGACTTGTCATATTTCATCAGCAAATCCAAATGGATACATGTTCATGTTGTGCCATTGTGATGTGTGTGGACAAAAAAACATGTTGTCAATATCAGATTCTTCCAGGTCATTTAGTGTTGCCATCATGTTTGTTTTTTTGTGGAAGTTACTTCCGTCAAAAGCATTACCATTATAATTTTTCAAGATGTGAGCTTCATATCGCTTTTGGATCATGATTCCTCTGTCTTTTAGATCTTTGATGAAGTAGAAAATATGCACCTAAGTACCTAATAAGTAACAATATTTATTATGGGTATTATCGGGATTTTAACTAAAATATTACTTATTTTCATTCATTTTATTTGTCTGTTCATTTGGAATACTCATTCTGATTTTCCAAGAGATATTTACAAATAACTCAAAATTTTAAGAGATAATACTAACGAGATATGGAATTTATCTTCGTTATACTTTTGAGATTGACCTTAAAAAAAGAGTGAAATCCTCTTATATAAAAACCGATCTACTCTCATACCATTCCATTTTTTATACACATTAACAAATATTCTTTTTCCTCTAATCTATGAAAAACTCCATCGTCATCGTACCAGTACTTTGCTTCTGACTCGTCGTTTTTTTTACGACAACCGTTGAAAAATATAGGATAAAATTGGAAGGATGGCCAAATCCGTCTGAGTATCACAAACAATATTATGTTTTTTAACACTACCTACATATTTAGCTATGGAGATTCCAAAGTCTGGAAATGTACTTATAGCGACAGATCTGCTCCAGCCATTTCTATCTCCAATCCTGGATCACCGAATCCATCAAAAACATCTCCTACGCCTCCAACTCCCAAAATGCCTCCGCCACCAGCAACACCATCTCCACCACATCCAACTCCCAAAAAGTATTTGTCGTCGCCAATACCGTCACAAATGATTGTTATTGCGTTGTAGTTATCTTGAATGTGACAAAGATTGATAATACTTCTTGTGCACGCAAGTGCTCTTGCCACCATGTCTTCCTCACTGTCAGAAATTTCTTATGTGATGTAGATCTTTTGGCATGGGATAAATTTATTTATTTTATATTTATTTCCTTCAACCATATAGACTAGATGGTCAGGGTTAGATTTTGGTCATGCTTGCTAATCATGAAGCTTGACAGGACTTATCATACTTCATCAGCGAATCCAAATGATAAATATACCTGTTGTGCCAGTGTGATATGCGTAGACAAAAAAAAACATGTTGTCAATCTCATATTCTTCTAAATCATTTAGTGTTGCCATCATGTTTACCCTTTTGTGGAAGTTACTTCCGTCAAAGGCATTATCATAATAATTTTTCAGGATGTGAGCTTCACATCGCTTTTGGATAAAGATTCCTCCCTCTTTTAGATATTTGATGAAGTAGAAAATATGTACCTAAGTACCTAACAAGTAACAATATTTGTTACGGGTATTATTGGGATTTTAACTAAAATATTACATATTTTCATTCATTTTATTTGTCTGGTTATTTGTTACTCATTCGTATTTTCCAAGAGATATTTACAAATAACTCAAACTTTTAAGAGATAATATTGATGAGATATGGAATTTATCTTCATTATACTTTTGAGGTTGACCTTCAAATAAAGAGTGAAATCCTCCTTTATATATAAATTGATATAGTCTTGTACCATTATATTTTTTAATACACATTAAAAAATTCTTTTTTTTCCCTAAACCATGAAAAACTTCATCGTCCTCGTAACGGTACCTTTCTTCTGACTCGTCTCTTTTTTGACGATAACCGTTGGAAAATATTGGATAAAAATGGAAATATGGCCAAATCCATCTGAATATTCACAAACGAGATTTTGTTTTTAACACTATCCACATTTTTAGCTATGGAGGTTCCAAAAACTGGAAATATACTTATAGCAACGTATATACTTCAAGCATTTCTATCTCCAGTCCTGGATCATCGACTTCATCAACGCCATCTCCTACGCCTCCGACTCCCAAAACGCCTCCGCACCACCAACACTATCTCCTCCACCTCCAACTCCCAAAAATCTCTGCGGTTGCCAACACCGTCACAAGTGATTGTTATTGCTCTATAGTTATATTGAATGTGACAAAGATTGATAAAAATTCTTGTGCACGCATGTGCTCTTGCCACCATGTCACTTCATTGAACAAAAAGAGCCATTAGTATAGTAATTTGTAGTGCGAGTTTCTCCTTGTCATGATGCACTTTGCCAAATATTGTTGGAGTTGGTTCTTGCGGAAAAAAATTATGTTTAAGCTGGTAAAGAAGGAATATATCGGAGCTATGGATGTACAACTTTAGGAGACTATGCAGTGTATTGATTATTTCGTAGACCAAAATAGTGTCTAATATTTTTATTGTAAACTTTGTGGCATTATTGCAATCGTGTCTTTAGAGATTCTTCAAATGGATTCTCTCGACTTAGGGCATAAATCATTGGGATGATTGTCAAAAAATTTCGTTAGTTTTTGGATAAGAAATCTGGGAGGAAGTTGTCTTTCCCTTTGATATGCTTGACTTTAAACCTCCACTGTGAAAACTCACTCGCCCATCTAAGTAATTGTTCTTGTTGTAGAACCCTTAGCTTGAACTCGATCATTTTTGGGAATGAGGACATATCCATTTCTATGAGAAAGTGTTGACCAACCAAATAAAATGTGAACTTTTCTGTTTCTCTTTTGACTGCAAATGCCAATTGAAAAAAAAGTAAATATGGCATACCAATTGACGAAAGAAAAAAAACAGGTGTACCTATCACATCCATCTCCAAATACCAAGATTTACATATTTCCATCAAATATGACAAAATCATACAAGTCATTGCTTACTGTGATACATGAGCGATCTAATCCATATAGACTAGATGGTCAAGGATGGATTTTGGCCATGCGTGCTGATCATGAAGCTTGACAGGACTTGTCATATTTCATCAGCAAATCCAAATGGATACATGTCCTTGTTATGTCAGTGTGCTGTGTATGGACAAAAAAATATGTTGTCCATCTCAAAGTCTTCCATGTTATTTAGTGTTGCAATCATGTTTGCCCTTTTGTGGAAGTTACTTCCATCAAAAGCATTTATTTATTTTCAAAATGTGAGCTTCATATCGCTTTTGAATCATGATTCCTCCCTTTTTTAGATTTTTGATGAAATAGAAAAATATGGACCTATGTACCTAACAAGTAAAAATATTTGATACGGGTATTATCGAGATTTTAACTAAAGTATTACATATTTTCATTCATTTTATTTGTCTATTCGTTTGGAATACTAATTTTTTTTACAAGAGATATTTACAAATAACTCAAAAGAGATAATACTGATAAGATATATAATTTATCTTCGTTATACTTTTGAGATTTGTCTTAAAACAAAGAGTGAAATCCTCATATATATATAAACTGATCTAGTCTCATACCATTTTATTTCTTCATACACATTTATTTCTTATGTTAGAAATTGGTTATGTGATGTAGATCTTTTGGCATGGGATATATTTATTTATTTTATATTTATTTCCTTCAACCATATAGACTAGATGGTGAGGGTTGGATTTTGGTCATGCAATTGATTATGAATCTTGACAGGTCTTGTCATATTTCATCAGCTAATCAAAATGGATACATATCCCTGTTGTACCAGTGCGATGTGTGTGGACAAAAAAACATGTTGTCCATCTTAGATTCTTCCAGGTTATTTTGTGTTGCCATCATGTTTGCCCTTTTGTGGAAGTTACTTTCGTCAAAAGCATTATCATTATAATTTTTCAGGATGTGAGCTTCATATCGCTTTTAGATCATGATTCCTCCTTCTTTTAGATCTTTGGTGAAATAGAAAAATATGGACCTAAGTACCTAACAAGTAACAATATTTGTTTAGGGTATTATCAAGATTTTATATAAAATATTACATATTTTCATTGATTTTATTTGTCTCTCCATATAGAATACTCATTCTGATTTTCCAAGAGATATTTACAAATAACTCAAACTTTTAAGAGATTATACAAACGAGATATGAAATTTATCTTCGTTATACTTTTGAGATTGACCTTAAAACAAAGAGTGAAATCCTCATATATATAAACTGATCTAGTCTCATACCATTCTATTTATTAATACACATTAACAAATCTTCTTTTTTCCCCTAAACCATGAAAAATCAATCGTCCTCATAAAATCTCCTTGCCTTTTGAAGAAATTTTCACTGATGATAGGGTCTTTGAAACTTTCTTTAATTCCTTCACTGCCTTGGTGTAGTTGTGACTCCTTAGAGGAGCATCTTTTTGAGTTGTACATAGAGGACTGACATGGGTTTTGCTAGATCATGAATGAAGTCCGCCATGTAATATACAATTTCAAGAAACTGTGGATATGCTTGAAAGAGAGTTTTTCGTAAGGGAATTCATCAAGTTGGGTGGAAATGTGAGGCTGAAGGTGATGTTGCCCTTTTGAGATATGCATGCCAAGGAAGTTGACTTTCGTTTCTCCAATCACCATTTTTTCTCAGTGAGCTTAATGCCATACTGACACATAATATTGTGGAACTTCGTCAATAGTGATGTATGAGAATCAATGCCTAGGTAGAATAGTAGAATATCATCAATGTAGACCAATGTATTAGGGAGAATAGGTTCAAATATCTTGGTCATGGTTTTTCTCGGGCTACATGATTAAATCTAAAGTTTATGTGTCTAATCTACTTAGAAAATACTTTATATTTGGATTTGACATCCTACACAACCTCAAAAGTGTATCTTGGCATTCAAAACGTCTCAAACACAAAAATCACCTATTACCTTGGACCACAATCTCCCATTTCTACCCAATGGAAATCATGAATCTTATCAGGGATGAAATTTTCAACACCACTTGCGCCACCTCCCACTCAAAATTCCTTTCAAAATGTTCTTCACCACTATAGAAGAATTAAACTTCTTCATATTATTACCATTCAAGAAGAATGAATATGTCAATCCAACCAAGTCAAGTCACCCATGAATGAACCTGAATCATTATAACATTGCACTTGAAGAAATAAATCAGCTCCAAAAGGAAACTCTCATTGATAAAACTACTTCACCATGGACATGTGAAACATTCTACGTCAACAAAAGAGCTTAACAAGTTCGAGGAAAGTTTAGGTTAGTCATTAACCACCAGCCATTCAGTCATTTTCTTGTTGTTGACAAATTTCTTCTACCGAAGAAAGAAGTCATGTTCCGAAGACTCTCACAAGCACAAATCTTCTCCAAATTTGATCTAAAACCAGGTTTTTGGCCATTTGGAATCAACCTAAAAAATAATCATAAGACAGGATTTTCATACCAAATCGTCATTTTCACTGGAAAGTCAAGCCATTCGGTATGAAGATAATTTCTTCGTTATTTCAAAAAGCCTAGTGAATAAGTTAAGTGTGAGAAATTTTTTTTTGATAAGAGATTTTCTATTAAAATTGCATATGGAAGTGTTACATGAGGAGAAAATACACGAAGAACAGCTCTTAAATTTACGTACTAACACAAGCAACCAATATAAAGATGCAAAAAGGATACTAAAAGGATAATTGGATCTAATCGAGCACTAGACCCGTGAGGAAATTCCACCCAAGCAAAGAGTGTAATGAATCAAAGAACTCCAAAGTTAGCGGCGCCTATAGAATTGTTGAGGCAGAAACTTAACACTCGAGTTAGATCAGAAATCACCTAGCCGAGAAGAATTTACGAAGCTAACACTAGCGCAAACAATCCTCGCAAACAATCAGAGCTTTCTGAGACCATATGCATAACCAAAGCAGAGAAACTCAGAATCAAGGGAATCAAATGCCAAATAGCGCAATAGAGATCACAAACACAACTTAACATGGCTATTTGCATCAGACCATAAGCAAACTCGAGACAACATAAGTGGTACTAGCAAACATGATAGGCACTCAAACTAGACTTGCCTTAGACAACGGAGGCAATGCGTCAAGCAGAGTAAAGGCGTCACCCCCACAAGCCGAGAGTAGGTACATGAGGCTCAACCCGAGAGGACAACACCTGTAATCTCTCATCACAAACACTCCAAACAGGAACAAGACACAGATGACTCCAACCAGCTTTGAACTATCAAACTGACTTGGTAATGTACCGGCTGGAAGAAACACACACGACACAAGTCGACAATGGCAAGGTTGGGGAGGGTAGAAAGAAACGCCTCAACCAGAACCAACCTGAGCTTGCGCGCTACAAACTGTGTGAGAATTCTATCAAGTCTTGTAATATTTTGAGTGTTCTTATTAATATAAGTTTCCATCTCTTTTGATAATCCCTTTCATCCCTTCTTATACATCCTTTAATTCTGAGTAACCTCTATTGTGGTTGTATCGAGTATGTGTCTGTAAATTTAATTGATACCCCTATGTACACTATACACATGCATGCTAAAACTAGATCTGTTGTATACATTTTTTGTAAACTCTGTTTTTTATATAAATTAAACTCTGTTCTTTTAAGTTGGATAACTGATCAAAGGGTTTTATTTACATTAAGAAGACTGGTTGATAAAAAATAATAGTTTTCATCGTAAACTCTACAAAATACAATAAAACTTAATCTTTATCTTTCTTTTTCAAAGATAATTTTCATTTATTTATGCTGGACAATGTTTTTATCTTTTCAAATTATATATTTTGTAGACTCATCTCAAATTCTAATAAATTTTTGAATATATATCAAAATATGATAAATTATTATCATATAATGTGTTACTCTTTGATACAATTTTCCACTGTGATTTCTATTTACTCTCAAAACTTTGTTGTCATTATTCTATATTCCTTTTTTATTAAAAACACTTTCTCATTTTTGCTAACTTGATTTCTATTTACTCTCAAAACTTTGTTGTCATTATTCCATATTCCTTTTTTTATTAAAAATACTTTCTCATTTTTGCTAACTTAATAGTATTTCCAAACAATCTTTACCTTACATATATTTTATTGTTTGGCAAATTCAACATTAAGTTACCTAGATTTTATAATAAGATAAATTAAAAAAAACTTATTTGACTTTTATTTGTATAGATAAGTTTTTCCTATTACCATTTTATTTTGCAAATTATCTCTCATAGCCACGTACCAAAATCTTATTATTAATGATCATCTTAAACTATTGAATATTATAAGATCATGATCCAATCCAATATGCATGCAATTTTTATTAATAAAGATCATGCAAAATCAGTAACTAGATCATTTTCTCCCGCTATATAAAGATCTCTCGATAGAGAAATAAACCGACAAAATTCTCAGAAAATTTGAGAGGTTTGCTCGTCAATGCTTCTCTCTGAACTACAATTAGTTGTTTTATTCTTTAGGTTAATTGGTCGTAAAAGCCATGAAGTATTCTTCGGTTATTCAAAAATAGTATAAGAAGGATCAAGGAACATTATTAACACTTTTTTTTAAACGTGTAGAGGCCATAAGCTGACGAAATTCCAACAACTAGGAAGTGGTTTATGTCAAGAAAAAAACCATTATTCTAACGAACTGCATCATTCATAGAAAGGCCAGGATCTCCAAGACTCGAACAATAATGGGAAATTTGTGTGGAAAGCTCAGAGGTGGAAATAGAAATTGTTCGACACGTGACGGAAGCATGTTCCGATATGATTCTTTTAGTTACTCTCAGAATTTTGACGATGGAATACGAGAAAATCATGTGGAAGTTCCCCCGCCTATTACACCTCCTCAATCGGAAAATCTTCTGGGGAGATAAAGGATGTAAAGAAAGTTTGTTTAGAAATTTAAGAATATAATTTTCTTTAGTCATGTAACATAATCAACTATGTACATTAAAAGATATTTGCATTAGTCGTGTAACATAATCAACTATGTACAACCCTGTTCTTTTCAGAGTCAAAGCAACAAGATATTTGCATTATTCGTATAACATAATCATCTTCTTTTTGATACAATCTTGAAAATTATGATCAGGGTTTCGATGTTGATTACTTTCACACTTCATTTGGGAGAAAGCCAATCAAATTGGATGATGAGAGTGGTTATCCATACTACATCGACCTTTATGGTAGATTGGAACTTCACTGTTACAATCTTCACAAGGTAGCAACAATTAATAACTCATATTTTAGTTTACTTTTATGTGCTTTCTCAACATATGGTTGTTTGATCTTTATAGGGAACAAACCTCAAATTAATTGACATTGAAAAATACAACACGGAGACCACTGAGTTTGTTTCTGAGTACTACTACATAACGTTGGAGGTAGTTGATACATATAACAACTCTCCATGCACTTCCCAAATCTGAGGGTCGAACTCTGGAACATAGATACTTTGTGGTGCAAACTGAACTTTCCAGATTAAAAGGTATATATGTGTAATCCTCTATATTTCTCCTGTTTAATTAGCTTTAATCTATCGTTGGGTTTTTTGGTGTGTTTTAGTTCCATCTGGTCCTCAGGCTACTCCTATTGGTCATGAGAGGCAATGGACAGATGAGGGGATAGATGATTTTAATTACAAAGGTGAAAGGCCCATATGGTTGATAAATGATGAGCTGGCTGCAGTCAACGATAATGGGCAATACCTTGAGGTATTATTTGTGGTGAATTTGCTTAATCTGGTTTTATTGGTTTCTAATAAGTCTAAGATTGCGACAGTTTTTGATGGATCACAGTTGACAGAATCAGACTTACTAGGAAATGAGTGGATTCATCTGTACGCTGAGTTTGCATTTTTTTTTTTTTTTGAATATAATGTTAAAATATATTCAAGAATAAACTTTTTACATCTAGTGTATCATGTAGCTGAAAAAAATCTGATAGAGTTTAGAAAGAGCTTTAAATTTTGGTGATAGGTATTTGCCTCGTTAAAATCTATAATCGGAAAACCCTTTTGGGACAAAACCGAAGATGGAAAAAGAGTACAAATACCTATCAAGCTCAGATTGCATAGTGGATACATATAAAATAGGAGCATAATATCATGTGAGATTTAAACGAGAAGCTTGCAAATGCACTTGAATATCCATCCTCAAGCTCTTGAAAACCATTTCTGGAGAACACCGTGGAGTTGTGGATCCCTTATCGTGGAGCAGCGATTCCTTACTTCTCTATCGATCAGCTTGATCATTTGAGCTGGCGGAACCATCCTTTGATTGTGCCTCCGGTTATTTCGTTCTCTCCAAAGGCAATACACTGTAGATTGAAAAACATAACGCAAAAGGAAGAGGGTTTGTTTTTCAAACCTATTTGTTGAGAGGAGGCCTATTAGAGTGAACCAGTCCAAAGTGAAATGATTTCGAAGAAACCTTTGGGATAGGCCAGTCCAGACTTCCGCTGAGTAGTCGCAAGCAAAGAATAGGTGCTGTCGAGTTTCCAAATGGTTCCGACAAATCCCACAAGAGACATCAGCCCCAACATTCCAACTTGCCATACATTCTCCCGTTGTTAAACGATTATTAATCGTTAACCACAAGATTACCAAAAATTTTGGAGTGGCATGTTTAAACCACACGCATCCATGCCAAGTCACTAGCGGCTTTTCAAATGTATAAGCTGCCAAGTAGTAGCTGATATAAACTCAGCCTTGAACCTATCCTCCCCTACTCTCCAAAGGCATTTATCCGGCCATGTATGTCCCTTATCACGATATGATTGAAGTTCTAGCTCTACTTGTTGTAGAATGGGAGATCGATGATGTATACGACGACTATCACTCCATGCTCTTTCTACCATAGAGTCCTTTGGGATTCCAAAATCCACAATTCCCCTTGTTCCAAATTTATCAAAGAGACAGCCTTGCTTTGACCACAAATCAAACCAAAAAGAGACAGATTCCCCATTGTTAACTTCAAAACGCTGAAAAGATCGAGCCAAATGCCTTGATTTGAGAATTTTTTTCCACATCTATGAACCCGTCGTAGTATTGTTGCTGATTGACCAGAAGCTAGCCTGCTTAATCAGAGTTGATTTAACCCATTTCACCCACAACGATGACTTATTGGACACTATACGCCAAACCAGTCTTAAACAGCAAAGAGAGTTTGTCTCCGAGAGGGATCGAACTCCTAGACCACCTTCCTTGAATGGTTTTGCTACCATTTCCCATGATATCTTAGCTTTCTTGGGATTTAGAGCAGGTCCAGACCATAGAAATGATTAAAGGAGCTTATTCACCTCGTGTATACACGAATTTGGAAGGCGGAACGCGGATAGCCAAAAATTTGAGAGGCTCATTAGGACTGATCGAATAAGTTGAAGTCTGCCGGCCATTGAGAGAAATCTAGTCGTCCAAGAACTGATGCGAGCTCTTATTTTTTCAAGAAGTGGCTGAAAATCTGATGTTCTCATGCGACGAGATAGGAGTGGTAACCCCAGGTATTTGATAGGCAAACGTCCTGACGAAAAAGAAAACCTCAAAAGAACTTCATTCTCACTATATCCGCAACCCCAGCTAAATATTTTGTAGATTTCTCAAGACTCATTTTCAGCCCTGAAAGCTTAGCAAAATCATCAAAAACCTTCACAATCCCTTCTATAGATCGGACCTTCCCGTCACTAAAAACCATAACATCATCCGCGAAACTTAAATGAGTTAGTCCAATAAGCTTATATTTTGGGTGATATCCCACCAGCCTCTCAGCTGCAGCCTTGTCTAGAAGCAGTGAAAGCACATTTATGACAATGACAAACAAGAAAGGTGACAACGATCAGCCTTGTTGCAGCCCCCTCTTACTCTGGAAAAAACCTTCAAGCTCACCATTTTACGTGAAGGAGAGAGAATTTGGGGTATGTTCTTTTACGCTTTTAAACCCGAAAGGATAGGTGTTTGTCTCGACTTATTATCTTCACTAACAGATGAAGAGCTTGCTGCTGTTGAGGCGTTCTCTACCACTAATGATCAAAAAAGTAATTATACAGACTCGAGAAAGCGGTGAACAGTCGCCACACCTAAAGCTCAAGGCCAACAACGCCATCTTCTACACGAGTTTCAAGGGAAATGTGATCCGGTTGGTACCGTGGAGCACCAAGCGACTGTTAAAAGAACTATATGGATGGATTGCCTAGAAGTTGACTGTTTAGCATACAAATCCAGTTTATGGAACTAATAAACAGATGATTAACATCAAATCCATCAAACAGCTAGAGAAACACAATATATTAATATCTTGGACAATAAGCCTTGAGAAATTTTAAAAAAAAAAAAAATTTGTCTAAAACTATGGATGCTTTAGTTATTGAAAAACCTAGTAGATTTTTTTTTATAGCAAATTGTGCAACTTAGAGCACTTTATGGCGGAAATTTATATTGGTTCCCCTCTTTTAAGGCAGTTTCTTGACATAGATACATGGGGCACTTTAACATGGAACCAATGTTACCCGTGCTCCCATTGCTTTGATCACACATATCCAAAGTCTTGCCCAGAAAACTCGACAACCTATCGTGATGCAAAGTGTGAAACAACATAATCGTTTCTCCTTATGTGAGTTTATTCATACCACATGGGGGCCCCGGAATTCTCATCTCCAACCATTATGTTGTTTCTCACTTTGCATCACGATAGGTTGTCAAATTTTCTGGCCACTACTTTGGATATGTGTGATCAAAGCAATGGGAGCACTGGTAACATTGGTTCCATGTCAAAGTGCTCCATGTATCTATGTCGAGAAACTGCCTTACAAGAGGGGAACCAATACAAACCCATTGTGGTGGTGGGGGAGGAGGGGTTTGCAAGAGGGAGGGTTAAGGATTTTGTAACTAAAATAATTTGCATTATTAATTAATGTGCAAAAGAGGTAGATAAATACTTTGTATTTGTGGTTTAGCCTTTAATAAAGAGGGGAAGAATAGGAGAACAAGAAAGCTCATTGGAATTTTCATTAGGAATGATCTATGGAGTAATTTAGGATGTGATTTGAAAACATGTAATGCTAACCTTTTACACAAGAATGAGGTAATATATTAATATGGAATGAAAGATTTGTGAAGTTGAAGAAATTCATATAGAAGTGAGAAGATTAAGTATGTGACACCAATAAATTACTTCATAAATTAAACATTAAGTTCACTTCATTTCATATGAAAGTAGGGGTTAAGTTGGTTTAATGGTTAAAGAGTGATGAAGGATGGGAGAAGTGGATTAGTTGGTGGAGATTCATATTGGTATGTATGTATGTACAAGAAAATATAGTTTGGCTTAATGTAGGAGATATGAAAGTGTGTGCACCAATAAAGTACTTAGATCATCTCATTCCAAATGAAAGTAGGGGACACGTTGATTTTACGGTTAAAGAGTGATGAAAGATGGAAGAAGTGGGTTAGTTAGTAGAAATTCAAATTGGTATGCATGTAAACAAAAATATAGTTTGATCTAATGTAGGAGATATGTAAATGTGTGCACCAACGCATCTTTTTCTTTAATATATGAAAGAACTCTAATCGAAGATCTTGAAATAACAAGAAATTAATTTTTAGGCTCTCTCTCTAGCGTGTCGAAAAAGGAAAGTCATTGAGAAGGCTTGCTAGGTATTTTCCAGTCTCGTGGAGGCACCGCCCTCCGGCATGATGGCGGCTCGGTGTGCAGACGTCGCCGCCGATGTCCCAGGTTCCTCTTCTATGGTTTTGCGAGTTGGTTCTCCAGGTTCTCCTTGTTCTACAGAGGGTTCGAAACTAGAGCAGGTAGGATGTGCTCTTCCGGTTTCAGGCGAAGGTTTGGTTGAGAGGCAGTCGGAGCTGATTCATACGCAGCCTCCCCCTCGCGGTTCCTCTCCTCCCTGCACCGCGGTTTCTTCTGGTTTGGCAGGCTCTAGCTCGGTTGGAGTTCCTCTCTGTTCTCCAGGAGAAACAGAGCATGTTTCTCATCTGTCTCTGGCTGCTGCAGGGGCCAAATCGTGGGCTCAGGTAGCAGGCCGTTTGTCTCAGTTTGAAGCTTCCTCATGTGAAATAAATGGCAAGCAGGTGGCGATTGTCCCTTCTGAGGTTCTTCAGTCAGCTCCTCCTTTGTGGGAAGACTTCTTTGTGGGAAGGTTTGCCTCAGTTGCTCCCCACATAGCCAAGATTCACATCATCGTTAATAAAATCTGGAACCTTGGAGATAAATCGATAAAAATTAATGCATTTGTGGTCAATGAAACGACAGTTAAGTTCAGAATTTGGAATGAGAATGCGCGACTCCGTGTTCTTCGTAGAGGTATGTGGAATATCTGTGAAATTCCAATGATCGTTTCACGATGAACTCCTTTCTTAGAGGATGCGCAACCTACACTTTCATCTCTATTCTCATGGAAAGGAATAAGTTTTATTGCTAGCCAAGTTGGAAATCCCATCAGACTTCATAAGGATACTGAGCTTGTTACTATGTTTGATGAAGCTAAGGTCTTCATAGATGTTTCCCTCTCTAAGGAGTTACCATCGCAGTTTTGTTTTCAAATAGGCTCGAAGGAAGTCATGGTTTCTTTCAGCTACCCCTGGCTCCCAATGAGATGCACGAGCTGTCGTGTATGGGGTCACACAGTTCAAGGGTGTCTCTCAAAGTTCAAAGTCTCATCTTGTGAGGATAATGAGGCTCCAGCTACAGGGGTTGTGCATGTTGCATCTGCAACATCGCTGGAAACTACTATAGCGACTGTTGCGGCTCCTTCTCTCCTGCCTGTTGTGGATCAGGCTCAGCGGCATCCTTCTTCTGTTCAGGACGCTGAGATGACTTCATTATCTGCAGGAACTCAGACTCAGTCTTTCGTGAAGTTACCCCTGCCTGCTGCAAATCAGATGCGTCCAGTGATCGAGGTCTCTCCGGTTCAGATTCCGGAACGTGAGGTAGGAGAGTTCATCCCTTCTCCAGCGGAACAATCGTGGCAGTCGGTTTCACATTCCCATGGTAAAACTAAACGTAAGAAGAAGCTTGTCTATGGTGCGGTCTCTATTGCAAGTCCTACACGGTTTGATGTTCTGAGTTCTCCAGACTTGGAGCCGGATCTCTCAGAAGCCATGGTGTCTGCTGTTGTTCTTTCTCCAGCGAATGCAGTTCTCTCTTCTTCAACCGCGGTCTGTTCCAACGTTTCAGTGTCTGACTTTGGCTCTCCTCGAAATAAAATCACCTCATCCTTACCTGCTGCTATTGCTGTGTCGGGTGGGAATTCGCTCTCAGACCCAGGTTTTAATCAAGTAGTTGTAGTTCCAGCTGTTGCTGCGGGGGAACATACACTGGCTGGAACAAATAAAAATCACAGCTCTGCTTCTGCATCGTCTCTGCTTCCTGAGGTTGTTATTTCCCAGATAATTTCACAGTCCAGCCCTGTTCCCAGCTCTGTTCCTGATCTTTGCTTGGATCAGGCTTCGTGTAAATCAAGAGATTCTTCTTTTCCTGTTCTGAACACTTCAACCACAGATACGAATGCGCTGAGGTTATTACCGCGGTTAATAGTCGAGCAGCTGCGGCTACTCAGTTAAACACGGCTTTGTCAGATGCTGATGGTTCCACTATCCCCGATACAAAGGAGAACCCGCAATCAGATTTAATTCCAGTCTCAGGCTCAGCTTCTCCGGAGCAAACAAAGCGGCCTCAGCTTCCTCGGTCGTCTAAAGTTGCCCATAAGTATTTTTCAAAGACTACCCAAAAGGCGGGAACCTCTCAGCCAGGTATTGGAAAAAGGTCTTCACATAAAAAGCATTAATGACGTGCTTCTCCTGGAATGTTCGAGGTTTCAACCAATCTAGAAAACATATCATTGTAAAAAATTTAATTCAAGCGAGGTCTTTGAGCTTTGGTTGTCTATTGGAAACGCGGGTAGTGGAAAGTAAGGCACTTCCTCTAGCTAAATCCACCTTCGGGAACTGGTCTTTCGCTTCTAATTATGAGCATCATCCTCTTGGGAGGATTTGGGTTGTGTGGAATCCTTCTATAAAGCTTGAGGTAGTGTTTTCTTCGTCTCAGCAAATCACTTGTCAAATTAAGCTGGATGATGGTTTGGAGGATTTCTTGTGTACTTTTGTATATGCGTCCAATTTCCAGGAAGAGCGTAGAGAGCTATGGCGGGATATTCAAGGTGTCTAGAACCTCCCTTGCTTTCATGGTAAGGCTTGGATGTGCCTTGGTGAATTTAATGAGATTTTAGCTACTTTGGAGCATTCTTTAGCTTCTTCTATCCATGTTGACATTCCGGGTATGGGGGACTTCCAAGAGCTGGTTAGGGAGTGCTCTTTTAGCGATATGGTGTATCATAGTCCGCTTTTTACTTGGTGTAACAAGCGGGAAGAAGGCTTGGTTTGTAAGAAATTGGACAGGGTGCTAGTTAATTCCTCTTGGTTCCACCGCCCAATGAACTCCTTTTGTCTCTTCGAAGCTCATGGCTGCTATGATCACCTTTGTGCAATTGTGTCTCTTCCTGGTGCCCATCCTCGTCCCAAGGTTCCCTTTAAGGTCATCAATGATGTTCTAACGATGGCTGACTTTAAGCCAATGGTTGAAGCATATTGGGCTACCACAACTCCGGTTTTCCACTCTACTTCTGCGCTATATCGGCTCTCTAAGAAGCTTAAACTCCTTAAGCCAAGGATTCGTGAGTTCAGCCGTCACAGAACTCATCATTTGACCACCAGAACTGAAGCTGCCTTCCAATCCTTATGCTCTAAGCAGCTTGCTACTTTAGAGGCGCTGGATGAAACTCGGATGTATGAGGAGTCTTTAGCTTTTGCTGCTTGGGATTCTATTTCAAGGCTGGAAGAGAACTTTCTTCGCCAAAAGGCTAAACTCCATTGGCTTAATGTGGGAGACAAGAACAACAAGGTCTTTTACAACGCAGTCAATGAAAGGGAAGCTCGTAATGCTATTAATGTAATTCAGTCCTCGGAGGGGAGGCAGCTCTTGATCAAGGAGGACATTCATGAGGAGGCTATAAGGTATTTCTCTAACTTGTTTTCTGCGCAGGTTCAATCTTCTACGAGGAGCTCGGTGGAGGAACTGGCCGCTGCCCTTAACTACACTTGCTCGGAGGAAGAGAGGACAGCCGTAATAAAAGAGGTAACAGAGGGGGAAATTAAAAGTACCCTGTTCTCTATGCCTTTGAATAAATCTCCAGGTCCGGATGGTTTTACGGTTAAGTTCTTTAGGGAGACATGGTCTATCATTGGTAAGGATTTAGTCATGGATGTTCAATCATTTTTTATGTTTGGTTTTTTACCGAAAGGTTTAAATACCACAATTCTTGCTTTGATCCCCAAAAAATTAGGAACGATTGGTATGAAAGACTATAGGCCTATCTCGTGTTGTAATGTGATTTACAAGATTATTTCCAAGCTTTTGGCTAACAGGTTAAAGGCCATTCTTCCGGGATTCATCACGGCAAATCAATCCGCTTTTATTAAGGACAGGTACATGATGGAGAACCTCCTCCTTGCATCAGAACTAGTGAAGGATTACCATAAGCCCAATGTCGCATCGCACTGTGCAATGAAGATAGACATATCGAAAGCTTTTGATTTGGTGACCTGGGTCTTTTTACTTAATATTCTTAAGGCTCTGGAGCTCCCACCGCTTTTCATATGCTGGATTGAGGTTTATGTTACAACTCCTTATTTTTCCATTCAACTTAATGGTGAGTTAGTCGGGTTTTTAGGTAGTCAGAGAGGTCTTCAACAAGGTTGTTCCTTATCTCCGTATCTTTTTGTTATATGTATGAATGTTTTATCTTGTATGCTTGACAAAGCAGCTGTGGCGGGCACTATAGGGTATCATCCGGGATGTAAGAGTTTATCTCTCACCCATCTTTGTTTCGCTGACGATATTATGGTTTTTTCAGATGGTAGAATCAGCTCTATTCAGAGTATCCTCCAGGTTTTCGATTGCTTTGCCTCCTTTTCAGGTCTCACCATCAGTTTGGAGAAATCAACACTCTTTATCACAGGTATCTCTAAGGCGGTCCGCACGTTTTTGGATTCGTTTCCGTTTGCTATTGGGGATTTGCCAGTTAAGTATCTAGGTCTCCCACTACTAACCAAGAGGATGACGGTCTCGGACTATCAACCACTCATAGAGAAGATTCGAGGATGAATTAGTTCTTGGAAGAACAGATTCCTTTCCTTTGCGGGTCGGTTACAACTCATTTCGTCGGTTATTGCTAGTCTCACTAATTTCTGGATGTCGGTCTTTCGCCTCCCGAGTGCTTGCATTAGAGAAGTAGAGCGGCTTTGTTCAGCGTTTTTATGGTCTGCTCCATCTCTAAACTCTAATAAGGCCAAAGTTTCTTGGGAGGGGGTTTGTAAACCAAAAACTGAAGGCGGGGTCTTGGACTTCGAGCTTTGAGTGAAGTAAATAAGGTTTGTTGTTTTAAGTTGATTTGGCGCATTCTTTCAACTCGTCATTCTCTTTGGGTTAATTGGATTCACAAGCACCTTATTCGCGAGGGTTCTTTCTGGTCAATGAATATTACTTTGAGTTCGGGTTCCTGGATTTGGCGCAAGCTTCTAAAGTACCGTTCACAGGCCAAGGCTTTCCACAAAGTAGTGGTTAAGAGTGGTACCTACACATCTTTCTGGTTTGACGATTGGAGTGAGCTAGGTAGGCTGGTTGATTTGCTTGGAGCTCGTGGTATCATTGATCTAGGGATTCCACCATCTGCGACCTTGGCGGAAGTCTTTGTTGGTCATCGACCCCGGCACCGCCGCTCTCACATCCTTACTCAAATAGATTCTGAAATTGTGAGGTTGAAGAACAACGCCTCACATACCATGGACATTCCTCTTTGGCGAGATTTAGGAGGTAAGTTTAAACCTCGGTTCATGTCGAAGGAGACTTGGGCCCAAGTTCGTGAGCCTACTCAGCGGGTACCTTGGTATAATGGTATTTGGTTCAATCATGCAACTCCAAAATATTCTTTTATTGTCTGGCTGGCTGCCTTGAACTTTTTGTCTATAGGGGACAGGATGACTCTTTGGAGTTCTAGTTCTAATTCAGATTACATCTTCTGTTCGTCAGCCTTCGAGTCCGTGACGCACCTCTTTTTCTCCTGCCCATTCAGCGCTCACATTTGGCATCGCCTCACATATGGGTTACTCCGCCAAAGGTATACCACTTGCCTACAAACTTTGATTACTAATGTTTTGATTTTAGGAGCTTGAGACATGTTCACTTTCATTGTCAAATACGTATTCCAAGTGGCGGTTTATTCCCTATGGATGGAGCGCAATCGAAGGCGTCATGGTGAGGCTCATTTATCGGAGGACAGATTATTGAAAAAGATGGACCTAATGGTGCAAAATCGACTCTCGACTCTCCACTCTACAAGCAAGAGGGATACATGCGGATGGTCTCCAAGTTTGGTTCTATACCAGATTTTAATCCTATCACTTTTGGCTTGTTTTCTACTCTCACTAAGCTCTTTTGGAAGTTGGTTTGTACTCTTTTTCCCATCATCCGGTTTTGTCCTAATTGGATTTTCCGGAGATGGGTTTTAACGAGGCAACCACTTCCAAATCATTAGGATGAGCTTTGTTTTTATAATTTTGAATTTTAGCTAACACTTTCAGCCACATTGTTATAAAAAGGGTTTTTTTTTCTTGAGTATAATTTAATATAATATTAAAAAAAAAATGTGTGCACCAATAAAGTATATAGATCATCTCATGTCATATAAAAGTAGGGAATAAGTTGGTTTAATGCCTAAAGAGTGATGAAAGATGGAGGAAGTGGGTTAGTTAGTATGTGCATCAATAAAGTATTTTGATCATCTCATTTCAAATAAAAGTAGGGGACATGTTGATGTTTTTTTTTGTTTTTGTTAAAGGAACATGTTGTTATGTTGGTTTAATGGTTCTTTCATAAAAGTATGTAATATGTATATATAGTTCTCACACCGTGATCAATTTTCTATTACCGAAAATAAATCTCGCGTCCAATGCGACTTTCTTTTGCAAGAGAGATAAGAATATGAAAAACTTTGTAAGGCAAAGTGCATCATTGTAACATATTACCCGGTCTTAAGATGAAGAAGTGCGCCATCTAGACATTTTCCAAACTCATGAAGCCCAAAGCTCTGAAAAAGGAGAAATAGTCAAGACCAAGATAAATTTAGTGGTATATCCATTAACAAAAAAAAGATAATTTAATTGTTTATAATGAATTAACTCTATTTTCATGTAGTTTCTCGGACCAGATATAGACCACACTGGTCAAGTAATTGGTGAAGGCGAAATACACAAAAAAATGGGACCAAATCATGAAGTTGTTGGTGGATATTTTTCTTGATAAGGTTCATCTTTTTTTTTTGTGCTACGCATTTCAAACCATGTTGTATACTGGAGAGAAAGAAACAATACGCGACATAGGGAGATTCCACAAATCGTCCAAACAATAGATAAAAAAGTTCGCAACAAATTATTCTCGATTCGCGATGTTGGTGATCGGCAATACGAAAAATAGATAAAAACGTGGTTGACCACAAGATAAAAATTATCATTTTTAAAATCTAATATTTGGTTGTTGCAGTTTCAAACTTTTAAAAACAGTAGCATTTTAATGTAAAAATAATTTCGGATTGAATAAATTTAATATTCAATTAAAAATGAATTTATGAATTTTTTGTGAAATAAGAGCTAATGAAAGTGATTATGTTCATTATATGTGGCTTTTCTATATGTAATTTTAATGTAAGTTACATTGGATATATACAAATTTTTCAAATGTTATTTTCTCTCTCTTTGGTTACTGAGAATCATGGAAACTTAAATATTCAAAAATTTTACTTTTCATTTTGTTAAATCGAAGCATGTTTCACTCAAAATTGCCTGAAATAAACATAGTTTTAAAATTCAATTGCATTTTTTGTTAAACTTGCCTGAAGTAATTCCGTCGAATTTTTTAAAATTCAAACGGGTATATCAAGGTACATATTTTCCAACAAATTTTCGACAGTTACTCGAAAATCCACAGGAAATTGTCTGATGGATTACCAACGGAACTATTTTGTCGGAAATTTTGTCAGAATTTTCAAAATTCAAATGTTTATAAAACGATTATATCAACTTACATTTTTCTAACGGATTTCCAATAGAACTATTTTGTTGGAAATCCGTCTGATTACCGTCAAAAATTTCTGACGTATTAAGAGCATCCTCAACCAAGAGATTGGTTAGAGTATCATTAGTTTAATTTAATCATGTATTTAATAATAATTAATTAGTTGAGATTCGATTAGAGACTGTTAATATTTTTGTGTCTAATGGTGAGACTCATATGGGATTCTAAAGAAATATTGATTTTTATCCAAAAAAGAGAGAGGAGAATGGCATCATAGAAAGAGAAAGGAGAGAGGAGAAATAAAAATTTTGCATCAGAGAAAGAAAATCGCACCAGAGAAAGAGAAAGGAGAGAGGAGAAATAAAAATTTTGCATTAGAGAAAGAAAATCGCATCAGAGAAAGAGAAAGGAGAGAGGAGAAACAAAAAATTTGCAAATGAAATGAAAGAAATTTCTCTACACATGGTCCAATAAAAAACCGTCGCGTGTTAATATGATACGTATCAAGAAACTTTTCCCACTAATACTTATCAAATGACTTTGCCAATTTTTTTAATTTTTCATTTAAAATTAATAAGTTGATATTGCACAAATATGTGTGTTGGAGGTGGTCTAAGATTCTGTTGAAAATTTTGTTAGTTTTTTGGTAATTTTTTGTTAGTGTTTCAATAATATTTTTGTAGTGAATAGTTGAAGGGATAAAGTGGTAGTGTAATATATTCGAAGTTTAAAGTGGTAGCATTTGAAATTTTCAAAGTTAAAAATCTGACTTTCTCTATGCTTAATATGATTTTTCTTGGAATTTAATAAGAACTTTCTCTCCACATGTGAGTTTAATTATTGATTTTTTATTCGGTACGAACTTGAAAAGATGGAGTCAGTACTTCCTATAGAAAAAAATGGCTGTTAAGGTTTTCAGTAAATGAGATGTTCAAGTTGGTTTCTTTAAAACTTCACCAAGAACGCAAGAACTTTAAGAAACCAAAAGAAACTAATACCAAGAAAGCGAAGAACTTATGGGAACTAAACGCAGAATATGAACCTGCAAGTAATAGTGCGGGAACCCTTATGTAACGAATTGCGGTTACGGAGGCTATAACCAGAAACGAAGAAGAAGCAGTCTCGTCAAACCCACCGTTACGGGTGTAATCGAATGGAGACGCAATTCCATGAATAACAATGGACTTCGATACGAACAGTTCGGGATTCGTTACCCTAATTAACACCGTCAAGCTCAAGCGTAAAACGGTAAGGTGAATTGTTTGTGAGGACCATGGAGGTTCCTGGGACTAGGGTTGGGAGACGGGAGAGCACTTCCATGGAGAGCAAGTCGTAAAGAAGAAGTTTCTTCGGTACTATATGATAGGCGGCGAAGATTTGTACGTCGGAGACGGTGAGGGTTCGTCGGAAAAGGGAAGAAAGAGAGCGGGAAGCTGCTCATTATCTGCTCCGATAAATGCGCGTGGAAGACGTTCTTGGCTGGAAGGGCGGAGGAGACGTCGACGTTGGTGGCAGGGGCAATCAAGGTTGTCGCAAGAACCGTCCACATTTTCCCTACTTTCTCTTTGGATATTGTAGCGGGAGGAGACCATCGGGGATATCTAAAAGTGGCAGTCATCCATTTAACAAAATCAAATGCGCTATCTTCAATCCTCCTTGAGGCTGCGGTGGGGGAGGAGGCGTCGCTGACGGCCATGATGCCGATGACGAGGAGGAGCACACTGTAGGCCATCGGTGCAACAGAGAAGAAATTCACTAGATTCTGCATTTTCATTATTAGGGTGACTCAAGTTAAAACAAGTGACTTAGATTAAGTGGTTTCATCTATCAATATACTCTCGAGTTCATTTTCATCTTTAGATTTATACAAAGAAGGGATATTTTGGAAAACAAACTAATGTATGTTTTCCGAATGTTCATTATATTTATTTATTTAATAATAGAAGATAATCTACTATGTGATTGTATTATAAACGAAAACCCCTCATCTTCACTATCTTCCGATAACGCTTCGACTTGTCAAAAAAATTTCATCAGTCTTTCTACAAAACCCAAACCCTATTCTTTTTTGGTTTTCCGGAGAAGAAGAAACTCAAATTCCCAAATCGTAAAATTGATTTCTTGTTTGGAGAAAACAAAGCCTGATGTACAGAGAAATGGTATTTGAAAGATTTAAAATTTCGTGATTTGCTGTGGTAGCAAGACGCTCAGCAGAGACCCTAGAGTCTAGGTGGATCAATCCTCACATATGAGGGATCTAGGCGTTAACAGATTTTTCATATATATTTATATAGTAATTTGATATATAGAAATCATGTGAAAGTTCTTCTTACAGAAAAAATTTAAAAAAAAACTGAAAATAAATTATTTCAAATTAAAATTATAATTCACTGTAGAAACTTATCTAAACTAATAAAGTTTAAACCTAAATAATCTTCAATAATAGTATGAGGTGAAAAAACTATAAGTTTAGAAAGAAAAAAAAAACAAATATTTGATCGGCCGACTTCACCGATTAACACCAATTTAGACTGAATTGAAACACCTAAACCAGGTTAACGATTTGATTAAACGATTTTAAGAAAATTAGGGCATCCGGGTATGAAAAACACTAGATTAACTATAAGATCAACAAAAGAATTGGGGCTACCCCGATTTTTAAAACATTGGTTTCAACAATAAGATCAACTAGATTACGAAACACTAGTTAGATACTAAATGATTTTGTTTTGAATGTTGAGATATTTTTTCGACTATAAAAAGAAGAATTGTGTAGAGATCATATAAAAAATCAAAAATATCTCTCATACTCGTACCATTTGTTCTAAATTTGCAAAAGTTATAACTCTTAAGGAGATTCAAGGTACATTCGCATAGACATATTTTTGAACTACAAAATAAAAATTGTTATTTTATTCTTAGAACCAATTGATCCTAAAACCCAAGAAGCGCTATGCAGAAAATTTGAAAATAGTTACAAAAACTTATAAAAGATACATAGTTTAGCAATTCTAACAATTTTCATTTTATAAAGAACATTCTGCTGCTTTTTGAAATAAACAGATAAAAAATTTCAAATAACCAATTAAAAATAACAAATAAAAAAACACAGAATTTTTTTTGTAAAAAAGATAAAAAAAAATAATGATGTGTTCCATGAAAAATAGTAAAAATAAGTAAATTGATATGATAGATAGATTAAATTTAATATATATATATTTCAAATTTGAGAGAATACACATGATGGCATTCGTAGAATATTTTTGTTTAAATCTCATTATAAGATTACCTTCCCACGAGCTAAGAGTGACGCGCACACACGATCAGACATAAAATGAATGAATTAAAACCCAAAAACATATGACCAAAAAAAAAGGGGGACAAAACTGCAAATTCTTATTTCCTCGGCAGACTGCAAATGGCAGAGTATTGAGTCTCTCTCTCTCTCAATTGCCATATTAATGGCCAAATAAACGACAAAAACGAAACAGAGCAGCCTTGAGCGTGAGGGTCTCTCCATACGTACACTAACAACATTCTCCCTCTCCCGCTCCCTCTCCTCATACTATTTCCTGTTATCTATTTTAGAATCCTCTCCCCGTATTTTTCGCTTGTCTTTTACTCTCTCCTTCTCTTTTCTTCGTCGTCCTCTTCTTCGTTTATTGACAGTCTGTTATTTCCTTTGATGTTTGAAGAGAAAGTCATGGATTTGGAGGTTTTTTCATGGAGATTTTAACATAGGACGAGCTTCTTCAGATCAACATCATCGTCTTCCCGATTTTGGCTCTGGTGGGTTTTTACAGGGTCTCGACACAAACCCATTTCTGAAGAATCATCAGAGATGTTACGGTAATAGTGGTAAAGGTCTGGAATTGTGTCAAAAGCTTAGTAAAAGACAAGAGCAGTAATAAAGGTCTGGACTTGTGTCAGGAGCAGACCCGACCCGGAAAATCTGAGTGGAGCTTCTCGGATTCACAACAATTGCTCTGTTTTTCAGCAAAACAAGAGCTTTCATGGAGCTTCTTCTCAAGGAGAACGAAGATTACGTGGCTTCCAAGATTCCCTAAACCACAAAGGGTTTGAAGAGATGTTGGCTCTGAAGAATCACAGAGATCCTCTCCTCTTGGACCATATCAATCGACCCATTAAGCGTATTTCATCTCCTTGTCTCCAAAACGTCTCCTTTGTGAACGATGCTAGGGTTTCTCAATCCTTAGCGGCCATGGAAGCTGCTAGAAAGCTAGAAGCTTTTTATGAACCAGAGGATAGTTTGATCGGTCAAGTCTCTTTTTGGGAACGATGCTGAGTTTAAAGGTTCTAGAAAGCTTGAAGCTTTTTATCCAAAGGGTCAAGGCTCTTCTTATGAGAGGATGAGTGATGTTATGCCTTTAACTCTCGTTTAAATGGTTAAGTTCTACGGATCTGTTAACTTAATGGCTAAAGATCAGATTGGTTACAGAGTGTTGCAGAAATTTGTTGATCAGGGAACGTTTCCTGATGCTACGGTTATATTTCTTTAAATCATTGATTATGTCACTGAACTTTCTATTGATCTTTTTGGGAATTATCTCATCCAGAAGCTATTAGAGGTCTGTGATGAAGAACACAGAACTTTGATTGTGAGTGTGTATATGAATTGTGAAAGTTTCAATTTCTTTGATGCCAACAAAGCTGTATAAGTTGGATTTTCATTTCCCAATTTTTCTTTTCATTTGGGATATCTGGTAAGAAGAAAGATTTGAAAATCAATTTCATCGATATCATAAACATCATACCAAATCCCATCAATTATTTTACAGTTCCACCAAGTATTTGATCGTCTTACCATTTAGAAAAAAGTTTTTAAACACGTTTACATATAAATAGGTTGTAATTCTAGAATTTATTTTCATTAATTGTCAATTACTCATTTACGTGGTTTTATCGGCGCTTTAAATATTTAGTAATAAATAAATTCTTTTTTACATTATACAATTTCCCATATATATAACTTAATAGTAATGCAACAATTCAAACATTCTCAATTAATATTTCTTAAAATTTACAATTTATTAACATTAACTAATAAACATATATTAAAATTTTAGAAAATCAAACTTTCTGAAACAATACTCCATATGTCTCAATTTATAAGATGTTTAAGGATTTTTTTTTTCATTTTATAAACTGTTTTGTAAGTTTTATTCAAATTTTAAATATATTTAATATTTTGTGACCATTTATATCCTATAGTCTTTTTTGTAATTGGTTAAATTATTTTAAATCAAATAATAAATAATTTTTTTTAAAAAACAAAAAATAATCCACAATAAACCCGATTTTAGGACATAAAAAGTAATAAAGTCTAAAAAATCAAAACTTTTTGAAAACGAAGGAGTATATACAGTTAAAAGTAATAATGAGATTTGAAAAATGAAATATAGTCAAAATAGTTGATAGGTTGATTTTTTAACATATTTTTATTGCATTTTTATAAAAATTTTGTGTATGCATTGCATATTTAGGTAGTTATATGCATGTTTGCATATTCTTATTTTATAGGTATTGGAGTGAGATATACAACAAAAGATATCATTTGGATGCAAAGAAGAGAAATGATGATCCAGAACGAGTCCAAAGTGTCTGAAAGATTGACTCGGATGAAGGTTTTTCCTTGAGATTTAACCCAAAAACCTTTGATGAATTTTATAGAAAACTGAGTTAGCTTTACAATAGAGGTGATTTCAAGCGAATCAGAATTTTGGTTCCAGAGTTATGATTGATTTAATGAGATTTTCTTCCTTACCTATTGAAATAGTTGATTAGAGTGATTAGTGGTTGATTATTAATTCTCATTAATCATTTAATTACAAATGGAAGTTTATGATGATTAGATGATTAGTAAAGAGATTAGTACCATAAAAGTAGATTAGTTTTGATTAGTGAGATTATAACCAAGAACCTAGCTTAAAGTGACGTTTTCTATGGTAGTGACTATGATAGGGACTTGAGAGATTCTAATGTTCAAGACAAAAGGTTTAAAAAGCTTAATGATAAGTTAGACAAGATGAGCAATACATTTCTCATAAATCAAAGGCCAGTTAACTATGTGGGAGAGTTTGATGAGTATCAACAAAGGCATCACGAGATGGGTGTCAGTGTTGATGGTATTGAAGTGGTTCAAGAAGAGGTTCACTATTTGGGTAACCAAGGAGGGTTACGAAGGAATTCTTTCAACCAAAACTATAAGAACCACCTAAATCTCTCTTACCGGAGCACTAATATGGAGAATCCTCAAGAACAATCCCAAGGTAAAGGATACCAACCAAGGTCATTTGACAATTCTCAACAAGTACAATCTCAAAGTAATCAGAGTGGATTTCAAGTAAGACTTACATTCGTGTCTAAATTCAAACCTCCAACCTCGAAACAACAACTTTCAAGGGGATAATTATACTCAAGCCACACAAGATTTTGAAATAAAGAACATTCTTCAACAATTGTTAGCGGGTCAAGCAAAGGTGTAAGTAAACATCAACAAACAAATGACGGAGATTCATAACAAAGTTTTTGAGAGGTATAATGATTTACATGCCAATATTGATAACATTAACTCTCATGTCAAGAGCCTTAATAACCGAGTTGCTCAAATGTCTTCATCTTTTAAGAGGCCCATAGACTCACTTCCTACTAAAACAGAATGCAATCCCATTTTCCAATGCGATCTTCAAAAGTGATTCGGATGAGGTTGAGAATGAGAATTACACGCTATCAAAAGGAAATAGTATAATTAATGAGCACAAAAAGATGTGGATATGGAGAGTAATGGTGATGAAAAAAATCGAGAGAGACACTAGAGAAAATGATGTAATCTCAACGAAGGTTGACAAAAAAGAAGCACCAGTAGTTAAGTCTCCACCCTATCAACCTCCACTTATATTTCTTGGAAAATTTTATACAAAAGCACAAAAGAAGGTGCTTTCAAATTTTAAAGCGGATATGAGTGAGACTGGAGTCATATTGCCTTCAATGGACAACTTTTACCGAGTACCTATCCACAACAAGTTCATTCAAACCATCCTAGATAACAAGGATAAGGTAGAAGAAGTAATAAGGTTATATGAACCACCAAGTGAAACACCGCTTGAAACCAAGACAAATCCAAAGCTTCAAGATCCGGGTACATTAATCATAACTTGCTCTCTATGAGATTTGGAGCTTGCTGATGTCTTATGGGACTCTGGAGCAAGTGTGAATGTATGTCTCTTGAAATGGTGAAGAGTCTTGGGATCAAAGAGATAAAGAAATATTCATCTTTAATCATGTATACGGATGCTTCTTTGAAACCTCCACTTAGGTTGATTGAGGATTATCCTCTAATAGTTGGAAATTGCGTACTCCCAATATACTTCATGGTTGTGGAGAGGGGACAACCCAATAAGCTACCTCTCATTCTTGGAACTCCATTCTTCAACACCGCGGGAGCGAGCATTGACTTCCCAAACAAGAGAGTGACTCTCCTCCATGTGAATCCCAATTTCATTTATCCAATTTCCTCTACAAAGTTTTGTGGAACAATAACCAATGAAAATTAGAAAAGAATGAAGAGCTCAAGGTCTTGAATGTGAAGAACCAAGAGACTCTAAAACTTGATGAGGAAATCTTGGATGGTGAATATCTACACTCCTTATTCGATGAGTATGAAGAAAGTTGTAAAGACAAAAGGATTGGATTTAAAGATTTGGATAGTTAGATCGGGTAGTTGATTTAGGTGTTAGAAAATAAAAGGGTGAAAATAAAGTTTGATCAATGTTATGAAAAGAGTCCATAGAGAAACTAAATGATAAACCAAAAAACTCAAAGTCTCAAGTGCAAAAAGAAAAAAAACGTAGCTAAGTTTGTACAAAGAAATAAGTGTTGGGAGCAAAAAAAAAAGATAAAAAATAACTAAGTGTTGAATTAAAAGGTTTTTCCTAGGAGAATAAAATAAGAGAATGATCATGAAGTTGAGTATTAAAAGGACAAAAGAGTCTATTGGTATGAGGATGGAAAGAGAATAAGAAATGTAAAAAGGGTATAAATTAGGATGCATCTCATGAGATGAGGTAGAATAACGAGAGTTAAACTTTGTATGCATCAATTGTTCCCTTTCTTAGATGAATTTTTTTGATTTGGCTAGCCTTGCACCATTTTGAGAGAAAAAAAAAAACTCTTTTGAAACCACCTCAAAATACTTTCACCAAAAACCGATTAAGAATGATTTGATTTCTCTTAACGAGACCGCACTAAAACACCTTAATAAATGTTAAAAAGATGTCTTCAATTTTGTTGTGAGTTTTTTTCTTAAACTTAGAGATTGTATTAGAAATTTGTATTGAGATGAATATGGAGAAGTACAAAAGATTAAGATGTTTGTTCTTGCACCATCTAACTGTCTTTAAGGAAAATGCGTTTAGTATTTCATTTTAAATTTTGTGGCTTTGAATCCCCGTTTTGACACTTCTCTCTCGACTTATATCTTGATGTTTGCTTGTGGACAAACAAGAGATAAGTTTGGGGGAGTTGATAAGTTGATTTTAACATGTTTTTATTGCATTTATCATAAATTTCTTGTGTTTGCATTGCATATTTAGGTAATTAGGTGCATATTTGAATATATTTCTTATCTTATAGGTATTGGAGTGAGTTATGCAACAAGAGAGATCATTTGAATGCAAAGAAGATAAATAATGATCCAAAACCAGTCCAAAGTATCTGAAATATTGACTCGGATGAAGGTCTTTCCTTGATATTTAGCTACATAATCTTTGATGAATGTTATAGAAAACTGAATTAGATTTCCAATGGAGGTGATATCAAGCCAATCAGAATTTTGGTTCTAGAGTTATTGATCGATTTAGTAAACACGTATCAGTCCTAACGACCAAGTGACATCACTGGAGACTTGGCGTAACTTACTTGGGAGTTTGGTGGGGCAAAATGAGCGGCCAAAGGAAACCGTGGGCCACCAGCAGCTAAACTTAGCCACCAAGTGACACCATTGTGGAGTTGACGATTATCACATGAAGATCCAGCAAGCAGTTGCAGCGGCCAAAGGATACCGCGAAAGACCAGCGGCCACTCCTAGCGACCAAGTGACACTGCTAGACCATAGAGGATGATGTAGCAGTTTTGTGACACCACTGTGACGCTTTCGAATTTTATTTTCCATCGTTTAAAAAAGGTTAAACCTGGTTTACTTTGAGTTGTAATTCTAGAATTCAATATTTTTCTTTCTTGAATTCATTAGATGTTGCCCCGTCACATACACAAGATTAAATAAAAAAAATCACAAACAAAAAAGAAAAAAAAAATTCTAGAATTCAATTTCATTAATTTACACTTACTCATTTACTTGGTTTGTAATTGTAAAATTTTTAGGGATGTAAAATGCAACAACAACAAAAAAGCAGAGATTTGTTTTCTACTTTAATTGTAACATCGTTCCACTTTGAATTTTAAATTAGAAAAAATCTATGAAGTTAGATGTTTAATATCATTATCTTACTCTCCAAACAACCATGACCCAGAAATTGCAAAGATCATACAAAATCTTGTCTCTTCGCATGGCAGAACAAATGTCACAATATACTTATATTTAATCTTGCCTCGTTACTGGACTCAAATACAATTTCGGTCTTTGGCTAACCTTTTTTCTTTTATTTTCAAAAGCCTAAACTATGGTTTAATCGGACAAGAAGCGAAGAGTAGATATAATTTTAATTATTATGGAAATTTACTATAATAACACACAAAAACCATTTAATTGTATTATATAACAAAATTTATTATCCAAAATAATGCTACTCTTTTAAAAATAACTCAAACGTTTTCACCCACCCAATAATAATTTTCATAATCTTTGAAAAAACCTTATTACGAAATGTCATTACTGGTTTGAGATAATTATTTAATTCGTTTGTTTATTGGGATATTAGTTATATTTTGGTTATACATTAAGGATTTTTTTTAAAATACCCTATTTATGTTTGTAAAATTTAAAAGTACCCAATATATAGATAAAAAATACAAATTTGATAGTTATTTTGTGTACTCTTATTTAGGTTTATATCTTTATAACTAACATTAAAATTTACAAAGAAATTATTATCATTAATTTATTATAGTTTGAAAATAAATATGATTAAGTATGATGACATACGTTGGTAAAAACTCAAAAAATTAGATCGGTGAAATGATATTATTCACAATTTTAGGAGGAGACATCACATATGAACTTCTTTAAAGATTTTAATAAAATCTTATTCATTTTGATGAGATTATCATCGGTTTTAATAAAAAATTTTACAACCAAATTATGTTATAATTTAAATTATTAAATAAATTTATGTATAAACATAACACCGTATATACGTAAATATATAGTAGTAATTTTAATTAACACAATAAAAATAATATATTATAAAATAAATCTAATATAAAATACTAATAATTATTAATAATTATATAAACTATAAAATATAAAGTATATATTTTCCCACACTGAGCATACATGAGTTACTATCTAATTTACTCTTTATTTATTTTACTCGTTTCCAATAGATCACGTTATTTGATTAAAAAAGTTAACTTGTATTGAAAGTTGAAAAGATGATTTAACTCTTGGTCTTCTCCCTAATAATGACTTAAAAATAATCTTGAATTTCATTTTCGTCATTTTTTTAACAAGAAATAAAAGTCAATTATTAAAAAGAATCTAAACTTGTCATAAGACAGAAAGTATGCTGGATTTGATAAACATCATTCTCAGTGGATTTTAAATGCTCTTTTTGTCTAAAATCTCTTCAATCATCACGGTCTCGTGAAGTGCATCATTATTAAACTTTTTGGCTTGAGCTTTTGTCAATGTTCCAACAATTACTTGCAATTCATCTTCTTGAGTAGTTTTAATGCTTGTGATATCCTCATCATTTCTTTCTTATTGAAAATGATTTTGACCTCAAATCAAACTGGTCACTTATATAAAAAAATGTTGAATCAAAACATTGAAGCTTTTGTTTTCTCTCATCTCTCCCTATCTCTCTTCTATGAGTTAGAAATCGTTGATTTTGATCTTTCAAAACCTTGCTTGTTGTTTCTATTGTGTGTTTTGAGTTGCCAAATAATGCAAAACAGAGAGAACCAACCATTGTGATCTCTTAAGTTATATAAAGAGAAATGGCCTAAAACACATACTAACAACATAGTTCTGGTTTGACAAAAGTTGTTGTCACTACAAAAAAAGAGACTTGACAACATAATTAAAAAAGGCATCGTTTTTTCTAAAGGCCCTATCCAATACTCAACAGTTCAATTTTTGTGACTAATAAAGTCTCTTCTTGAAGCTGGTCTTAGAGAATATCTTCTTGCAATAAGGACTCGACTTTAGATTCCCAAACCTGTAAACTTTCTCCACCAATCTAGCATGAACAGACCCCTGCTTCAAACACAAAAGAAGCCAAGTCAAGTTCTGTTTCTAAAAGCTTATAAAATTATGTATAGATTTTGGACTTACCTTAGTCACAGAGAGAGCAGTTTGGATCACATAATTTGCATAAGGATCTTGCAAAAGATGTTCAAAGTTTGGAACAGAGAGAAGCTCACGGACTATCTCAGCTCTATTCTCTGGATATTTCCTTAGACACTTCTCCACTACATGACTACTAAACTTCTGAATCGCTAGCTCAGTGTAGTGTAGTCTAAACTGAATCAATAACTTTACTGCAGATACTTTATGCTCTATTAGGTACTGCACTACATAATTCCTGCACAATTCCATAAACCATAATTTAAAGACAGCTTTTTCACACTATACCAAATCATCATAAGCAACAAATCTTTTGAGTCTAGAGTTTACCCGAAAGGATCTTGAGAAAGGTGAAGTGAGTTTCTGCATATCTCATTAACAAGTCTTTCACGTTGCGCTCCAGTAGAGTTTGAAAGACAGCACTGAAGGACACAGCATCCGTGGCGATGAGTTGCAATCTCAGCGCAGTATTTTGTAGCAGCTTCCAACACAAACTGATACCAAAATTTCACAACATTTCATCAAAGCTAAAGTAAGTAACAAAAGATTGAGATTAATATGTGACAGCAATTATACTTTGTTGCAGCAGCTAACACATGACGCCAAATTTCACAACATTCATTAAAGCTTTCAAACATATGACACCAAATTTCACAAGTTTAATGAATGTTAGAAAGTGCTCTGTCACTTATTAAGAAACAAAAGATGGAGATTAATATGTGACAGAGCACTTTCTAACACATGACACCAAATTTCACATCAGACACAAAGCTTAAATAAGAAACAAAGATTGAGATTAATTAAACCTTGTTTTCATTAGGACCAAGAAACTCCAAGCAACTCTGTATCACGTGGTTTCCATTGAGATCTTTAACGAGAGTGAGAAAACCTGGTTTGAGACCTGACTTCACCAATGCAATCTGCTGTTTTGTTTTCACCGTTTCAATCATCTTCTGAACAACCCGTGTCCTGTTTCATTCCAAAAAAAAAACATATTAACCAGAGAAATAAGAAACAGCGGATTTCTAGGCTTTTTCCCAAAGGTCTCAGCTTTTTTAGCTTCCTAATGTTCGCAGTTTTGGTTTGTCCAAATGCAGCAAAAAGTAAAAATCAATTTCATCCTTTCTAAACCAAATGTTGCCTTCTATTTTAGACAGCGATGTCCAAAACCTTATACCAAAACTATGCAGAGGTTTCAAATATTTCCATACACAGCAAAGATTTCATCTTTCTCCAAAACCAAGAAACGATTTCATCTTAATCCAAAAAAGATAAAATGTCTCCATCTCTATTTGACTTAGTGGAAATGTATTTTATATGAATATAAAAATATAAAACTTTCAAATCAAAGAAAGAAGCTTACCCATAAGTATTGAGACAGATTCTGATAAACTCCACTGGTTTTGAGGTTAACACACTCACAATCAAAGTTCTGTGTTCTTCATCACACACATCTAATAGCTTCTGGATGAGATAATTCCCAAAAGGATCCATAGAAAGTTCAGTGACATAATCAATGATTTCAAGGAAGATAACCTTAGCATCAAAAACCGTTCCTTGATCAACAAATTTCAGCAAAACTCTGAAACCAATCTGATCTTTAGCCATTAAGTTAACAGATCCGTAGATCTTAACCATGGAAACGAGACTTAAAGGCAAAACATCACTCATCCTCTCATAAGAAGAGCCTTGACCCTTTGGATAAAAAGCTTCAAGCTTTCTAAAACCTTTAAACGCAGCATCGGTCCCAAAAGAGCCTTGACCGATCAAACTATCCTCTAGATGATTAGAAGCTTCAAGCTTTCTAGAAGCTTCCATGGCGGCTAAGGATTGAGAAACCCTAGCATTGTTCCCAAAGGAGACGTTTTGGAGACAATGAGATGAAATACGCTTGATGGGTCCATTGATATAGTTCAAGAGGAGAAGATCTCTGTTATTCTTCAGAGCCCACATCTCTTCAAACCCTTTGTGATTAAGGGAATCTTGGAAGTCAAGCAATCTTCGTTCACCTTGAGATGAAACTCCATGAAAGCTTTTGTTTTGCTGAAAAACAGAGGAATCGTTGGAAATCCGAGAAACTCCAGTCAGATTGTGGTCAAACCCATGCAGATTTGTCGGTTCGGGTCGGCTCCAAATAGACATGTCAGAAGAGATACCCATTTGACTAAGCTTTTTACACAAGTCAAGACCTTTATCACTCTTACTGTAACTTTGATGATTCTTCAGAAATGGGTTTGTTTCTAAAAACCCACCAGAACCAAAATCAGGAAGACGATGATGATCTGAAGAAGATCTTCCGATGTTAAAATCTCCATGAAGAAAATCACCAAAATCCATGAATCTCTCTTCAAACATCAGACAAAAACAAAGAAGAAGAAGAAGAAGAAGAAGAAGAAGCAAACGAAGAAGAAGAGAGAGGGAGGGAGAGAGTAATGCCAAGGGAAAAATACGGAGAGTGGAATCGAAATATAACAAGAAATGGTTTGAGGGAAGGGAGAGAGAGAATGTTTGTGAGTGTACGGAGGCTGCTCTGTTTTTTTTTGTCGTTTATTTCGCCATTAATATGGCAAGAGAGAGAGACAGACTCAATACTCTGCTTTTTTTGCAGCCTGCCGAGGAAATAAGAATTTGCAGTTTTTGTCCCATTTTATTTTAATTTTGGTAATGTGTTGTAAGGAGATCGGATAAATCGATTAAAATTTTTTAAGAGATTAAAAAAATTATAGATAGTATTAATATTTAAATTAGAATATTTAATATTATTATTAAATATATTAATTATATTTATTTTTATATTAAATTTGGAAATTAGATTTAATTTTATGTTTATATAAATCACAAATTTGTATTTATTATTCTTATAAGAGTTTAATATAATACTTTCAATATTTTTGTATTTTTACTTTCATCGAATTTATTATGGTATTAGAGCCATAAATCCAACTTATCATGGTATTATAGTAGATGGATCCTTGTGGATTGATTTTAGCTTCTACCAAAAAAAAAGTTGAAAAAAGAGACATGATCTTAAGTAAGCTCTCTACATCCATAGTGAGTTCTCCAAGATCCATATCCAACGGTGGAAAGAACCCAACTAAGTCTTCATCGTCGTCATATGATGATGGTGACCTTTGGAGGAGAAGACGAAAACGATGCTATGACAGACATCGATGATGAAAGAAACGTGAAGATAGAGAGAAAGGAGACAGACAACACATGTCATTTTTGATCAATAAGAAATAAATAAAGAAAAAAGGACTTGTGAAAACATATAAATTGTTTCATGAGAGACGATCCAGACTTGTGAAGCATGTGCGGAAGGTCTTGCTTTATAAAACTAATGACCCGCGACCATGTATAAACGCCGATGATGACCCCATGGTCGGGTATAAACGCTGATGATGACCCCACAACCGGGTATAAACGTCGTTGATGACTCTATGGTCGGGTATAAACGCCACGAAGATGACCCCACGACCGGGTATAAACGTCAATGATGACCCCACGACTGGATATAAACAACGTCATTGATGATCCTATGGCCGGGTATAAACGCCACAAAGATGAACGTACGACCGGGTATAAACGTCGATGATAATCCGACGGCCAGATACTTTGAAAACTTGTCCAATCTCACATGTATTACCACGTATGAGTTTGTCAGAGGATGTTAGGAGATTGAATAGATCGACCCAAAAAAGACTTAGAAGATTTAGAAGATTGTGGATAAACATCAATATTTAGATTAGGATATTTAGCATTATCATTAAATATATTAGTTACATTTATTTTTCCATTAAATTAGAAAATTATATTTAACTCTATGTCTATATAAATCAAAAAAATTTATTCATTATTCTTATGAGAGTCTAATATAATTCTTCTACAACACTTTCATGTTTTTACTCTCATTCAACTTATCATGTGTTTTTGGATTTTTAATTCATTCATTTAGTTTGTGATCATTTGAGTATTTTTCTTTTAAATTAATTGTTGTACACATACAGTCACATAACGCTCTTACGTCACTCTTAGCTTGTAGGAAGCTAATCTTATAATGAGATTTAAAAATAAATGCTTGATGAATGACAAGATGTGAGTTCTCTCAAAATTTTATTTAATCTATCTTTTTTTTTTGCCGGCAAAGTAAACAATTTTATTAAACATCTAGGATAAGGTTTTCCTTGAGAGAAAATCAATATGGTGAATCAGATCTTACATAAGAGACAAGCAAACATCGTTCTTGAGTTTGAGTTCTCTTTGACAAAAAATCGGCATAGACATTCAAATTGCAAGAAATAAATAAAATAGAAAAAGCAGGAAATAAAATTCTTAGAGAGCAAAAATCATCCATTTCTAATGCAGATGTATGTTGTTATATCTTTTTTCTAAATCATCATCAGGTTTCGAGCCTTCCAAATGAACCATAATATCCAAGGAAATTACTTGCTCGATGAAAAGTCTCCCCCTACGTCCTTGGCTCACCACATAAGATATCAATATTCGTGAATACTAACATCGAAGGAAAATCATTTGGCACCGACAGGATATGTGACAAATCCCATACTTGTTTTGTCAGAGGACATTCAAAAAATACATGGTTGATAGTTTCAAAATCCGCTCCACATTGCGGACAACTTCTATCAACTCCAATATGTCTATCGGTGAGTCATTGACACGAGGGTATACAATCCGACACGATTTGACAGACAAAATGCATTAATTTTCTCGAGGTCGAAAGCTTTCATGATTGTACATGCAGTGCGATAACACTCGGTCCCAGGTCATAATCTCCTTTCTGGCGAACCTTTGCGACCCAATATCGAGACTTTACTATATGAGCCCATGATTTTGTGTGTGTCCAGTTATAGTTATCCTTAGAGAACAAGACACTCGGCCTAATACTTATAATCAAAGGTAGGTCTTCCGGCACAACTAGTTCTTAAGTGCTTCAACCATCCAGCCTTTCATCGTAAAGTCTATCAAGTCACTCATATATAGGTGAGGATTGTTCTCAGCTGAGAAGCATTGTGGCGATCTTGCTAGAATGTCAGGGACCCATGGGTCTGCCCAGGACTTGGTTCCTATGTTGGATCTAATAACTCTCCTTAGACTTAATCTCAACAACAGTCTAGCAGCCATGATGCTCCTCCATCCGTAGGACGGATTATAGGCTGGCTTGACGTGGAGCGGGTCAGAGTATCTAAAATATCTTCCTCGCATCACCCATGCTAGGAGAGAGTTTGGGAATCTCACAAGTATCCAAATTTGCTTAGTTAGTAGAGCTTGGTTAAAGTCATCAAAAGTACAAAAACCCATCCCTCATGTCGAAATCGGCTTGCATAACTTATCTCAAGCAATCCAATGAATACCCTTGATGTCTTGTTTCTTACTCCACCAGAAGTAGGATATAACACTACTTAACTTCGTGCATATATACTTGTGTAAAAGAAAGCATGACATTACATATGTCAGAACAGTTTGCACTACAAGTTTTATAAGAATCTCTTTCCCTCCCTGGGAAAGGAATTTTGCAAACCATGTATTGATTCTGATATTGAGCATATCTTGGACAAAAGCAAACACATGCACTTTGGACCAGTGAATCTTCTCAAGGATTTCTAGGTAGGTTCTCATCCCCCACCCTATTTTGTAATTCCCTAAATATGTTTAATGTTGTTCTTTGTCTTTGATCCGATCTTTTTCCTAAACATGATGGACGATTTGAATAAATAAATTTATTGTCTCGAAACCTCTCCATATAACCAAAGGATATTTAGGATCTATGTACTTTGTCGTGCATCGGTCTTGTAAAAAAATAGACTATCATCAGTGAACAAGAGGTGCAACACTAGAGGACTTACTTTGAGAATTGAAGAACCTAAAATCTTGTCGAACCATTCTAAATTGTTGAGTTGTGCAATCAGGACTTCCGTACACATGATAAAAATAAACGATGAAAGCGGATCTCCTTGTCTAATTTCTCTCTTCGGTATAATGCTTCCTCTTGGTTCCCCATTAATCAAAACCTTGTATGAAACAGCTCTGAGGCAATGCATAATCATACTTCTCCATCGTGCTAAGAAGCCAACCATAAACATTAGCTCTTGGAGAAAATGCCATTCGACCCGGTCGTAAGCTTTACTTATGTCTGTTTTTATGGCCATATATTTATTTTTGTACACTTATTTTGATTGTAGAGCATGGGAATTTTCCTGACCAATTAGGATATTATAAGTTATGAGGCACCCCATAAGACTGCTCGCTTCACCTCCTCTTATGTTACTTCTCGAGAAAGGAGCTAGTGCCTATCGCCAGAGATAATCTCATGTACGTCCCATAGAACAGCCTCAACCAAAGTCGGGTTGGAAGAGGCAAAAAGGTTAGAGAAATAATCCACCGCCGTCTGCTCTATCTCCTCATCAGTTTCCACCCACACTCTATTTTGATTCAGAAGGCCTAGGATTCGGTTCCTTGCGTGCATTTGCTTTGTCGAAACATGGAAGAATTTTTTGTGTTTTATCCCCTTCCTTAAGCCAGATGGCTCATCTTTTTTGTTTCCAAAACAAATATTTGTCTCGAAAAGCGTCACATAGTTTCCAATTTAGCTGGGTGATTTCCTCGGTGTTCATGTTCTCTTCTTCTTGAGCTTTATCGGGTCTTGAGATAAGTTCATCAATAAGATTCTCTGCGTTAAAAGTCTCTTTATGCCAATTAGAAATCTATCTCCAACACCATTGAATTTTCTTGATGATATCCCTGGTTCATCTGGATTATGTGGTGTCCACCCTGTTATATACACTTCCTCAAAACCTTTCTTTCTTAGCCAGCGCTTATCGAACATAAAGCTTCGCCTTACTTTCTTAGAATTGGCGTGTATGTATGCTAAGATGGGTATGTGATCCGAACCTCCATCGCTTAAGGTATTCCACATTAGTGTGGTAAAACAAAGAGTGCCAATCTTCGTTCTCTAGAGCTCGATCAAGGCCACATTTAACCAGTCCATTCCTTTTGCGCCCTACCATGAAAAAAAGTTACCTTTGTAAGGGAAATCGATTAATCCACAATTATGGATCATCGTATTGAATGGTAGGAATACACTGTCTGATCACTTCTTGTCACCCTCTTTCTCATGATGTCCTCTTATTTCATTTAAATCCCCAATTAAAAGCCAAGAGCCATCACAGACAATGCCTATACGAGTAAGTCGTTCCCAAAATATTTCTCGGTATTTCGATACCGGATCACCATAAAAAATGTCATGAAAACTTTATTGCCATCAATCTAAGTCTTAACATCAATCATACGTTCTTTGCAAAATAAAATAGGGCCAGATCTCCGCTCATGTCGTTTGGCTCTACCGTGAAGAGTTTATCATATCCTAGCTTCTCTCATAAAACATGGGAGGAATTTTCTTATCATCTCCCTCAATCTCTGAATTGTCAAGTATGTCCCTACTCCTTGACAATTCCATATAATCAATTCCATATTATCGCTCTCATATATCTTTACTGGATGGGTTCTGGGATCCCACCAAACCTGATCGAGTAAAATTTCTTGCTTATCATAGAAGGTAACACCTCGTGACGAGGGAAAAGACAACAAGACCTGTTAGAGGGTTTCTCTTTGGGCTTCGTAGCTGGAGCCCCCCCCCCCCACATCTCTTTGGAGATCCTTTAACCTTTGGAGACCCCTTAACTTGTAAAGCATTTCTCTTCTTAGAGGTCATACCTGGGAAATCTTGGGATGACTTAATCGACTTATTCTTATGCTCAGATCTTGTCTTCCTATGTATTTTTTTGAAACCTGAAATCTCAAGACTGGTTGGTCGCTCTTGGTGAAAAGATGATCTATGTTCTTCGTGACTATGATGTTTTGCGAGACTTCCAAACTCTCTGATGGTCTTCCTCCTCTCTGAAATGTTGATACTATGAGCACCAAGAGCTAGTTACTTTAGGCTCCTCGTTCCTTCTTTTTTGTGGTCCACTTCGGATTGCTTGATTACATTCCTGTTCCGAGGACAAGAGCCCTCGTTTGAATATTCCAGTATATACAATACATGCCTTATTTCTCTACTATCCCTCCCACCTTGCTGCTCATTAGGAGCTCTGTTTGGCACTTGACGAGTAGAATAGCTTTCCAATTTTCTATGGTGAATCTTTTTCTGCCTAAGATTTTGTTTTGGTTCCAACATCGCCTCAGCCTTTGCATTTATGTTTTCGAACATGTACTTGTTGGATTCTTCGTCAAAAACTCTCATAAGTGAATCTTTCTCGGCCATCTTTTATTTTCTTTCCTCCTTTGTCAACTCAGGACATGTTTCCTCTTCATCAGACATCTTGCAAATGGTTTGAAAATGTTTCTTAAGGTTATCATAGAACAAATTAACTACCACTTCTTTACCACCTGGGCATTGCGCCTTTTTGAGAACTATAAGGGCTTTGTAGCATCAACGGTCACCTGAAATTTAGCCTCTCGTTCGTTGATATTTCCGACGGTCCCTAGAGGTTTCCAATTTCCCTGAAAGTATTTTCGTTCCAATACTTTGGCAGAAGATTTTTCACCTCACCTTGACCAAGAAAGTTAATGTACTTGGGAAATTAATCTTTGAATCTGGTATCCATCTTTCTAGAGCTATATGCCATTGATTGAAGTGACATCGACGTCTATTTTAAACTCAAAGCAAATCTTACTTATAATCGAATCGAACCGAAACCGTCCATTCTCCAAGTCAAAACCACATATTCTACCCTCGACATCCCTAATCTGGGGTCATGGTAGGAAACCCAAAATTGTATTCATACTTCGCCCTTCATGAAATATCCTCCCTATCAATGTTTTTTGGAATGTAAAGAGAAGGTTTGATGGTTTTACCAGCGGGATAATTATCGGTTCGTCATTTTTATCTATTATTGAATTCTTTGCGGCAGTGATCGAACAAGATCCAAAAAACAGGATAATTATATAAATTTGTCCCAATTTAATATGTCACTAGTGAGATGATATTAACTTAAATTCAAAGAATTTTAGTTTTGAATATATGGTAAATTAGGTTTTTGTTTTAAAAATTACATTAAAAATCTAAAATAACATTTAAAAATAAAATAAAAATTCAACTCTACGATGACTCTTTTAGGAAAAACGGATGGAGTATTAATAGTGAACATTGTTTTTTTGTAAATTCATTCGTGTAAAACTAACATGAAGCATTTTTGACAAAGTGACTAAACACAAATAATGTCCATCTAAGGGATCAACATTTAGATACCCAAAAAAACACACTTAGATACCCAAAATACTTCTTTATATAAATATATATATACATAAGGGATGATAAACCATACTTATATTTTATTTTGTAAAATTAGTTTAAATTCATACTTAAAAGGTAATTAAATACTATAGGCTGGTTATCAGATTATGTGACAATCATACATTTCCAGGAAAAAAAATTATAATAAGTAATTTGACACAGAAAATTATTTATTTTGGAGATTCCGATTAAAAAAATTTAAGATGACCCATCAGACGTAAATAATGTTTTTACTATTTTCTCGGTTTCCGTTATCGGAATTCCGAGAGTTGCTAGAATTATCACTATTTTATCTTTCGGCTTTCCAAGAGCACATAGGTTTCCCATTAATCTCCCTACAAAAAAAGTTGTGTTAGAATGAATAAATCATGCATTTGACACAATTTGTTTCGTAAAGTACTTTCATATTAACTAAATAATGCTTCTTCGTCTCTAGGATCAATAATTTATAAGAATACAACATCCACTTGTAGTTCAAAATAAGCTTTTGCGAACGTACCTTGAATTTCCTTAGAGTTATGACCTTCGAAAATCCTTAATTAAAAAGTATTTCGTATAATCTTTGCAATTTTCCGGTCCAGATTGTTTGGAGAGCAAGATAGTGGTAGAAAACATCCGACTTCATATAGCGTTGTTGCGTTTTTCATGCCTAATAAAATTATAATCACAAACCAAGTAAATGAATAACTGAGCTTTTTCTATTTATATGCAAACGTGTCAAAAAAAAAATTTCTAAGATTGGTAATTGATTACAAACCATTTAATCAATACCTATAAGACATCAGTTGCTCAAGTACTAGCTCTAATAAAGGAATATCTGGATATCCTAAATGGAAAAGAAACTGGGAAATTAAAATCTAACTTATAAGCTTTAATGGGATCAAGAAACTGATACTTTCACAATTCATATACAGCTCAGAAGAATGAAGCGTATTGGATTACACAATCTGACAAAGAGAATTCTTCTTCTTCTTCTTCGAACCTTTTTCCTCCTCTTGCATCATCATCATCTCAAAAAACCATTCTCTCAACCCAAAATTCAAAACCCAAAACCGATCTTCCTAGCAGTTTTAGCTTCCTCCAAGAATCAAAGTCATCGGTTTCTTGCCAGGTACGTTTCTCTCTGACTCTTCTGAAAACTTGTAAGGTCGATCTGTAAGTTTTTCTCAGTGTATACTCAATTACTCATGTTGTCGAAACAGAGGAATCAAGTTTCAGATTTAGTGGATAGAATTAAGCTCAAAGATGGAAGATTTCTAGCTTATAAAGAGAGAGGTGTTCCAAAGGATGAAGCCAAATACAAGATCATTATTATTCATGGCTTTGGGAAAGAAATGAACTTCTCTGCTTCAAAAGTACAAGACCTCATTATTATATTTTAAAACATAATTCCATTTTTATATCTATTATTTCAGGTTATTAATTGGAAACATGAACTTATAAGTCTATAAATTAAAAGGTATAATAAATCTTTAAAGTGCAAAACTTAAATAATACGGATGTAGAATTAGTAAATAATTTCACTAGATTCTATTGGTCTTTTGAGGGTTTTAGGTTTTGGTGAAGTTGACTATCTTATTTCACGTGGATTAAGGTTTTTAGGAGTTGATAAAAGAGCTAGGCTACGTGAAGTGTTGATGTGCACCCGTCAATGGTTAAAATGTAAAATTCATATCAATAAAAAATGAGTCTCAACAATTTAACAAATGCTTGCGAAAGTAGAGTTGGAAGATATACACTATGAGAGGTAATTGCTTTCCTTTGAACTCTATTTTAATTTTGCTTTACAAATTACAATTTACAAGTTTGATTTCAAAAATTTTGTTCTTTAATTTTTCATTTTCGTATAAAATTTGAATCTGAATTCAAACATGTTAGTGGTCTTTAGAGTGAGTCACTGAGCCACTGAGACTGAGGTAATTACGTGTCAATATCGACTCTCGACTATAAGGTATTTGACATTGTTTAAACCATGAAATTGACATTTGTTTTATCTTTTTAATTGGATTTCACAAAAGATCAAAAGTCAAAACAATGTCATCATTCATCAGCGTATTTCCAGTCCCTACTTCTAGTTCTATGTTTCACATCAGATTTAGATTTCCCGATTTGATATCATTTTGTCTACTCTAAGTACTACTTTCTTGTCTTTGTCTTTGCATTGTGAAACTTGGATTTGTTGTCACTAGTCTATCCTTTTCAATCTTTGGATGTTAATTTGGAGTTATACTCTCTGGTTTGTGAGTTTTTTTATGTGTTTGTGTATATTTAATTGTATGTATTTTTGGATAATTTGGTTACATTTCGGGTATATGGATAGATTTCGAGTATACTCGGGTATTTTATATCCGAACCGATTGAGTACCCATTTTTTGAATATTTATAGGTTCTTAAATTTAAAATCCGAACCCGACAAAATCCAAACCGAATATTCATATCCCTATTAGGTAGTAAATACTTAAACCCGATAAATCAAAACTTGATCGGGTTCTACCCAAACCTGATTGGGTTCTACCGAACTGAACCGTTACCTATATGCCCATGCCTAATCTAGACAACTTAACATATATATATATATATATATATATATATCACTTCGATATCTTGGAGATAATATCACAGGTTAATTTAATAGTCGCGGGTTAATTAAGATATATAATTTATATTTTGATAATATTTATATTTCAATATATAACTTAAGTAAAATTACTTAGCCAAATTAAAATAAATTCAATAGTAAAATATATAGAAATAAATTTTACATGTTAATTTTACACCAAATTTTTATAATCCAGATTTTCCTAAATATTAATGATTAAATGTAAACAATTTAAATTCAATTAATATTCGAGATATGCATTAGAAATACAGTCTAATTCTTATATAATTTTTATTTATATGATATATATGTTATTAAACACAAAAAATAAAGTATGAAATTTATCGCAATTATGTGTTTTTTTGTTGTTTCAATTTTGAAAATCCGCTAAAAACTGCAACTAAGTTCAACACATTATGGTATATGTTAAATGGGACGGGTTAACCTACTTTGACATTTCTACACATATACGATTAATATTTTTGTAAATTTTTCCGAACGGAGACCGCTTCTAGTTATATTATAAGTGGTATCAAATTAGATTATACCGGCTGAAAAAGGGTGTCAAATTAGTTGGTATGCTTCTTTTAGTTTTTCATGTTAATCTATCGTCAGACCGGTTCGTTGGCAATCATATTATTTCTTTAATGTTTTCATTTGTCCTTGACCAAGTTGTATGGAGCAAAAAAAATAATGAAGTTCGGGAGAGACAACCATACAACTTGGTCTCATTTTTGAGTGCTTGAAACGTTTGTGGCCTCTAAATCTCTGCGAAAGCACTCGCACTTTTATGTATGAGTAGTTAGTACTCCTTACATTTCTGAAAACACTCACTTTTAAATATACATCAGCCCTGAAGTTTCTCAGCTTAATTCATGAGTTTCTTTTTATAGAACATATATATAGTATCATCCTATCATGTGATTCATATTTATATCTCCCTTCATTTTTCTGCTTCGACTTTAAAGGTAATCAATTTTTTTAAAAGGACCAGTTTATAGCATATGGTGAACCAAAAATTTTTTTAAAGAAACTTCATTATGAGAAAAACCATAAAATATAATTTCACTCCTCCAATTGATCTAATGTTGTTATGACTCTTCCATTGGCATTTTGCATCTAAGTGCACTGTCTGATTCTCCCGCTACAAAACATATCCATACTTGGTCTGACGTGGGTTCGGAAGATTTTAACTATCATTCTATCAATTTGTTACCTAAGTGTATGGGAACCCCTCTCCTGTGATGCTCTCACTTCGAACCAAAATAACTTATCCATAAGTCAAGTCATATACTTAGTATGATTTCAATGGATCCTAGTATATAAAAGTTTTAATTTAAATTTGAACCTAACCGAAAACTAAAATTGATCTAAACTGTATATTTATTTGAAAAATAAAGAAATATTTGATTAAACTTGAATCCAAACCAAAATTGAAACCATACCAAATCACCTATATTATATAACAATTTACTTTAGATATTATCATTTTAAAACAGAATCCTAAAACACCAAAACCTCAAACCTAAACAAAACCGATATTCGAATTGGATAGTTAGCAATCCTCAATAACCATGAACAAGTCCATTTAAAATTCGATTTAATAGAATTGATATTTAATCCCACACATAACGTGAGACACAATCTAATTAATTAACACTTTAAAATTGTAATTCTCATAAGACAAGAGAGTTCTAAAAATCATGTTCGCGTTGATATAACTTTTGATCACCCCCGAGTAACAGTGACCTTAGAACAGCATCGCAAGTACCATCATAGTGCACGATCAAATGTCCACCTTGAGGTATCTCATGATATTTGATCCAATGTAACTTCTTCAAGATGCATCTATGAAGTTGAAATGGCACCACTTTGTCTTCTCTTCCATGCCAAATATGAACTGCGCTCTCCATTAATTCTTACATTTACTGGATCGAAGTCCCATTGTCCGAACCCCACCAAGAAATCGTCTCTTAAGAGTATCAAACACATTCCTTTCCTGTAGTTTATTTTTAAAAGACACAAAGATACAACATTTCTATTACGGCGAAAACTGAATCGAACCAAATTGAAATTTCTTACAACGAAACCAAACTAGTAAGAAAAAAAACTGAATGGTAACATTGTTCTAATACCAAATAACCTCACTATAAACAAAACTAAGTCTAACAAAACCACATAAACCAAATTTTATATTCTAACTATGATATTTACTAAAATGTATATATATTAATTAAAATAGTTATTTAGATATATTTTAAGTTGTTTTTTATCCAAAAACCCAACCGAACGCAAAATTGAACCAATATTAGTTCGATATATATAATATGTAAACACAGAATAAGAAAAAAAATATAGAAACAAGAAAAAGTCGGAAAAAATGCTTATTGCCTATGCCTAATTTATATTAGCTGCAATTAACTAGAAAATATATTATGCTTTTAAGTTATGGATTACCTTGGTAAGCATAGGGAATCCGTTATTCTTTTAGTACCTCAATATCATTGCTATTGAAATAGAGTTGATTGCTTTCAAGGACTGAAGTAGTTAATGGGAAGAGTTTCTGACTGATCCACCAATGTAACAGTCCAGGTGCATATTTTGATATCCTAAACACCATTTTATAAGAACTCTTCTGTAATCCTTCTTTATAAGCTTCTTAGAAATCGACCGCCACTGGTAATTCACTACCGGAGCTACATATGCAACTCCCGCTAGCCTGCAAGAAGTCTGGTGCTTAGGCCTCGATTATTTTTATCTGTGTTACACACTTTGAGAATTTTTTTTTTTTGTAAGATAGAACCCCAATATTTATTATTTTGAGTCCATAAGGTAAATGACAAGATTTGGGAGAAAAAATAACATGCTGCAACAAAAATCACCCTATAACAAATATATAAAAGGAAAATCATATGTCTACATTGCTATTTTCTTAATGATCACCCAAATTCTTATCATTAGGCATAAACTTGTTTTTAATTGTACAAGCAAACAAGATTTTACTTCCATTTGCATTTAACAAAAAGTTACTCTACATCTTCAAATACCTTCTCATATGAATCTCATTAATATCTCGTATAATATATAATCATTCCTGCAAAAGTTATAAAAATAAAGTATAATTAAAACAACATGAATGTAAAGTTACACAATTATAAACAACATAAATATAAAAAACGAAATAAAGAAGATAAATAAGTTAAAATATAAATATAAATATAAAATGTTGAAAAACAAAAGTGGATGTGTTCTTTAATGAAATGACTTAATATTTATAGTGAATAAGATGTGCCAATTAAGGGATTTTTAGAGAATAATATTTTTTAGCTTATTGAAAAAGTTTATTTGTTATTTATTATATTTTTAATAATTAAATATATTTAAAACGTGAACAGTACTTTCAAATTGAATATTTAGTATTTAATGCATATTTTGAGTATTAATTGAATTTAAATTTGTGTTTAATTTAATCACCAATATGAATTTAAGAAAATCTGGATTATATTAAATAACCAATTTGAATTTGTAAAATTTTGGATTAGAATATTTTGGTGTAAAATTAACATGTAAAATTTATTGGTTTTTTTTGTCGTCATTGTAAAATTTATTGTTTAGATATTTTATATCTTTTAAATCAATATCAATGTTTAACTAAAATTTATTGTTTGGAAAAAATATAATTAATGTTTGTTTTTTCAAAAAAAAATCTTTGATTCCCATAATATACGGAATTCTAAGCTGCATTATATTACGATTTGAATTTCTTTTTTGAAAAGTTGTGTTTAAAATAAATTAATGTTTATTTTAGCTACAAATCTGAGAAAATTTCATTAAATACATTTAAAAAAAAAATTAAATTAAAAATTATGAGATCCGCGTCTTCTTATTTTGGATTTGAATATGTTATTTACGACCCATATAAGATAAAATTGACTTAACTGTTTGGTTGTTAATGAGTTGACTTAAATACCCTTTCAATATGTATTTTAACTAACACTTAAAATTCAATTATACTGTTGGCAAAATTTGTAAATAAGTTCATTTTTAATGGTTAATAGAAAAAATTGTTAATAGTATAGATAGATACGTGCATTTAATTATTATTTTAAGAGGTACGGTTAAAATTTAACTATGAAATTTGAGCATTTTTTATCGTTTTGTAATAACTACGTATTTAAAAGATATTTGCAAATATGGGAAACAAATATCTCTTGTAAAACAATTTGTAAATAGAAAACCAAAAAAAAAAACAATTTGCGACTTGGTTTCATTCTGGTAAAGACGATTATTGGTAGAAAAGCAAATTGTGAAAGGTTTTAGGAAAAAGCAATTACAGATTAAGCCTCGCTGGTACTTAAAAGTCTCCGGAGACTAATTAAACTCATTCCCTCTCATGCTTATTTTTGCAGAAGATAACAAACATCGTTGACTTTCTTCTTTTTCTTTTTGAGTTTCTCCTCTCAATTACAGATCGTTCCATTCCAAAACTGATCTATTGGTTTCTACTTCTTCCTCCTCTTCTCGCCACTGGTTTTACGACGTCTTCACGAGTTTCAGTGGGGAAGATGTCCTTGTAACTTTCCTTACCCATTTTCTAAAGGAGCTTGATCGGAAATGTATTGTTGCTTACAAAGACAAAGAGATTGAGAGAAGCCACTCGATAGGCGATGAGCTTAAAGAGGCGATAAGGGACTCAAGGATTGCGGTTGTTGTGTTCTCTAAACACTACACTGCTTCCAGTTGGTGTTTAAACGAGTTGTTAGAGATTGTGAAATGCAAGGAACAGTTGGATCAAGTTGTTATACCAATGTTCTACAATTTGAATCCTTCTCATGTCAGGATCAAATGGGAGAATTTGGAGAGTTTTTTGAGAAAACTTGCAAGAACAGAACAAATGATGAGATACAACAATGGCGACATGCGTTGATCATTGTGGCAAATATTGCTGGATATCATAAATGGTATGAGTTTTTAATCCATTAGTTTTTTAATATATCTTGAATAAATGTTACTACTTGACATTTGACTGTTCATGTTTGTTCTTGTTAGGAAAAACGAAGCTAAGTTGATTGAAGAAATCGCAAATAAAGTTTTGGATAAACTGAATTTAACACCATCTAGATATTTTGATGAATTTGTTGGCATCAAAGATCTAAGTTTATTATTGTGCTTGGAATCTGAGGAAGTAAGGATGGTTGGGATATGGGGTCATACTGGAATTGGCAAGACAACTATTGCAAGAGCTCTATTTAATCGACTCTCTCATCACTTTCAAGGTAGGGTTTTTATAGATAGGGCTTTCATATCTAAGAGTATGGATATTTATAGTAGAGCCAACCCGGACGACTATAACTTGAAGTTGCATTTGCAAGGAAATTTTTTGTCTGAAATTTTAGACAACCAAACATGAAGATAAATCACTTAGATGTGGTGAAAGAGAGGCTGGAGCACATGAAAGTTCTTATATTTATTGATGATTTGGATGATCAAGTGGTGCTAGAAGCTTTGGCGTGTCAAACTCGGTGGTTTGGGAGTGGAAGTAGTCATTATAATTACAAAAGATAAACATCTCTTAAGGGCTTATGGGATTGAACATATTTATGAGGTCCTTCTCCCATCGAAAGATCTTGCTGTTAAGATGTTCTGTCGATCTGCTTTTAGGAAAAACTCTCCACCCAATGGTTTCAAGGAACTTGCTTCTGAAGTTGCACAACGTGCTGGTAGTCTTCCTTTGGTCTTAACATTTTGGGTTCGTATTTTCGGGGGAGGAATAAGGAGGTTTGGATGGATATGATGCGAGGCTTCGTAATAAGATGGACGGAAAAATTGAGAAACACTTAGAGTTAGCTACGACGGGTTAGATAGCAAAGATATGGCGATATTTCGTCATATTGCTTGTCTTTTTAACTTTGAGACATGCAGTTACATCAAGCTATGTAATCTCCGTTTTCTAAAAGTTCACATAAACGCAGAAATGTCAGAAAAAGAAGAGAGATTGCTCTTACCCAAAGAATTCAATTATTTACCCCATACGCTTAGATTATTGAGTTGGCAAAGGTTTCCAATGAAATGTATGCCTTCTGAGTTTTATCCGAAATATTTGCTTAAACTTATAATGTCAGGGAGCAAACTCGAGAAGATGTGGGAAGGAGTTATGGTAAGTTGTGACTTGTGAGAATAGTTGTTATATTAGCTGCAGTTAAGAATTTGTATGTACTGTTTGGATGACAATCCTTTCAATTTACTAATAATTTGCTTCTTCTTCTTCTTTTTTTTTTTTTGGTTCAGCCGCTTACATGCCTCAAGAATATGAATTTGTTTGGATCCGAAAACCTGAAAGAAATCCCAAATCTCTCGCTAACAACCAACCTTGAGACATTGTCTCTTGGCTATTGTTTGAGTTTGGTTGAGCTTCCTTCTTCAACTGAGAATCTCCATAAACTGACGTATTTGAATATGTTAGGATGCCGTAATTTGGAGACTCTTCCAGCTGGTATCAACCTCAAATCTCTCTCTCACCTCATTCTCAATGGATGCTCAAGATTGAAGACTTTTCCTAATATATCAACCAACATCTCAAAGCTAACCCTTAACGCAATAGTGGTTGATGAATTCCCATCTAACTTGAATCTAGAGAATCTTGTTCTTATAGTTTCAGGAATGACGAGTGAAAGATTGTGGGATGGTGTGAAGGTATGTAGGTTTTTAAACGGTACTTTCTCTACAATTTACTGAAAAAACCAGTTTTAAGCAAGTTCCTACATAAAAAAGTGACTTCCATATGCTCGTCCCAATTGAGTCGCAAAAACGAAAAATATAACTATTTTGTGACGACAAAAAAACGTCACTAAAATTCGGCGCAAAGTAAAAGTCGTCGCAAATTCATCTCTGTTTTGAGATGATTTTGAGACAACGTATAACGTGGCTAATTTGCCACGATTTAACGACTACGTTTATAGTCTTAAATTTGCCACGATTTTAAGACATTCGATCTCGTCTCATTTTTGAGACGATTTTGAGACACCATATATCGTGGCTAATTTACCACGATTTAAAGACTACGTTTGTAATCTTAAATTTGCCACGAATTTAAGACATTATAACTAGTAACAAAAACTGTGGCTAAAGCATGTCGTCGCAAATGAGTCTTAAAATTTAGGATGATTATGGGACTACATTTTGCGACGGAAATGTGACGACCAAACAAATTATGACGACTTTGTGACATATTGTATTCGTCGCAAAAAGGGAAAAAATTTAAAAATTTAAAAAATATTGAATGAATTAAAATTGATGAATAAAAATTGATGAATAAAAATTGCATTTAAATTTTATTTTCCTAAAAATAAATTCAATAATTAAAAAAAGAATCTCAATTAATAATAAGGTAGAAAATCCAATAGTTTTAGTAAGATCATCAAGAAAAAGAAAAACGACATTTGTTCATACAAACATGAAAATCTAATCATCCACATGACTACAAAAACGAGTAACACAAATCTAAAAAAAGTTCTGGTTAAAGTCATACATGTATAGAGGAGATCCGGTAAGTGCACTTGATTGAGGATCACGTGGTTGCGGAACATGTGACGGAGTTTGTGCAGGCAAGGATGAGCCAGCCATCTAATTCTGGAATTGGGGATCTTGGCTTTGGATCCAGTTGACAACCTCCGACAAAGATAACTGCGTTGCATGCAATGCAGACTTCGTCTCATTCAAAGCCGACTGCGTCTCAGTCAAAAAAGACTGTGTGTGGAGATGTCGGTTGAATTCAGCCTCGTACTTAGCAGTTTGTAACTCGTTCGCAGCCGTTTGGTCTACAATCATCTTCTGCTACCAGAAGTTGTTCTTGCAATAGTAAAGTTGCAGCTAGACATACCTTGACTGTTGGTTTTCCGTAAATGTGCTCCATACTGCCAAGACCATAAAGGATTCCTCCGTTTGTCGCGGATAGACGACTACAAAAATACATGCATTTAGGAAGTTATTTCTATATCAAATATTGTTTAAAAATACTTTTTACCTGTAGAATATACCGTTTAGCTCATTCGTCGTTAGTCGAGGTGGTTCCGAACCCTCTCCTTCTTGAGTTCCTATTATCTGAGATAACCTATCCTCCACGATTTCTCAAAATTCTTGCATATTTGTTTCGCCTTCATATCTACATAGGTTTCATCCGATCGAGTATGAGTCTTATGGAAAACCTCACCAATAGATACAGGCCTACCTAGTTATTCCTCCTAAGTTATAACAAAACATATTAGTAAAACTTACATTATTAGTATTTACAAATATATGAATTTTAAATTTACTATGACGTACCATCACTCCATGTATACGTCCATATGATTTTTGCCCCGATAAATGTTTGTGTATACCTAATCCGCCACGCTCTGAGTTTCTTGAGTTAGATGCGCTGCTGCTCTTTGATTGTGCTTCCTCGGTTTCCCAATAAGTGCACATTATCGCCCAAACCTCTTCTCCAATCCACAGAGGTCGCTCCTTACCTCTAACTTGACTCACCATCCCTTTCATCCTTCGTCCACATACTTTATCCAACTCTCCCCTAACTACCGGTGTAAGTATTGGATCCCAATTATAACGACGTTGTGAACATGTTTTAGTGGTTTAAAATAAGGCCAAAAGTAAAACAAAAACAATATTGTAAATGAGATAGTATAATACTTACCGCAAAATCGATAAAGTATTGATCTCGTTTCCTTTGGGGTGTGGCTGTCCAATTAAAATATGGTCCGTCGAACTTTTTTTCAAAAGTTTAGAGATAACACGGGGTAATTTTCCTCCGTCACGGTCGAACCTAAAAGATAAATAAAACACAAATAAATATATATTAATATTAAATCAAATTAAAACAAAATCTTACCATATTGTTCCTTGTATTCGCCTAGGATCCAACCGTGTTAAAAACTCATCTCGACCAGGCATCATCAATAACTCCTCTAATGTCATGATATGCTCCGGCACCGGATTTTCTGGAACCTCGTTTGCAGCTTGGGGCTCCTGTGCCACCTCCGGGACAACTTCGGGGAGTTCATCAATTGGGGGTGGCAAATGCTGACGGTCTTCGTGGATTCTTGTAGACAAACTTGCAACATTTCTTGTAGACAAATTTGCCATATTTCTGGTAGATTGAGGCACATGCCCATGAATTGATGAAGGTGAAGATGCTCCACCAACGGAAAATGAGGCTCCAACTTCGTGAGAAGAAGTTGATGTAGATGATCTATTTCGGCCACGTCCACAAATACTTTTCCCAACACTAAACATCCTGAAGCATTTGTAAACATATAAAAGTCAAGTAGATGTATTAACATTATCAAAATCCAAATATAATAATGAAAGTTTGAATCCATAAAAAATTAGAAAAATGCTAATTATAAGTTAAAATGTAAAAAGTATTTAATAAAGTTTAAATTCATCTAATAATAAGTTTTACTTATTAATAACTTTAAAAACTTTTAGTAATATATTTAATTACTTCCAAAAATTTGAATTAATTATAAAATAATTACTATAGTATGTAATAAATTTACTAAAAAACTTGTTTGGAATAATTACTATAATATGTAATACTATAAATTATAAAATAATTACTTTAGTATGTAATAAATAATAAAATAGTTACTATAATATATGTAATACTACAAATTTACTATAGTATGTAATAATAACTATAGTATGTAATAAATAATAAAATAATTATTATCGTATGTAATAAAAATTTTTGAAAAATGCTAATTATAACTGAAAATGTAAAAAATATTTAATAGAGTTTAAATTTATCTAATAATAAGTTTTACGTAATGATAACTTTAAAAACTTTTAGTAATATATTTAATTACTTCAAAAAATTCGAATTAATTATAAAATAATTACTATAGTATGTAATATATTTACAAAAAGACTTGTTTGGAATAATTACTATAGTATGTAATAATATAGTATGTAATACTATAAATTATAAAATAATTACTATAGTATGTAATAAATTATAAAATAGTTACTATAATATATGTAATACTACAAATTTACTATAGTATGTAATAATAACTATTGTATGTAATAAATAATCAAATAATTACTATAGTATGTAATAAAAATTTTTGAAAATGCTAATTATAACTTAAAATGTAAATAATATTTAATAGAGTTTAAATTGATCTAATAATAAGTTTTACGTAATGATAACTTTAAAAAATTTTAGTAATATATTTAGTTTCTTCAAAAAATTTGAATTAATTATAAAATCGGTCATTCCAAAACAATTCCTATAAACAATTTCACCCTAATTAGATATCATAAAACCCTAATTAGATATCATAAAACCCTAATTAAACACTAAACTCCCTCATCAAATTCTTATGAGCATCAAAAATGACATCTTTTGCCCTATAACTTCAAGAAATTTGGGTTTTTGGTAAGAAAGATGTTCTAAACTAGATTTCATCAAATATCTACACCCAAATCATACATGCAATTGGTTGACATAACTAGTTTGTAAAAGAAAGAGATGAGAGATGCAAAATTTGAGGAAATCGGAAGTTGGAGATTTGAAATGGTGGCGAGGACGGTAGTGAAAGTCGGCGGTGAAGGGGGTTCGGCGGTGACGACGGGTGTAAACGGCGGTTGAAGTCAGCGACGGCGAGGAACGGCGGATCTTGGACTTCTCTGGTGGTAAATCTAAAAATTTGCTAAGTATAACTTCTTCTTCTACGAAGAAGAAGATAAATAGGGGAAAAGAGTTTGCTACCAATTTGCGACTAATCGGTTAAAAACAAAATTTGAGGTTTAGACAACCTCTAAAATTCGAACACAGGTTGCATGGTCATGGGCATTTAAAGACGTGGGGCGCAAGACCACTGTGTCACGGTTTTCTATGGGATTATGTTTTCCAAATTAATATATACACATACCTTTAAAATTACTTATTGGTTTTGGATATAAGTATTAGTGGTTATATACTATAGTAAATATATATATATATATAGTTTATAAAATCAGATGTTAAAAATAAAATTATGTTACAAAAATATATAATGTATATATAAACATAGTTTTAGTGTTGATATTATATCATATATTGGTTATTTTGATATATAAAGTATTATTAATGTATTTTGCATAAATTTATATACTTATAAATATATGCAAAACTATATACAATAGATTAGAAATATAATATGTTAACAAATATGTACATATACTATATATACAAACAAAATAAATATATTAGTGGCAAATTGGTTGAATTTTGATCTAAGCCAAACATCGATTGAAGAAATTCCAAGGTGGATCGAGAACTTTTCTAGGCTTGAATACCTATTAATGAGAAAATGCAACAAGTTAGAAAATGTATTCCTAAACATTTCTAAACTGAAACATCTCAAGAGTGTTGAATTTTCAGATTGTGGGAGATTGACTGAAGCTAGATGGGATGATTATTCATGTCCGGTCGAATATAAGGATCCTGAAGAGGCTTCCTCTTCTCTTCCAATTAATTGTGTCCTATTCGACGACAATTACATTTCAAGAAACTGATCTTGCCAGTTGAAGAAGTGCCTTCGTATTTCACTCACCGAGCTATTGGAAGCTCTGTGACCATTCCTCTTCTTCACACATTACTCTCTCATCAATGCTTCAGATTTAAGGCTTGCGCTGTGGTTGATCCAGAATTTTTATTCCCAGCTTATCGACATTGCATAAATATACAGGTTTGTTGTAGATTCAAAGGCAAATGCAGGAACTACTTTGATTATTCTGATCAGCCACATTGCTTCTGACCATCTTAGACAGACAATTATGTGTACATATTCGACTGTTGTTTCCCACTTAACGAAGACAATGCTCCTTTAGATGAACTTAACTATGATCACGTGGATATAGATTTTCATCTTTGTGATAACTACAGTCATCATAAACTAAAAGGATGTGTGGTATACGACTCTTTGAGGATGGTGAAAGCAGTGACGATAATGATCTAGGTGATGAGACTGATTATAGTGAAGAATGTGAAGACAATGATAATAGTGATCTTGGCGATGAGACTGATTACAGTGAAGAGTTTGAAGACATCAATGATAGTGATCTTGGTCTTGAGACTGATCATAGTGAAGAGTGTGAAGATAACGATGACAATGATCTTAGCCTTGCGACTGATCACAGTGAAGAGTGTGATGATAGCGATGTAGAGACAAAGAGAAGCAGTAAGCGAATGCGGGTAGGTTTTAGACATCTCACAATTTTTTTTCCAAGATCATACGTTAACTTTTTACATATATATATATATATATATAGTGGATGACATTGGATTTTATGTAGATTATTTGAAAAAATAACTCACAGACTTGCACTGCATCCTAACTGCAAGGTTATTAGGTAAGTAAAAAATATCATAAACCGTATTATTTTAGTTCCAAATCAATTGTGACAAAGAACTTTACGATCTTATTCACAAAACTTTATAATGCTTTTAACATAAAAAATAACCTTTATAATGCAAATAGGAATTGCATTTGTAATTCAAATTTCTTTTGTGCTTATAAATATTGCTCTCTTTATAGCTACTCCCGCTATATAAAAATAAGGACATGTGGCTTGTGATTTTCTTTTTTTGAAATTTCAAATTTGTTGCTCAACAAAAAAATGATGTACAAGTGGTACCCAAAAAAAAACTTATGAATATACTGAAATAAAAATATTTATCCTGAACAAATTTTAAATCATCGTAAAAAAGGCCTTTTAATTTATGTGGATGCCTATACGCTAGAGAAGAGAAATTTAAGTGATGCCTCCCTGACCTGCTACATCAATATGCTTCCCCGTGTTCAGTCAATTATCAAACCATAATGAAGTGTCACACCCATCATTAATCTCCATAGAAAAAAACTCATATGCCGTATCACGTAATTTATGTAACTTCCTCCAAAACAATGGCTTGTGATTATTTCATCTCTAGAGGCTTTATAGAAATGATGTCAACATATCAACTTTTCCACTATGCTTTCAAGATAATAAAATGCAATTTGTGTTATTTACCAATATAACAAAAAAAGAATTCAACTTCATGTGTTCTAAATAGAGTAGAGGAAACTCTTTACAATCCGTTTCACAAAAAACAAGTACTGAATACCTTTAAGGCTTTAGCAAAATCATATTACCAAAGACTCAACAAAAAAAATAGAAAAGAAAAAAGGCTCAATAGCCTCAATTGAATAGTGCAAAGCTAACCTCGCAACAAACAAATATTATAGAGACGAACACAAGCAAAAAAGATAAGAAAAATAAGGCCATCGAGAGAAATAACAAGCTCGAATTTATTTTTTTCACACAGAGAAGAAATACTTAAACCACTAAAGATACAATGGTCGATCTATATCCTATAACTTGATGAGGATGGATTTTATCGAAGACACATTGGAGAAACCATTACAGCATTGATTCGAGTCTTGCGAAAGGCCATCAATGTGAACTCCCACAAAAAATTTCAAAGACGGGTGGCGACACATTCGACGATAACTCGATGATAACACATGGCTTTCTTTGAATATGATGATTTGTGAGTCTCATTTCTATCGATTACTAACCATTATTTTGATATTTATTGTTTAGATTTTAATTTTACCAAAGTTTTTCATTCTAGAATATTTAATTATTTTTTGTTTGAGGACAAGTAAATATTTAAGTCCGAGGAATGTGATATGTCCCATATTTATCTTTTTTAACCATTATATTAATATTTATTTTGAGTATTTTCTAAAGTCAAAAAGTATTTTGGCGTCTTCAAATCTTTTATCGAGTGTTGAAATGTTTTGAGATGTTTTGTAGTAAAGAAAGAGATTTTGAATTATTTTGGATGATTGGAGATGCATGATCGCACAGAAACATCATAAATTTAGCCTCCGTTAAAAGATTTCCCACCGTTAAATATTCCTCATATTTTGTCCCAAGTTAGAGGAAGATGTTAGTTTTCAGCTAAAATCTGCATCAGCTAAACTTCTGATGGAGTCACTAATGTTACAATGACGAGTGAAAAAAACTCAAAAACAATGACTCATGATTAAAATTTATTTTTTTCATACATTTTGAAATTTGAAATTATAGTATAAACAAACCAAGGTGCACAAAAATGCATAAGCAATCAAATGGTTAAATAAATATTGAAAACATGTACTAAAAATATCACACTAAACTCAAGTAAAACATCTTATCATTTTTTATCTCTTCTAAAAACATCTTATCATTTTTTATCTCTTCTAAAAACATCTTATCATTTATGTTTGGAAATATCCCACAAAAAATATCCAAAGTGGCAAGTATTTCTATTTTAAACTTCTAAGGTTTTTTACTCCCACTTTAAACTTCAAAATTGACTTTTTGCTAATTTAAATTTTGCAAAGTGGCATTCCAATTTGTACCGACGCTTCAAATCACGAAATAGTTAACTCCATTTACGGATTAGTTAACTGTGTTTACAAAACAGTTAACCCGGTCGATGTAACAGTTAAGTCCGGATCATTTTGGTTGTTACACATATGACACGCTAAAATTATATTTGTTAAGTTTTTTGTCATCTGATATATCGGTGTACGATTTTGAAGGTTTAAAATATCAAAATATTTATCTTTGAGGTTAAATGAAATGGTTGCCACGAAGTTTTTTATGGATTTTCCCATTTATGTTTCGACAAGCAACTCTGTTTAGCTTTTTTTAGTACTTGTGCAAACCCGATCAAACTATAACCGAAAAAGTCATAATTTAGTCAAGAACCCAATGTTTTCAGCTTAAATAATTAGGTTCGAGCTCTGTTTTGTTTAAAAATTAAATATAAAACCTTTTCAAATTGCAAAAGATATTAAAGGTTGGGCTTATTTTATAATGATTTCAACCAGCCTACCAAAGTAACTACGGCCCAATTTAATGAAACCTATCGAGCTAGGGTTTTAATCTCTTCCTTCATTTTTCTGCTTTCCTCATATAAAATTTTTAGCCTCCTCTGAAGCAAATAGGGCTTCCGCTTTCTTCACCTCTCAGGTTCGTCTCTCTCCGACATCGTCAGTTCTCGTTTCACCTCCTTCGTTTATTGTAATTTCTTGAGCTGCTATGACGTTTTCAGTTTCTACTGATTTCATATTGAAAAATGAGTTTTTTAAGCGATCAATTAATACAATTTTCACTCCAATTGATCATATTGTTTGCTTTTCTTGTTTCCAGAATCAGAGATTCGTGAACTGAGAAGAAACTCAAGATGAGGTACTTAAAAAAATATCATTCCTTTACGCTTCTCTCAATTTTCACATAGATCTCTAGTTTTAGTGTCGGCTTAGTTTTGATTCCTACTGCTTAGAATGATGACTTAGTGAGTAATTATTGTTCAAATGGATCATATGGTGTAATTGAACACTAAAGTACATTGCTTTTGTTGTTGTTAATCTAATTTAGTGAAATGGGTTTGTTTGTTGTCTAGTAAGCTTCAGAGTGAGGCTCTTAGAGAAGCCATTTCAACTGTCAAGGGCAAATCTGAAGAGAAAAAACGTAACTTTGTGGAGACTGTTGAGCTTCAGATTGGTCTTAAGAACTATGACCCACAAAAGGATAAGCGTTTCAGTGGTTCTGTTAAGCTCCCACACATTCCTCGTCCCAAAATGAAGATTTGTATGCTTGGAGATGCTCAGCATGTTGAGGAGGTGATTAATAATCTATAATCTCTCTGCTTTTGTGTATCAGTTTTGTTGGAATTAATTCTTAGAATGTTGTTTCTTGGAGTTTGATTAGAAGTATTTGATTTTGCTTTTGATAGGCTGAGAAGATGGGACTTGATTACATGGATGTTGAGGGTTTGAAAAAGCTTAACAAAAACAAGAAACTTGTTAAGAAGCTAGCTAAGAAGTACCATGCTTTCTTGGCTTCTGAATCTGTCATTAAGCAGATTCCTCGTCTTCTTGGACCTGGTTTGAACAAAGCAGGCAAGTTTCTTTGATAACTCAATTGAACAATTTGATATTTTGAATGTATGATTATGGTGTCATGATCAGATGTATCTTTGATTGATGTACAGGAAAGTTCCCAACACTAGTGAGTCACCAAGAGTCCTTGGAATCAAAGGTGAATGAGACTAAAGCAACGGTGAAGTTCCAGTTGAAAAAGGTTCTGTGTATGGGTGTTGCTGTTGGTAACCTTTCAATGGAAGAGAAGCAGCTGTTTCAGAATGTGCAGATGAGTGTCAACTTCCTTGTCTCGCTCTTGAAAAAGAATTGGCAAAACGTATGTTTGTGTTCCTCTACTTCCTCGGAAACACATCTTTAATCTCTTCTCTAATCTTGTTTTGATTTGATCCTGTTTGCAGGTAAGGTGTTTGTACCTGAAGAGCACCATGGGACCACCACAAAGGATCTTTTGAGCTCTCTCATTCCTTGATCTCAGAAGTTTGCTTTGTGTTTTTGTTTAAGAGATCGTTGTTCTTGAGATATGGTTTGGATTGATATTAGCAGTTGTTTTTTGTTGACAATATATGCAATGTTCTGTTCTACAATATTTACTCTATTTTCAAGTTTTGTTTTTTCATATCGCGGTAAAATGCTTTTGATTAGTAAGAAATTTGTTTCCATCCATCTAATAATGATGTTGAATCATTGTCCATTACAGCTTAAAAGTCATTACTAGCAACGGTGTTAAATCGATTTGATTTTAGAAAATTTGAATAATATTATCTGGATGTTGGTTGTTAGTGAGCTCAAGCTCGTGTGCCTCCTACTGTATTCAGTGGTTCATGATTCGTTCCACAGTGGCTTTGATGATCGGTCTTAGCTCTGTTATGGCAATCATGGTTGGGTTGATACTTCATGATTCGTCTCTCGACTTTTTTTCCGTTTCTTGTTTGTAAAGAGCTACAGATTAGTTCACAAAAAGTCAAAACCCTCGAAATGAAAATTTTTATTAGTTCTTTTTTTTTTTTACATTAATACTTTTCATTTTATATTATTTTCCTATTTTAGTTTATACTTTTTCTTTTTGTCATGTTTTTATTTATAATGCGATGGAATGATATAGTGTCGAGATACAGATGCCGCAGAAAACATAAATATCCGCGGAGACTAAAAGCCGAAAAGAGGAAAGCAAGAGCCCTAAATTACATGGAACGAAGGTAATACAAACCACAAATGACAAAAACAAAAGCCAAAAACTTAGAAAGCTCAAAAGAAAACAAACTTGCCAAACTCCCAACCAATATGAACAAAGCTAGCCGTAAAGGACAACATGCGTCCACCTTGCAGCTAACGAAGCCTCCTATTGCGAATCCAGGGTACCTCTCAAATCAAATGAACCTGGACTTCTATTCCGACAAGAGCCAAGAGACAGAGACCAAATCCCACAAACATTTTGAAAACGGTGATGTCATACCACGACCCGTAGACGCCTCGTTAAAAGATTTGAACTGACCAGACCTCGACCAGGTCTTAAGTGTAGAGACAAGGAGCAAAACAAACCTCAAACCAGATAACACTAAACTTGGAAGAGAAAAGCACACGATCGAACAGGAGATATCACAATAAAGCTCATCAAAGAACAACAGCAAGTTCAGCAAGACACGAAAACAAGAGAGCTTTGGAAAGCTATGACCAAATCGTCGGCTTAACAGCAAGAGAAAGGAAATCGAGGCAGCCATACCATGATCCCGACCTAACCAGAGAACCAAGGCCTAAACTGATCTACACACCTTAAACTGCCTAAACCATTGATTTGTACCACCCTAAATCACAACTAAGCGACCAAAGGCAGCATCCTCAAAAACGGAAGAATACATAAGTCAGATGTTATCGGAGAGGAGGCAAAAAACATCTCAACCGCAGTAGAAACCACCGACTCGTCAATCAACATCGAACTGCGAAGGGCCAAGTAACCCAGAGCATAAACTATGAACCACAGAGCCACCAACGAGACACAGACGAGACAGGACAAACCATGGCGCACCATCACGAGCCAACAGGACAAAATATATATTCTTAATCTTTGCTATCTTTCCTTACATTATGTACTACTTAATATTTTTAATTTTTAATTTAAATTTGCTATTCTAAGATACATTAATTTGTTTCTATTGTTTTAGCTAAAATTTAATTTTATTTTGTACACATAAGCTTTTTCAATAATACTTTTTCTTACAAATTATTATCTTAATCCTCTAGTCTATAGCATCCAAGTTTCAGTAATAAGATCAATTAGATCATGAAACCAGTTATTGGATAGTAATGATACTTTACTAAATATTGAGATATTTTTCTCCAACTATAAAAGTATTGTGTAGAGATCATAATAAACAAATAGAAAATATATTCAATACTCAGTATTGTTTAACTCTATATTTGTGAAGGTTATAACTCTAAGAAGATTCAAGGTACATATGTATTCTTATAAGTTATAAATAATTGATCCTAGAGACCAGGAAGCATTATCCAGTTAATCTGAAATTAGTTTTAAAATATATTTGTCAAATACATGATAAACAAATTGTAACACTTTTATACTTATAGGGATATTAATGGGAAATCTGTGTAGTTGTAGAAAAAATCCGAAGATGAAAATAGTATTTCTAACAATTCTCGGAGTTTAGAAGACCAAAAAAGTAGTGGACATTTTTTTTCCTCTGATAAATATTTTTCAGGATTTTCATCTCAAAAGTGTCAGTGATGGAAACCGAAAAAGTAGTGGGCAAGTTTTTGCATCTGATAGATCTTTAAAATCTTCGTCTCAGAATTCTGATGATGAAAGTAAAAAAAAACAGTGAACAAGTTTCTGTGTCTGATGAGTCTGATTGGTCTTCTTCATTTTCTCAATCCAAAAAAAAACTCAAAATAAATTTGTATATTACAATAAAATTTGTTGGAAATTTATGACTATTACATAATAAGCTCTACTTTATACAATAAAATTATATATATATATATATATGAATTTAAACTGATTAGATTGGTCATGTATAATAATTTGATAGATTATTGGGTGAAAATAAGTCGTATTTTCTACTCTGATTTTTTTTATGTTAGTTATTTCATGTCTCATTTCGTAGAGTTTGTTTCTAGCAAAATTATCATTTCTGGTGTTTTTGTCAGTTTTTTTGTTGGTTTGTTAAAATTTAGCGAAATAAAAATTCATGCTGAAACAATCATTGGTTGTGGAGGTTGGAATCATCATGTAATAGTGTTTTGAGATTTGCGAAATTTTTACAGTGTGTCATAATTGGATGATAGCCAAGAATTGCAATATTTGATTTCGAATACGGAGAAAAAAGTTAACAGATATGTTAATCTGTTGCAAGTAAATCTGAAGAAAAAACATCGTCAATTTCACTTATGATGTTGTATCGTTTTCTAAGCTTTTTGTTTAGAGTTTATAGATATGAATAATATCTTTGTAATTTTGTAAATTCTTGATCAAAGTGATAATAAATATAGACCTTAAAAAAATATAACTGATTTTATAAATATAAAATTAAATGTGATTTAGGTTTATTATTTTTTTGTTTATTAAGATGTTTATCATCCCTTGATAAAATTTATTTTTGTTAAAGCCTTATATACGAAAAATAAGGGCACACCTCTTTAGGGTAGGCCCAAGTCAAGGGTTGCATACGTCCAATGGCGTGGATCAAGGGACGCTCTTATAAGATTGTGAATTGCCATCTTCCCACTTTGACCTTTGGTCTCACTCATCTACCAACAAAAGGCCATTACGCAACTTAAGCATTCATTATAATACTTTTAGTCTTCAAATTTTATAATTACATATTAATTTTGGTTGAGTTGACAAACGAAACAAACATAGTTTAATTAATGTTTTTTTCTTCACACGGTAGAAGTTATAGCGATGTTTAATCAAACAAAAATAAAATCAAAATTCCAGAAAAATAAAATCAGATGTTTAATTAACAAAACTAAACATCTGGCTAATTGTAAATAAACATATAAAATATTAATTAACAAAACTAAACATAGTTCAATTATAAATTCATACTCCAATTACAAAATTTGGTCAATTCGTATACTAACTAATATAATTTGGTTTAAACATAGATTGATCCTAAAATCACTAGTTAAACCGCTAATAGTTAAAGTTAGTCGTCACATCAGTCACCACGTAACAAAAGATTTAACTTTTGAAAAAGAAAAAAAGAAACTGATGAATTTGTTTTCTCCAACACAATTAGTGGATAGTGATCATTCCTTAATTACAACAATACCCAGTCGTTAAAAACATCGTTCTTGTATTTTAATTTTTCGTTGGTGATGACGACTGCATTTTCTCAATTTATCAAAATATGCACAATATTTGTATTAATTTGTATATAAATTGACCTTTTTCTGTAAATGATTTTTTTCCACGAATGTTTCCTGTAACAGGTAGATTTTAAATATTTAATTTGTAATTAAATGAATTATTTTAAACTAGAAAAAACAGAAGGAAAAAAAATGAAAATAATTAAGCGTCTCAGGTGACAAGTTGGGCCGTCACGGCCTTACAAAAGCCACAGTTGGCTTGTCCTTTTATATTTTGCTTTCACCTCTCTCATCTCCACCAACCCTCTCGTAGTCTCCGCCACCTTCTCCTTCCTTCTTCTCTAATCTCTCTCTGTAAGTTTCATCTTTCAGATTCTCAGATTTGATTTTTATTTGATTCATGATTAGTTTCTCTGATACTTGTTTCGTTGTTTCTTGAACTGATGCTTACTTGTTTTTTGTTGTTTTTTTTTCTTTTTCTTGTGGGGACAATAAAATCAAATATTTTCCGATTCGTTATCTGACAGTGACCGATTTGTTCTGAGATTATTGCGAGTGAGATGTTTATCGAACTTATTACTCTAAATCATCTTTTTAATTGCAAAATTTCTGAATTTTTTATTTGTTGAAGTCATTAATCTTTGTTGTTGTATAGTTTTAAGTGACGATTTCAAGCTTTTAATTCGCTCTTCGATGAGATTAGAACATGTTTAGTGATTAATTATCATTTATAAGTAGTCATTAGTGATTATTGGAGCATCGAGTGAAGGTCTGATATAGCTTTATTAAGCTTGAATCTTCTCATTACGCTCCATATAGTATAATTTTCACATCATTTTGCTATTGGAAACAGAATTTGTTTTGGTTTTAGATTTCCAATTGCTACTTTTGATGCACATTGTTACAATTTTGTGTTAATGTTTTGGTTTTTATTTCTCTAACACAATTTGATTTGGTAGTAATATATTTATTAGAGAAACTTAGCATGTTGATGTGAACAACGGTTACTATTAAGTACACATTTTCTTAGGTTAGAGAGATCTCATTACCGTTCTTTTGGTGTTTTAACAGATTTTCTTATCGTTACGGAGATATTTTGGATTCATCTATTGAGTAGTATTGTTCACATTTGTATAAAGTTTCTGAATAAGCAGATTAGATTATATTAATGTTGCGCGGAACCCTGAACCGTAAACTTGTGGATACGCAGGTGAAAAACAAGAATGGCAACGGTGCGAATGTCCTCCACTAGCATGACCAAGGCGGTTCTTAGAACCCAGCCAACCAACAAGCTCAATGTCAACAAAACCAACAACTTCTCCATTGGATCAACCAATAAGGTTTCAAGATCCTTTGGCTTGAAATGCTCAGCCAACTTTGGAGCCACGATGTCAGCGGTATACAAGGTCAAGCTCATAGGACCAGATGGTGAAGAAAACGAATTCGATGTCCCAGATAGCCAATACATCTTGGATGCAGCTGAAGAAGCAGGAGTTGAGTTGCCTTACTCTTGCAGAGCTGGTGCGTGTTCCACTTGCGCTGGTAAGATTGTGACGGGCAACGTTGTCCAGTCGGATGGTTCGTTTCTCGACGATAGCCAGTTGGAGAATGGTTATGTTTTGACTTGTGTGGCGTACCCACAGTCTGACTGTGTGATCCATACCCACAAGGAAACTGAACTCTTCTAAGTCCCAAAGTCTCTCCATTTGGTAATGATGAAAATTGTTATTTGAGTGATCTTTTTAGTTATTATTATCAGTTTCGTTTAACGAAATTGGTGTGTTTTTAAGGTATGCATTTGTATGAAAATGACTCAGGATATGCCTTTTAGTGTTGATGAATCGATCACCGGGTCGCTACTGGTTAATAAAATGGTTAAGTGTCAAACCAATCATTCTGGTTTATTGTTGGTATAAGTGTTTTGTTCATCAATTCTTCAAGTTGTTTTTTTTCTTTCTCATCCTCCAAAAAATCGAGATTGAGATCAAATTAAGCAAGCGAAGTTTGCATAATTTGACCCGACCAAATTTGAAGAAGAAATTACTATTCAAAAGCTTTCTCGATGTAAGAACATCTTGAAGATGTCTAACTGTTGATAAAATCAAGTCTTTCTAGCTCTGTCGTCGAAACAGAATAGTCCTGCAAACAAACGAACCGAGGTTACAATATATTTCATTACTTTAGCCAAATCATAAGACATCAAAATATGAGGTTTTAAAGATTTGGATAGCTCTCAAGAAAAACTAGCAAATGTTCTAACGATAAACCGTAGAATGAATCTTGCAAATAAAGTAGATTATGGAAATTGGAAATAATTTGTTTCAGCATGGAGTAACCATATATTACCTACAAGAAGAAAGAAAATTATACACGTGAAAAATTTTCCATAAGAAAATTAAATTTTTAAGATTATACATATATATGTATATATATATACCTTTAGAGTTGGTTGAGATATGATCATGTATTGAACACTCGAAATACCGATGAAAAAATCAAGAATGATATCTCTCTTACTTAAATCATTTGGTTCCAGAGGACTACCACCATACATGACATTAAATTCAGTATCAAGATCTACCTTGAACAAGGAACTCAGATTCTTTACCACGATTCAATCAGATTCAGTATCTCTAAAACTCATATACTTGAGTCTTGGAGTATCAATTTCAACCGAAAAATATTAAGTAGGAGTTCCACAATCAAAAGATCTTCAGAGTCTGAGACCTCACGTGCAGAAGAAGAGGTAAAGTTCTTGGATCTTTATAACAAATCCTTACGACGGTAAGATCTTCAAGAACAGGACATCCTGAGATGACCTTCTCCACAATCAAAAGACCATCATTAGATTTGTAACCGTACGATAACTTTTTCTAGATGCATAATTTTGAGAATAAGGTAGAGAAACAACAACCTAGATATACAAGCTTTAAAGACACTAATGTTTTGCTGATATAAATGTTCATAGGCATTAAATCTGTGAAATATTGACATTTCATATCCCGCGATCAACTCCTTTAATCCGTTATACATATATATCAATTTTGTAGTGATTATTCTTTATCTTCAAATTTTGTAGGCGTGACCTATGGTTAAACTCCATAACTCTATCCAGGAAGCTCGCGAAGATTTCTCCATCAAGTGGGAACTCCTTGAGTTTTAAGTAAAGTCTAGTAACATTTAGCCAAAGATTTTTTCATCGAGTCAATAAAATGCCTGTCGTAATTAAATCTTTGCTAGGAAGATTTATGAGTGTCTGAATTAGCAAAGAATTCGGCAATTCGCTAATTTTATAGCACCCCATCACTAGAGCATGAACAAAACCAAGTCGATCAAACTCACTACGTAAACGTACAATAGAAGTATGAATGAAGAACTAAACGTAGATTAAATTCTAGGGGTTTTTTTAAAATTAATTGTACTTTATCAAACGTTTTGTTTGGGCCAAAAGGGCCACGAAAAATATACATAAAAACTTAGGAGGACCAAAGTAAGTTACTTGAGGTTTAAGTAAAGCTTATTATCCAGTGTATAATAAGCATGAGTAATTGAACTAATAACCAATTGGCTTAGAGGACAGAGAGCTTATGATTCTTCTTGTCGGATCATAACCCTTTGACCCAATAGGGTTCATTCAGTTAACAAATGGGAATACATAATTATTCAACGAGAAGAACACCGCCAAAAGCCAATTGGTTTTCTTTTTTGCCCTTTGAATATATCTCAAAAATTATATTTCCATCGAGCGAGAAGAGAATTAAACTATTGGGTGAAGAGAAGAAGATCAAAACCACATGCCTAATAGAAACTTCATATCGATATATATGTAAAAAATTGGAATTTTTGTCTCTGCTCGACTTTTATTCTGATTTACAATATATGCACCTACTCCTAATTCAACTTCATGTTACCTCTATCTAATTAGCTTCTTCCTAAGTTTTTTTTTTTTAAATTGGCTTCTAAAATTACTTGCCTTTAAAAAAAATTGTAAATTAAACTCTTTTACTTTGGTAATATATTCACATTTATCAAAAAAAAAAAAAAAGCAACACCATTTTGTTTTTCTCTTTTCACAAGAAAATAAGCACATACGTAGGCAGAATCCATTGTGGATCTTTTGCGTATTTGCGCCGATGTGAGTCAGCTCTTTTTACACTCGTTGTTTTCCAATTCTTTTTGGGATCAAATTAAGTGATGTTTTTGCTGAATCTGAAGGTTGGAAATGTTTGTGATGAACATTTGTACCTTGAAGTTTGTAGAACTAAACATCCACTAGTGATACACAATAAAAAATTGGATTTATCTTTAATATCATATTATAAGTGTGAATCTAACTCACATCCATGAACTAGCTTTTGTCACATATTTTATAAAAATCATATTATTCAAGCATTCAACCGATGTGGGATAATTCCAATAATATTGCTACGTATATATTTGTTATTCACATACAATTCATACTCTAGCGAACAATTTATCTCGAAGATTTTCCACACCATTTATATTTTGTTAATTTTCATCCTATAAACGGTAATTTAACCAATTATAGAGTTACCACCTGATTAATTTATGTTCATAACGTTCGACCGTGGACTATATATAATAGCCCAATAGTATATAAAAATTACAAAAAAAAATAGCAAAAGCTAAAAGAAGAACGAGGCATCATCACCACATCAGCGATTTTTGTTTTGCAACAAATTGTAAATTATAATCCACGCATATTCGATTATTGAGAAAGAAGTTAAAGAAGCACGTGTGAGGATCAGGCGTTGAAGGCGGTGAGAGGAGGGAGAGCAGGTGACAGTAACAGAGAAAGGCGGTGAGAGAGACGTGCTGGTCCCTGAGATTCACGCCGGCCTTCACCATGTATGACGCCACATATTTTTAAATTCCGTATTTTAAATAACATTAGCATTTTATCAAATCACCAAAACTGTTCACTCGATGATACAATTTTTATTTTCTAAAATTTATGTTCAAATTTTTTGGTGAGCAGTATAAGTGAGCAATACCGAACTTGGGAAAATGAAAGCTCTATAAAAAACCCATTATAAAAACTTACTCCCACCATTTATAAATAAATGTATTTCTACGTTTCTTAACATATATTAAAAAATAATTAAATGTTTTGTTTTAATTTTTGTTAATATACTCTAAACACAATTTTATTGGTCAATATATTAAAACATTAAAAATAAAACAAATATATATATATATAATATTTGCATTAAAATTTTAAAATTACATTTAATATAAAACAAAAATCAATTCTAAAACAAGAGTTATTTATAAGCGAAAGAATAACATATTAAAGGTTGATTCAAAAAGAAATCCAAAAATAAGAATAAAAGACTCTAAAAGTTTGAATAAAGATCTTAAATGTTACAACTCACTAAAACACTTGGAGAAATTCTAATGAGTCTCTTAAAAAATTATTTGTCCTCTAGCGGTTGATCTCCACCAATATTTAAAAATAAATGTTGCATATGCTCAAAAAATTAATGAAAATCAAAATTGAAGTATTAGACATATGTCATATGTCGGAAACTAAGTTTTTACTGATTGGCCAGACAAAAATAGGATCATGTTTGTTTAGGCCTCATTAGAAAATTTGGGATCGAATTAGTCGTTGGTATTCTTTTCTGAAAGACTAGTTAGGTCTTGCCCCAGACCATCCTTGGGTTAACCCAAAACAAATTTTAGACATGTTAAGAAAAATTATAATCGTTGATCTTTACGGAAAAGATCGATGCAACATGCAACACACCATACACGTAAACAAATCTGGCAGAGAGGGTCCACACGTTTGACAACTCGAATTCTAAAGAGACGTACGTGTGAATTGTTAAAATCTTACACTTAAAATGCAGACGAAATAAATAATTCTAATAATTGGACATATACATGACACAACTGTAAATATTATACTTTCTCAAACTGTTTTCTCTTTTTTTTTTAACGTCCGAGATTTATTACATAAAACCATTCTGATTATACGTTATTTTATCTAATTTATCGGCTACTTAATTACTAAATCGTAGAACTAATGTAAACAATAGAACTGATTTACCTAATTGTAGATATCAACAATAATAAAATTGAGATGTGCGTTTGTAGAACAATAATGGATTAAATCATCCAGTACTTTGCAGTCTCTCTCCATGATAATATTATTAAATCTTTTGCACCATAACGATTAAAGAATATGTAATAAAACTATACTTTCCACTTTAAGAGAAATTTGACCCCTGCTTTAATTTTGAAGATGTTGTAAGCTTAAAAGTTCTCAAATTGTCCCGTAAAACCCATCCGACACCAACATAAACTTGGTTACACCGATAACTTGCATCCACATTGAATTTATAAACTTCAGGAGTGGGGGGGTGTCCATTGAAAAGGCATATCATGTGCTGAGGAGTACGACTGTCTGTTTGAGGATTAAGATTGGGGATTTACTTTCACCCATTATGTAACATTATCTAATGCAAGTCGAACAACTGTCAGTGGATCACGGTTGATTTTATTAACGAGACCATTCTTTGATTTTCATAATTGTCAAAGTGTCCAAAATACTCCATACCTAGTCTCCAAGGGCATATATGAGTCATGAACATCCATGAGGCCTTTAATATTATCCTCCAATGAATTGGTTGACCTTGGTAACATGAAGCCGGAAGACCATAGGCTCGCCAAATCGTCATAGCATAATCACATTGGAAAAATAGATGGTTCATAGTCTATATATGTTGACAACAACACTTACATGTGGAGTTAATGGGAATTCCTCGACGAGTTAGTTTTACACCTGTCCCTATAGCCAAAGACAACGTTCTCCATAGGAAATGTTTAATTTTTGACGCCGTCTTTGATTTCCATATACGGGTTTTAAGACCTATGTCACCTGGAGGCAGAATGAATGATTGGACTCTCGCGGTCGGATTATGTGTTGATAACCAATACCCGGATTTTTCTGTATATAGCCCATTCCTCGTATAGTGCCATAAGAGCCGGTCGTTGATAGTGTGTTGTGGTATATAAATCTTTCGAGTTTGTTGTGCCTCATCCATGCTCAACTGTTGTTAGAGTTTAATCCCATCCCATTGTTTCCCATTTGGCTGCATTAGATCTTTAAGCCGAAAAGAATGAGGAAAGTTACTACTAACCAAAAATCTTGGAGGATGAAAAGGCAACCACAGATCTGAGGAATGATTAATATTACATCCATCTCCTACCTGATAACGAAGTCCTTTAAAAAGTAAGTCATGTCCACTAATGGATCACCAACTATGTGAGGTTTTCCTTGGAACTATAGCTTCTTGAAGTTATGTATCCGGAAAATAACGATTTTTCATAATTCTCGCCAAAAGATAATGTGGGTCTTGAAGTATACGCCAAGCCTGTTTTGCTAATAAAGCATCATTAAATTTTTTGATGTCCCTGAACCCAAGACCTCCCTCTTTTTTTGGAAGACTCATTTTTTTCCAACTCATCCACACCATTTTCCTTTTCAAATTATTGGAACCCCACCAAAACTGAGATAACACCGAATCGATCTCGCAACAGGTAGTGCGAGGTAGCTTAAAACAATTCATAGTATATGAAGGCATTGCTAAGGCAATAGACTTGAGCAATACCTCTTTCTCCCCTTCTGATAAGAATTTCTTATTCCAATTCGAAGTACGAGCTCTGACTTTCTTGACAATATAGTCGAATAATTCACACTTTTTTCGAGTAAAATCATCATGTAGCCCCAAATGTTGCTGCAACCTCACATTTGCTGTATGTTGATAATTTGTTGAACCTCTAATTTTTTTGCAGCATAAACTTGCGCCCCAAATGTGATAGATGATTCGTTGACGTTGACTAGTTGCCTAGAAAGTTCTTCGTATTCTTGTAGTACTTTGGTGAGAGTAACGCTGTTTTGATGGTTGGCTTTACAAAAGAAGAAAGAATCATCTGCGAATAAAAGATGACTAACTCGTGGTCCGTTGTTGCTTATAAATATCCCTTGAATGTTTCTTTGATGTTCTTCTCGATTGAGTCTTTGAGTAAGCATCTCTGCACAAAAAAGAAAAAGATACGGGGATAGGGATCACCTTATCTTATACCACATGATGGTAAAATCTCTCCATAAGAACTACCGTTTATAAGAACTGAATAATTGATTGAATGAACACATGAAATTATCCATCAGACCAATTTGTTATGAAAGCCTAGTCTCAACATTGTCTCCTCAAGGAAGTTCCATTCCACTATGACGTATGCTTTTGAGATATCCGTTTTGATGGCCATATATATATTTTTGATGATGCTTCTGTGATTTTAGGGAATGAAGAATCTCATGGACTATTAACACATTGTCTATAATATGTATTCCAGGAACAAAGGCTGTTTGTTGATCGGAGATAATTGATGCCATAAAAGGTTTGAGTCTCGAAATGAGAATTTTAGAGATGATCTTATAGGCCATATTACATAGACTAATCGAATGAAAATCTCCCATAGAGCACGGTAGATCAACCTTCGGAATAAGACATATGTGAGTCTTATTAAGGTTGGAAGGAATAACTTTGGTATTAAAAAAACCTTTGATCTCCGATATAACACTATCATCAATTGTTGGGAGAAACTGATGATAGAATGCTTCACTTAAACCATCAGGTCCAGGCGCTCTATCTCCTCCAACTGACTTAATGTCTTGAAGGATTTTGAAGTTAGTAACATCAACCGTAAGCACAGTATTCATGTCTTCCGTAACAGGCGAAAGTGAACCATCGAAAAAGTCTCCCCAATTATTAGTGCCATTGCTTGTGAAAAGAGTGAAAAATAATCGATGGCAATCCCTGAAATTTCCTCTTCACTTGTATGCTCCACCCCATTTGCATCAATAATAGACGAAATACGATTCTGTGCTTTTCGCGCTTTAGTACAACTATGAAATTTTTTTGTATTCTGATCTCCTTCCTATAACCATCTGTTCAAACTCTTAATTTTCTAGAAAAGCTCCTCATGGTAATAAGCCTTGTTAAGTTTTTGTTTTATTTCCTTGATAATCGTTGGGTTTGGATTTGCCTGGATAAATTCTGATTCTAACTCTGCTCTAAGAACCTGAATCTCTATTTCGGAATTTGTGACATTTGCTCGTTTCCACTAAGAGATCGTCTTGCGAATACATTGTAGTTTAGTTGTCAAATCTGCACGAACTAAGATATTACGCCAATAATTTGCAACAGATTCCTTAAATCCATCCCGATCGTATAGACACTTATCATATATGAATTGACCTCTCTTGACTCTTGTTTCTAAGAGAACATTAATAACGTGTGGACGGTGATCTGATTCAATGGGCTCTAGATACTCATTAAAAGCAGTCAGGTAATATACCAACCATTTCGTATTAACCAAAGCCTTACCAAGAAAACATTGAATAAGTTCCATGGTTCGAATTCCATTTCGTAACACACTGCATTTACCACTCCAACTGAATTTATTGCCTTGATGTCGAAGCTCAGACATATCACAAACATCAAGCATAATGTTGAAATAGTTTAAAGAAGCCGCATCACGCGGGTGACCACCAAGCTTTTCATTGTTGTTTCGTATTTGGTCAAAAGTGCCAATCTTTAACCAAGGTTCATTCTGTGTTGTGGATGTTCGTTGAAATCTCTCCCATAACTCATTTTGATACTATGGATTAGGGTTTCCATAAACGCAAGACAAATAGAAAGATTTTTTTTTCATTAATAAAACAATCTAGAAGTCTTGTGCCATGATATAGTACATTGATATCGAGAGAGTCTTTCAAAAAGAGAGGTACACCACCACTTAAGCCAAAAGCAGGAACAATACAATAATTCGGAAACCCTAAGGACACAAACAAGTCACACACAAAGTTAAACGGTTGTTTTGTCTCGATGAAAAATATCACGTCAAGGGAATAACACTGACATATCTCCTTTAGTCTTCGAACTGCCGACATTTTGCCAATGCCTTGGCAGTTCCAACTCGTTATTCTCATTTGGTCCTTGGCGGTTTTGGGCCCACCTCGTCTCCATTAAAATTTTTTTTAGGGTGAACTGGCCTTGGAGGCCATAGTTCTACGTTTTTATTAGAGTAACTTGATGGGGATCCTAAAGGATGGGTAATCTCATGGTGATATCATTACTGAGATGCTTAAGAGAAGGAAGGATTCTTCGACGCTTTGCTTCTGATTCGGTGGAGTCAGAGATGGAAGTAAAGTTATAGTAGAAGTTGCGGAGATCGCAAATAGAGAAGTTTCGACCATCAACCATGATGAATTCAACATTCTGAGTTTCTGGAGGAGGGCTTAAAATAGGGACTGGAACAATGGAGCCCGAACCACTGACCATATTAATTGGTGACACATTAATAGCTTAAGACAGAGGAGTGTGCAGAGATGACGATGAAAAGATGATGGTGGGATCGGTGTCCGGCTCTGGCTCTTGGTGGCCTGGGGTGGCTTCTTCCTCAGCCACTAAACATTCGGTAACATCATGTTGAAGGGAATAGCAGCGAAAACAATGATTACGAAGCTTCTCAAAAAGAAAAGACACCACCGAAAATTCATTGCCAAATTTAAATTTACATTCGAAGATAAGTGTCATGTTCATGGGCCACTTTAAACAAACCCGACCGTACGCTGCATTTTCACCCATTGCTTCCTCTCTTTCTGGTTTGACAACCAAACCCAATGTTCTAGCAATATGGTTGACTATCGGGGCAGACAAGAACTGTAGGGGAATGTCGCGAACTTGAACCCAAAAGTTAATGATTTGTGGTTCATCATTACCGACATTTAGATACCACACATCCATTGCAACCATCCATTGGTTAAAGTTCCAAGGTCCTCGCCGAAGAACCAATTGTAATGCTTCGTTTAAAGGAAAAAGGAATTGAACTCTCCCATGGTCAACAACTCGCCCTGAAACAGAGTTATCCATTCCCTAAAGACCCGAAAAAAACCAAGACAACGCTATGAGATTCTACCGTCGAGTATTAACAGGCTGTATTAGAAGGCTGAACTGCAAAGCACGTGATGCATCGGAACACAATTCAATGGGAATTAAAAATTTATCATCATTGATGTTCATATTGGCACGCTGCTGAAGATTGAATTCGATACACAAACATTTCATGGGTTTTGGTTGTGATGAAATCATGAAAGGACGAACAGAACTCTCCGAGATAAATATAAACGAATTGATAACCGTCTGACAGTTACAGATGGCAGTTTCCTCCGAGAAGCAACAGTTGGAGAATTGTAATTCCATGGGGGTTTCCATTGTTGTAACATTGACCACATGGGCCAGAGGAACTGGTAGAACATACCATTAGGAGAACAGCGGAGAAGAGATCCACATCGACATCGACGGGATAAGGCTATGGCACACTGTCAAAAATTCAAAGAAAGAAGAAAGAGAAGAAAAATGAAGGAGAGAGAACAAATTCTGTGAATAGTCTCAGTCTTCTAATCTCCTAACTACTTTCTCTTTTAAAAACTTTTTTTCAAAGTGTATTTCAAATCAACTTTTTTTTTTGTTTTTCTATAAATTTATCAACCGACGTCGATTCCAACGTTGACCACTCTTTTTAATTATATTATGTATAACTTAAGATTTATCTATCAAAATTTTTTTTAATATGTCCTTTCGTCGTGTGTCTTCAACATGTTGTGTCTGTTCATGTGTTTTACCGACGATTTCACCATGCTTTTACCGACAATTTCACCATGATTTTACCAACGATAACTGTTTTCCCCCACTCGATAACTGTTCTCCCCCACTCTCAACACCACCTGTTGAGTTTTGTATTGTGGCTTATTGGACTGTAGAATTTTTACAGCCATCAAACAAGTTTTCGCACAAGTGTAACAAAATTTCTGGAGTAACAATAAAATCATATATTCTCTCCTCCACAAAGTTTTTGTCCGACAGCCATCACGTTGGTGTTGTTGTTGGTGTTGTTGTTGGTGTTGTTGTTGGTGTTGTTGTTTATGATCTCCATAGTGGAGGGTAAAGTTTACCAAAATCAACTACTTTTGGATTTGGAAGCGGTTGGTAACTTGGGATTATGGTTTTAGAAGTATGATGTTTACTATGTATAATATTTTGATAGATTAGATTGGGGGAAAATGAGTCGTATTTTCCACCCTATTTTTGTGTGTGTTAGTTTTATGTTTCTCTTTGTAGAGTTTGAATCTGGCGAAGTTATCATTTGTGGTGTTTCTACTGGTTTTTTATGATGGTTTGTCAAAATTTAAACGAAAGACAAATTTATACAGAGACAATCATTAGTTATGGAGTTTGAAATCCTTATGCAGTAGAGTTTTAAGATTTGCAAAATTTTTATAATGCGTCATAGTTGGATGATAGAAAAGAATCGCAATGATGGAGGTTGAATATAGAAAAATAACATAACAAATTTGTTAATATATTAATGAGTAAGTTTGAAAAACTAATATCGTTAAATTTTGTTTTCATGTTATAACTTTTTTTTTTAAATATAAAGATATGAATAATATTATAAATTTTTAATTGAAATGGTAATAATATATACACGTTAAAAAAAATAAAAATAATTGGACATATACATGAGACTAATATTTCTTTACTAGTCTCTTTTTCTGGATCTGATAGGCGAATACGAGTTGATAGAATTAAAAAACTATAATACGATTTGTACGTGTGGATCGTGAAAGTTGCTTTTTATTCAAGCCTCCAGTGGTTTTTGGAGTGTTTGACTTGAAGACCGGTAGGGGTTCGTTTTCAGTCCCAATTTCCCATCGTTGTTCACATTTAATTTGTTGTCGCACATGTGAACATAGCACAAAGGGTGTATTGGGAAATGTAACTTTCCATGTCGGTGAATCTCCTGATATTTTAGAAAAAAAATATCTAATATCGGCATCATCATATAAGCATACCGCACCGCGATATTATAATATTAATGACAACAAAAACTGATATAATAATGTAGACGCAGAAAAAAAAAACTGATAATAATATCCCAGACCCGTATCAGTTTTTTTTTTTTTTTCCAAAAAAGAGGTCGTCAAACTTTAACGTAAATTGACCCGAGAAGAACAATTATTACAAGTGACGTTTCCTTGTAGGTGATTTAATATATAACTAACTAATAGACATTAGAATATTCAAGAAATGGAAGCTAGAACAGCTTGGATTACATTGTTTGGATCGATACATCAAACCTACTTATTCTTCCGTTGATATACATGTGTGTGTAATAGATATAAACTAGCCGAATTCGTTATACTTGAGGTGTAAAAGCCATGAAGTAATCAAAAATAATTTATATTTTTGGGCGGATGATATTTTACATGTATTATTGGGGTTAGAAATACAAGCAAGTTACTAACAATACCCATTTATGGGTTTATGCTTGCCTTTATGTGATTTTCTTTAGAGTATTTTTTACTCAATACCAAAAAAAAAGAATGGTGTTTAAGAAAACAACAATGGGGTCCACAAAAACATAAAAATACATTATTACAAAATAGTGTAAAATAGGAATATATAAGTGTAGATAGATATGCAATGGTGAGAGACACCTGCTGCGAGCTTTTTTGACGAACGCGGAATCGAAGAACATTTGGATCTCATATATTATTAATACCAAACACTAAACCTCAAAGAAAGAAAAAAAAAGGAAGAAGAGGAGTTAAACGACGTCGTAGAAGGAGATTCTTGCCATGGCCAAACATAGTCTCTCTTTCTTCTTCATAGTTCTTCTCCTCTTCTTTACTACTCTCTCAGGTTTCAACCATCTTCACTTTCTTCAAATCCTCTGTTCCAAGAGCTTTTAATTCTGATTTTGATTTGTTCTCTTTTACAGATAAATCAATGGGACAAGGTGTAGGAATCAACTACGGCCAAATAGCTAACAACCTCCCATCTCCGGCAAGAGTCGCCGTTCTTCTCCAATCACTAAACATAACAAGAGTCAAACTCTACGACGCAGATCCAAATGTTCTCTTCTCTTTCTCAAACTCACAAGTTGAGTTCATGATCGGTTTAGGTAACGAGTATCTTCAAAACATGTCAATAGATCCAACCAAAGCTCAAACTTGGCTTCAACAAAGACTTCAACCACATATCTCAAAAACTAGAATAACCACAATAGTTGTTGGAAACGAAATCTTCAAAACCAATGATCATATCCTTATCTCAAGTCTTTTACCGGCTATGAAATCGGTTTATTCAGCTTTAACCAATCTTGGTTTAGAGAAAGAAGTAACCGTAACTTCAGCTCATGCTTTAGATTTTCTTCAAAATTCTTATCCTCCTTCTTTAGGATCATTTAAAGAAGAGTTTATACCATATCTTCAACCACTTCTTGATTTTCATTCTCAAATTAAATCACCTTTCTTGATTAATGCTTATCCTTTTTTTGCTTATAAAGATAGTCCTAAAGAAGTTCCATTAGAGTATGTTTTGTTTCAACCTAATCAAGGCATGGTTGATCCAAACACTAATCTTCATTATGATAACATGTTGTTTGCTCAAGTTGATGCACTTTACTCGGCTATTAAAACTTTGGGACATAGTGATATTGAAGTGAGGATTTCTGAAACTGGTTGGCCTTCTAAAGGGGATGAGAATGAGATCGGAGCTTCGCCAGAAAACGCTGCACTTTATAATGGGAATTTGTTGAGGTTGATTCAACAGAAGAAAGGAACTCCGGCGAAACAATCTGTTCCGATTGATGTTTATGTTTTTGCTCTTTTTAATGAGAATCTTAAACCGGGTCCGATCTCTGAGAGGAACTATGGATTATTTTATCCGGATGGTAAACCGGTTTATAATGTCGGTTTACAAGGTTTTCTACCTGATATTATCTATACTTCAACAGCAACTACAATCCAGGTAAATTCTTCTCTCTTTTCTTGTCGATTTTAAAATCTTGATTTTCGTTTTCCAATTTCAGGAAAAAACTAATTTTCCAGCTTTAACTTGTCTTTTTCTTTTCCTGAAGTGAGTATTTTTTTAGAATAATAATACCACTAAACGAGGCTTGTTTTCTTATATGTAAATTAGGACTTTTGATACCACTAAAGCGATCTATGATTTTTTATATCAAATCGATTTGTTTATAGGTTTCATCAAAACAAAGTTAAAAAATAATAATTATTTTGATATCATAAATACCATAAATGTTTAAAAGAATATTTTTGGACAACTTTTTAAACGTTTAGGAACAAGTTCAGAATTCTTTATGGCAACTTTTTAAACTGTCTAAATGGTTGTTTTTAATTTCGATGGTAGCCTAGTAGGTTTGAAAACAAAACATAAAAAGTTGTAATCTAGTGAATTTTCATTTTATCTTTAGTCAGGATATTTCTTATATGTTATATAATTATAGTTTAAGACTATATATATAAGTCTTAAGATATTGATAATGTGGATGTTGAATGATTGTACAGTTTTTGAATTTGTGGAGAGCCGTGATGGGTTTGGCTGTGGCGGGGTTGGTACTCGACAAAATGAGGATGAGATAAGCTTGGCTTCTGTGGTTGTCTGTTCTTATAGATTTTTTTGTTTGTTTTAAAAGAAAATAGTGTTATAGTCGATTATAGGTGAGTTAAACCATTCTTTGTCATGTATTGGATTCACAATAACAAAATTAATTTATCCCTTGACCGGAAAATGTTAAAAAAACGGCTTGTTAGCTCATAATTATGGTAAAAGTATATGTTAGTATATAATATACTTTTCTATTATACTTGTATACTTTGGACTATATAAAATCTTTAAATTAAATTAAAAGTATAGTTTCTATATGTGAGTTAATATACTTCCTATTTATGTTCATTATAATTAAAATTGTTAAATACTAAATGTATCCATCTAGTGATCCATTCAACCTGACGACAAAAAAAAAAAGTGATCCATTCAACCAATCAATTTTAGTATTTCCTGTTTACTTTGTAACTCAAATTTTTCTAAGAAATTGTAAACCAGTTTATGCATGTGAATCATTTCTCGTAATCTATAAAAGGGTCCTTACAAATTCAGCTATACAAAAGTCCATTAACATCAATAATAATTTAATTTGTCAAAAAGTCGGTTGCTTCCATTACTTTATATTCACGTATCTCAGTCTATTCATTTCCCTGTTCGGCATTTCTACGCGATAGGGTCTCTAAATGTACGTAATTATTAATTAATGTGTTTTATTAAAGTTTTCCAATGGGTATGTAGTCTATAGTTGCGAAACATATCAATTTACTTATCTTCAACTTTCAAGTGGAAAAAAATAAGTGGACGTTAATGGATCTAAATATATTTCCCAAATATTTTTTATAAACGAGTATAAAAAAGTTTCCTTAATTATGTTACAACTCCTACAACTGAAACGTAAGATAGGATCATATAATTTTATATATAGTATTTGAAAAGTGTAATTAGTTAAAATTGTCAATGTGTCGCAAGTACATTAATTTTCAAAAGTGATATTGTCTAGTAAAAATTACAATACTAAAATTATAAAAGTTAAAAACATATATTAAACAACCCCTACAAAAGTAGGTTTTCTATTGTGTTCATTTTGATCTTGAACATGCCTGGTTTCATGAGTGAACTTTGATAATATAGTCTTTATCGTTCATTCTCCTAAAAAAAGCCCCATTTCACATTCACATAGGCGATTTCCCATATGCTTATCCGTTTTGTTGAAAGCATTATGTTGTACTTCATGAGAATGAAAGTATGAAATCATTAAAAGCTCAACGCTTAACCTCATAAAAATAGCACTGTCTAATCATCTTAGGAATCGGGTAGAGACATTAGTCTCACAGTGCTTTCAGCAGAATCAGTTCAGTTTAGTTATCCCTTTGAACCTCATTCTTAGGATCTCCAGTCATTGAGGTTGGGTTTCCATCAAACTTTATCAGTAATTCATAGGCTGTAAACTCATTCCTCTTGATAATTTCACAACTTGATCTTGTGACCAACCTTTCATAAAAGGATCCTAAATTGTCAACCAAACTAGTATAATTTATTGAGATTATATTATTTGAGATCAATTGTTTTATGGTTTTATGTCATCTCCTTAGAAGACATGTTTTACCATTACAAAAAAAAACTTAGCACCTATAGTATAGTCAATTGAATATCAGAACATACTTACAACATTCACATAATTTTTTCACATCAAATATCTTTCGAGCCTTTATGAAAGCCATTCAACTTAATTTAACTCTTCTTCAAGCTATTTACTCAGATTCCATTTTGGATCTTGTCTTTATAAGTTGTTTGAAAGATTTTGATTGATATTTGTATGACGTGGTATTGTGATATTCGTCAGCTATCCCCACACTTTACGTTTTTAGTATTTACACAAGAGTACTAAATTTTCATAGTTTATTGACATATTATCAACAACTTTATGTGGTATTTTGTTGAGAATTTATTTGAGGTAAGCTACTCTTTCCCCCACATTACCTGAGATTACTCAGTTTTTCTACAACAAATCATGCAAAGTCTCAATAAAGTTTTCAATTTTCTTTCTATAACTTTATGAGATTCAAGTAACTAGAGAATTTATATTAAAATACTATCATCCTCTATCACTTAAAGCAAATATGATTGGTTTCACCAAAATTACCACTATAGAAAATACATTATACACGTATATTTTAGTTTATTTGCTCTAAGACTTATCATTGTCTCTGCTTGAGTCAAACTTGTTAGCACATTCGTCATCTTTGTGATTCAACTTATACATGATCTTTATGCAAGTAATGATTCTTTTACGAGTCATGACCTTTTTACAAGGTCATAAGTCCATTTTGCATACTGAGTCACAAGTGGCAGACCTTCGCAAATCAGGATGTCGGCTCACCACACTCGTTGCAAATATTAGAAACCTCCGTTTCATTTATAACAAATTTAGTCATACTTCAAAATTCGAGTTACAACATGTAAACCCAAATTTGTATACTAAATTGTATATAAATTCAATGTAAAAGAATTTGTCAAATTAAATTCATTATTTTTACTAGAATATGCAATTAAGCATAGTAATTTATTCAAAATAAATCACAAAATATATTAATTATTTCTGAAATTTTGTTGAAATAATCAACAAATATCAGACATAATAATTAATAAATTGCATAATCCATTTATAAGATTTTATAGATCATGTTATAAAACCTTATAATTTTCTTTTATAAGTCTTCATAAAGTCACTTTATAAGACCTTATAAAATACAATCGCTATTATTAGCGTTTACAGTGTTTCACAAATTTGCCTATAAACCGTTTGTGGGAATCGCTCTACTCAAACACAAATATGTTTTGTAAACTTGCTTACAAAGCATTAGCAAAAACCATTATTGTTGTGTTTTACACCATTTAAATGATTTCACAAACTTTCTTGCAAAGCATTCCCGAAAACGTTTGAAACTAATAGAAATCTAGTTTCCAAAAGAACTCGTTTATTTTTGGTTGTTTCATTATAGACTCAATATCTCTCTTTGTACGAACTTAAATTATGCGATCTATATATCTTTAGAAAGATAATTTTGATATCTACGCAAAAACACCAAGATCGCTAAATTCCAATAATATATAGGAAATTTATGAGCTATACACTATTTAATCATATAATATCACAATGTTCGATCAAATATTGATATTTGGACATTATGATAAACATCATAATTCCAATGCATATCTCATATAGAAAAACATGTGACAGACCCCTCCCATGCTGGGCATCAACTCACATGATCTATTATGCACTTATTAGATTTAATTCATATAAATCCATCACAATAATATTTCAAAATAACACAAAATTGGTTCACATCCGATAGCCTAAACAAGCATTTTTATGTATTTATCTTTTCTATTATTTGAATTTCAACTTGGTAAAAAATAACTGAAGTAAACTCATATATGAGCATTTTAATCTGAATAAATTCATACGAATTATTAGATTAACTACTCAAGTTAAACAAAAGAATTCAGAATCAATTAGTGGATGACCCAATAAAGGTACTTTCCTTTGTCTTAACTTTTAATTGACAAACAAATTTAGAATTCAACTTGGTCATCTACTAGATAATTCGGTTTTTGTTTTTCTTGTCAACTTTCAATTTTTCGATTTAAATCACTATGAAGTATCTAAATAAAAAAAGTGATGTGCATAAAATAAATTTCAGAATTTAAATGCATAACAACTCCTGTTCTTTTATCAAGACTCACAATAAATCAGTTTTTTCGTTAGTGCATCGAAGCAAAAACGAAATTCTGTAATTGTGCTTTGATGCACTAACGAAATTGTGCAGACTGATAATTGTGCAGAGTCAAGACGAATCTCTTTCCTTAATTATGTAAATGCTCCGTAGTGAGACGGTTTACATGATATTTTAGAATCCCAAAATACAACTGCAATATCTTAGATTTGCATCACCCAAACTCGAAGTCTGGCGAACTTTGTTTTGTGTTGTACTCTCAAAGAAAAAACATGACAAAAACTAAGAGAAATTTCTACCATGGGTGGAAGAGAATGAGACTTCTATCCTATTTTTATGTGTATAAAGAGTCTTTCTTTTATAGCACAAAAAATCATAGATAATAATGCACAAAATTAATCACCATTAATTTGTGTCTTTACACCAAAAAATGGATGTTACTCAATATGTATTAATCATGGTATTAACCATAGAATTAATCACAATATTGACAACTTGTTGACCAAGATTAGTCATGTGTAGTGACTATTAGACAAAATAAAAATAAATAGGTCCAATAAGTGTTGGTTATTATATCTGCACGTCTATAAACCCGCACACGAATCTCAGCATAAGCTTGACTCACAATCTCCACTTTTCCATTTCTCATTCAAACAAACTCCATATAACAACAAGTTCCAACAGGGAAAAATGTTTTTCCTTGTTTATGATTGCAACGGAACAGGTTTTTGAGGTGATTGTGTTTATTTTCTGCCTTTGGGCAAGGGATCTCCGCTCATTTTCAAGGAAAAGTAGCTTCGGCTCGTTATTGCATCTTGCCGCAGGTGGTCGAATGTGAAAAAACAGCGTCTCTTCGTCTCCCTGGGTTGGTCTCTTCGTTGTTTAACTCGTGGCTCATGAATATGGAGCAATATAATGAGTTGTGGTTAATGATTCATACCCGATAATCTGGGCTTCGAGTGCTACTCCCTCTCTATTTTTTCTTGCCTTGGTGGTTGCTCTTGCTACGGTGTCTTGTGTTTATGATTTAGTTGCCGCTCTCTGACTGTAATCTACCTATTAGTTTTATTTGCTATGTTTTTGTTTTCGGAGATTCCTTTTGGTTCTGCCGGCTTTTGGCTCCAAGGAATTTTGTATTCCGTTGGATTTAGCCTCTAGTAGTTCTAGCAAGGCCTTGATCGGTAGAGTATATTAGTGGGCTTAATGATTTTTAAGAGCCAGTCATCTTTTATTAATTGAGTATAAAAGAGAGCATAAGGTCTATTAAATGCTCGATAGTCCACTGCTAATCAAGAGAGCTTTTCCCAAGCATAGAGTCTTAAAACTTATAAAAGTACAATTACTCTTATTAATTTGATTAATTTTCTGTAGATGCCATTGAAAATTTGCTATAAATTCATGATTATAAATTTTAACCTAATCACGAAAAACCTACGGAGCACGAGAGCAACGAAAGCATTCATTGGAAAAATCCTACGTAAATTGTTTTCAATTCTATAATTTATTTTAATTCTTTTGCAAAGTTCTTATATATAATACATAATACGTAATACATATGATATGCAAAAAAGTGAACGAACATGTTTAACTTCTTTGAAAACAAATAATATAATTTTGTAAACAGGTTCAAGAACATGTCGAATGAAGAAGAACCTGTGCAACCAACGACCAAGGTATGAATATGTTGATGTCTTTTGCCCGATTATTTTGTTCTTTGACATAGTTACATGCTTTTTTAAAATTTATTTGAAATTAAAAACAAATTCATTTACCTATCTATATTAGAATTATTACTATGTAAGCAAATTTTGAAATATGTGTCTGTTTTGCATAATAATGTCTATAATTGTAATTTTATGTGTAACTGCTCACTACTATACCAATCATATATCATTAACTTAATATAAATGACTTTACTGTTTCTGCAATCCTATGCTCCTTACATCTTATGCTCTATTAGAAGTCTTACCAATCAAGGCCTAACTCGCCAGCTTTGTATCCAAGTGTGTATAACACCATGTTAATTATGAATATCAATCAGATGGCGAAAATATTGTACATAAAGAATTTTGCAAGATTCTTTTTTTTTGGAATTTTTGTTAACTTATATTGAAAAAAACAACATTTGTCACATTTTAATGCATACTTTTTCATTCTTTTTCAAACACAACTCCAACGAATATTGTTATCCTTGATGTTGTCTTAATTTAAATCACATTTGAATGCCTCCTTCGTACCTCAAATCTCCTCCGCTTCTAATTGTGTTTAACCGGTTTCGATGATGATTATTTCCCACGTCTTCTATTATTTCTTTTCCACCAAACCGAATGGATAGTGTTTTAGAACACATACTTGAGTATGAAAGCTTTTGTGTTGCCTAGATTGTTGTCACTTATGAGCTTGGGAATATCCCTCTAGTTGGTCCATTGTCTCCATTGGATTCTGACAGAATACGCATCTTGTATCCACATTTTGGTTCCAATTTATCATCCTATCTCCTGTTGCGATTCTATTATTTGTAAATAGTTAAGTAATGAAAGAGTACTTAGGGGTAGAATAAGAGAACAAGATCCCTTTGTAACCCTCCATCAATGGCTTAACAATACAAAGTTGTGACCATGTTTCTTTGGATGAGATTCTGTTTCGGCAATGATCGTTTTTTCCTTTCCATAGGAAAACATCACACAGATGTATCTTACCGGTAACATCCTATACTCGAAAGAAATGTTTTGAAGTATCTCCTTTTTTTGACCCGTGGGGACACCTGCCATGTATATAGTAGATTTTTCTAGACTTATATTCAGACCCGAGTGTGCAGTGAAGTCATCAAACACCTCTAGAGCACCCTTAATCGATTTCTTTTCCCCTTTCACAAAAAACTATCAAATCATCTGCTAAACAAAGATGTGTTAACTTCATATGCTTACAGTTCGGGTGAAAACCAAAGAAATTGTCACTTGATGCCTTTTCTATCTTGAAGGAGAGAACATTCACGCAAATAACAAACATCTAGAGACAGAGTGAACAACCTTTTCAAAGTCCTCGCTCATTACCAAAATAACCCGCTAGTTCTTCATTCACTTGCAATGAGAAGGATGTAGTGGTGATACAAACCTGAATCCAATGGATATACTTGTCTGGAAAGTCAAGAGCTTGTAATGTGTTAAGTAAGAAACCGAACTGAACAGATTCAAAAGCTTTCAAGATGTCAATTTTTACAGCACACCGATGCGAGACTGAATCTTTATGATAATCTTTGATAATTTTTGTGTCCAGGAGCAAGTTTTCCATTAGCAATATGTCTTTAATAAAAGCTTATTGGTTCAGGGAAATAAACCCTGGGTGAATAAGCTTGAGCCGGTTTGCAAGAATCTTCGATATTACTTTTAGAGAACAATGCAACACAATATCGACTTGTAATCTTTCATGACTTTAGCTTCTTTCTTCTTCGGGATCAAAGCCAATATTGTTGAGTTAAATCCTTTGGATAAGAAGCCTGTATTGGAAAAAAACCTGAATTGCTACCACAAAATCGCAACCTACAATCGACCACGTCTCCTTAAAAAATTCACAAGCAAACCCATATGGTCCTGGAGATTTATTAACAGACATCAAAATAACACTTTTTTACCTCTTTCGCCGAAACTACCTTTATGAGCAGTATCTTGTCATCCTCCTGACATTTAAAATCCAATAGCTCTCCCAGCTCTTCACACGACCATTCCTTGTAATCTGAAGGTCTTATCGTTAGAAACTCTTTAAAATATCCCTCTGCTTCTGCCTTAATCTGATCTTGATTGGATGCTATTTGTCCATCTTCACATTGAATCTCCTTAATATTATTCCAGATTTCCCTGAGTTTAGCAGCAATATAGAAAACTTTATTGTTATGGTCCACTATTTTCATTCAGTGAAGCTTTGCGTTTTGTTTTAAGTACCCTTCCTCAATGTCCGCCAATCTCTTCCACTTCTCATACGCATCAGCCTTGGCCACCACTGATTGCGGAGATGGACTCGCCATTGTCACAGCTTGTAAATCACTAAGAGTTTTATATGTCACGGTTTCAAATCATTTAATTTCTTTGACAACATGTGCATTGCCAATGTAGAGTGGTAAATAGGCGGTGATGTTCTCCATCTCTCGTAAACTTTTTGTTGGTATCCCGAAGAAGTAGTTAATGTGTTTGTAAATTTAAAAGGTCTCTTAACCCGCTCCTCCTACTCTTTTATATAAAACATGCATCTCAAATGATCTGAGTAACCTCCAGGTTCGAAAACAGAGTATGATTGATCATATTCCTAGATCCATTGCTTTCTCACTAAAACTCTTTCTAGCTTATTACAAATGACTCATTCCTGTCTCTTATTGCACCATGTGAATCGCTGACCATGATATTTCAAATCAGTTAGTTCACAATGCCGAACCAAATTATGAAAACCCCTCATGCCGAGTAGAATAGATGGTGATGTTTCATATAGCGAGTGATCCTCTCCCTCCAAAATTTAGTTGAAATTGCCACATATTAGCCAAAACTTACATTGAAATAGAGGAGAATCATGATGATCACGGAGTTCTTTCAAAAGATTATTTCATTTTGCAACAAAATTAGATGCATAAATAAATCTAACAAAGAATTCTTCCTTTCTTCCTTCAATGTGACAAAGAATTCCTCCTTTCTTCCTTCAATATAGTAATGAGTTGTGAGGTTTTGTAAATAGGAGTGACACACACATTATTTCTCCAAACCACCCATAGTCTTCTTAACTGATGCTCTTCATAGTCTGAAATAAAAAACCAGTCTTCAAACACTGATTTAAAAATCCTATCTACTCTACTTTCTTTAACTTTTGTTTCTATCAAACTACCAAAATCAAACTTACCCAAATTCATTCAATCTCTAATAATTTCATCATGCTTTCCTTTCTTATTGAAACCCCTAATATTCCAAAAAATTCTCGATATTAATTATGTTTTTTTTATTTATGTGGCTTCAGAGTACTAGGATTAAGGATCCTAGTGTTCTGCGTTACATTTTTTGACAAGAATTTTTTACCCCCTTTTGAAGCTTTGGGAAGCGATTGCCTCACCATTACCTTACCTACTTAGTTCGATTTACTTTTCTTCCCCTCTTCACACTGTATTTGAGTGCCCTCATCTGGATTCAAAACTTTTATTTCTTCTTTTATTTTCTTGGAAGCCTTTATTTCCTCCACCTTCTCTGCATCAGTGGATTCTATCTCTTCACCCTTTTCTTCTTTTTCACTAAGACATGAGAAAGAGTTAGACATGATATTCACTTCTCTAAACTGTAACTCCTTAGTTTTGTTGGAGCTCTATCCCACCTTTGTTGGCGTGTTCCATACCAGCTCACTTTCCTCCATTTTTATCTCTGCTCCTCCCGTTCTCAAATTCTTTCTCCCTTCCTTTTCTTTCAAGTGAACTGTTTTTATTAAATCCTGTGTATTGAAACTATTTGTTCCCACCAGTACATCTATTTGTTCCTCCAAATTACCCTCCATAACTTCTGTTTATGTAACCTTTATTAGTCATGTTGCTCCATTATCGACTCTCTTATTTGTATTCCCCGCCAAGCAATTTGAATTTAGATGATCCCATCTGGAACAATCAGTGCATTGTGGAGGCAACCAAGGATAAACAAATTCCACTACCATGTCTCCTCCTTTTTCTGATTTAAATGAAAACAACTTTGGTAGTGTCTTCGTTAAATCCACTTCTACAAACACTTTTAGCTCCTCAAAACATTTACATGTCTCTGTATCATGATGCAGTTTCTTAAGTGTCCCCAATGGACTCGTGATAGCAGACAGAACCTTCCAAAAATTTACTTCGGCGGAACATTTTTTTCTTTCTGATTTTGCAGAAAATGCCATCGAAGACCCAAGGGTCTAGTTCACGAGTGGCTAGAGCTCCAAGACACTCTACATAGCTAGGCATGATCGATTTATGAGCGAGGAGGACATCACTTTTACAGACGAGATGGAGAGCTTCACACTCCATCCCATGCATTTTCTCCAGGATCAGATACTTGAGAAGATGGATATCAAGGATGAGGTCTATCGCATGCTTGAGAGTATTAGGTTTGGTACATTTCATACCAACTCCTGAGATTTGTATGAGAAACCGGCTAAGGATTTTCTTGGCACAGTGGAGGTGCACTATACGAGGACGATTCATGTTACGTCTCAGGACTAGATCCATTTTGTTCTCAGAGATACGCATCACAAGCTCTCCATTCCTTAGCTTTATTATATTTATGGCTTACCTAAGGGCCATGAGACACAAGATAGTGTGGCTTTTGAGGCTGATGATTTCGGGGTTTCCATTGGCTCAAGTACATACACGTGTGGTGCATGGAAACAAGCACATATACACAACCCAATGCTACGGTTTGTTGCTAAGTTCATCTGGCTCTGAGCCTAGTAACCTGGAGGGGAAGAGTTTGCAGGAAGCTGTGATGCCGCTCACCGGAAGTGACCAGCTAATCACGAGTAATAAACTCACAGAGGTAAAATCGAAAGATTTTCTTTTGTGTGATCATTCTCAGGATCAGGATGTGGGTACCAAGACCGAAACTCTCCCAGCTCGCCAAACTCTTCCTATATCCTCAAAAGTAGCTCATAAATACTTCGCTAAGACCTCTCATAAGCCAGGAGGTTCCTCTATCAACACATTCAGCAAAAGGTCTTCTACTCGAAAACATTGATGTCGTGTTTCTCTTGGAATATTCGTGGTTTTAATCAAATCAGAAAGCATAAGGTGGTGAAGGATTTGCTACGTTCTAATTCAATAGATTTTGGGGGTTTGTTGGAGACGCGTATTGCTGAGAATAAGTCGTCTCAAATAGCGAGTTCTGTTTTTTGGAATTGGTCTATGACATCAAACTATGAGCATAATCCGCTAGGGAGAATTTGGGTTGTCTGGAGTCCTTGTGTTGACTTCAAGATAATTCGTAAATCAGCACAGATGATCACATGACTCATCAGCTACATTGGATCCTCGGAGTCGTTTCTCTGTTCCTTTGTTTATGCGTCAAATGATTTGACAGAGCGTCGTTTTCTTTGGAGTGAGCTTAGATCAATTCAGGACTCTCCACTATTTAGAGATACTCCTTGGCTCTGTCTTGGTGATTTCAATGAGGTTTTAAGCCGCAAGAATCACTCTCTCTCGGCCTCAACATCTGTCTATCTTCCGGGAATGATGGATTTTCAGGATACTGCCCACCATTGCTCTCTTCTAAGCATGGCCGTTCATGGACCTCGCTACACTTGGTGTAATAAAAGAGATGAGGGTTTAGGGTGTAAAAAGATCGACCATGTTCTTATTAATTCTCATTGGCTCCAGCTATCAACGCGTTCTTACTGTTCTTTTGAGGCAAAGGTTGCTCGGATCACTTCTGTGGACTTGTTTCAATAGGTAATGCTCCCTATAAACCTCGCAGCCCTTTCAGGGTAGTGAATGCAATCGTCAATATGGCTGGTTTTAGGGCTGTAATTCAGGACTACTGGAACACCACTACTGAACTCTTTGAATCAACTTCAGCCCTTTTCCGGTTTTCAAAAAAGCTAAAATATCTCAAACTGGTCATTAGGGATCTAAGTCGTCACCAGCTGCACCACCTCACCAAAAGGATCGAAGCTTCATTGGATAAATATAGGTGACAAGAATAACCAGTTTTTTCATTGTGCAGTTAAGGAACGTCAAATAAGGAATTCGATAGACATAATCAAGACTCCAAGTGATGAGATTCTCACAAACCCGGACGAGATCAAAGCTGAAGCTATCTGCTATTACTCCACTTTGTTTGGTTCAAATTCTCATGTTTTTGTAGGTCTGGATGAAGCATCTATGTCAACCATATTCCCCTATAGATGCTCAGAGGCGGACAGGAGCTGGCTGGTAACAGAGATAACAAATGCCGAGATCAAGAAGGTTTTATTTCATATGCCTTTGAACAAGTCTCCAGGACCGGATGGATATACGGTGGAATTTTTCAAAGAGGTCTGGCTCGTAGTGGGAGTGGATTTTTGTGTGGCGGTTCGCTCTTTTTTCACCTACGGTTTTCTCCCTAAAGGTATCAACACGACTATTCTAGCTCTCATTCCCAAGAAAACATGTACAATTGGAATGAAAGACTACATGCCTATCTCATGCTGTAACGTGATCTACAAAGTGATCTCGAAACTTCTAGCTAACCGTCTTAAGGTAATTCTCCCCCATTTTATTGCCCCGAATCAATCTGCTTTTATTGAGGACAGGTAAATGATGGAAAACTTACTTCTAGCATCCGAGCTAGTCAAGGATTACCATAAGCCGCGAGTTACTTCCCGCTGCGCCATGAAGATAGATATTTTGAAGGCTTTCGATTCGGTCCAATGGAGTTTCTTGATAATGATGTTAAGGGTAATGGAGTTACCGGATCATTTCATTAAATGGATAGAACTTTGTGTGACTACGCCAACTTTCTTGATTCAAATAAATGGGGAGTTATTGGGTTTCTTTAGAAGTGAGCGGGGTTTAAGGCAAGGTTGTTCTCTATCTCCCTATCTATATGTCATTTGTATGAATTTTTTGTCTATTATGCTAGATAGGGTTGCACTGGAGGGTAAGATAGGCTATCACCCGGGCTGTAAATCCCTGCGTCTCACTCATCTTTGTTTTGCGAATGACATTATGGTTTTCTCTGATGGTCGCATTCGTTCTATCCAAGGTATCATTGACGTTTTCGATGATTTTGCACGTTTTTCTGGACTAACGGTTAGCTTGGAGAAGACAGAGTTGTTTGTCACAGGAATCAATACAGGAGTTCGTGAATCTCTCTCAGCCTTTCCCTTCCATTTGGGTGCATTACCAGTTTGGTATTTGGGTCTACCCCTTCTAACCAAGCGAATGAGTGAACAGACTACCAGCCCCTAATAGAAAAAATCCGCGCCAAAATTGGATCTTGGAAAAATCATTTTTTATCTTTTGCAGGTAGGTTACAGCTTCTCACCTCGGTGATTGCGAGTATTACTAACTTTTGGATTGGTGCGTTCCGGCTACCAAAGGCATGTGTACGGGAAATAGAACAAATAAGTGCAGCGTTTCTCTAGTCCGGAGTTGAGCTAAACTCAAATAAAGGGAAGCTTGCTTGGGATGAGGTGTGCAAACCAAAGGAAGAAGGAGGCTTGGGGCTTAAACCGCTGGGACTGGCCAATACCGTCGCCTCTTATAAACGCTTGGTATCTTCTCGTAAATGGCTCTGGGTGAATTGGATACAAAAACACTTAATTCGCAGGGGCTCCTTTTGGTCATCTACAACACGGAGTACGGCGGGTTCATGGATACGGAGAAAACTACTCAAACTAAGGGATCACGCCAAGACTTTCCACAAAGTTGAGGTAAAAAATGGTCTTAATACCTCATTTTGGTTTAATGATTGGTGCTCTCTTGGCAGGTTGATTGACGTTCTAGGTGAGAGGGGTGCATAGATTTGGGCATTAAGATATCAGATACCCTAGGAGATGTGTTTGCCAACTACCGCACCAGGCATCACTGTCATCACACTCTTACTCAAATAGAGGCGGAGATAACACGGCTAAGGGCAGAAGCAAATGAAGCCGACGATATTGCTTTGTGGAGAGGTGAAAATATGAACTTTAAGGACATGTTTTCAACAAGGGAAACATGGAACCAGCTGCGACAGTCCTCTACACATCAGATATGGTCTAAGGGTGTTTGGTTCTCTCATGCTACCCTAAATACTTGTTTATAGTATGGCTGGCAGTCCGCAACCATCTTTCCACTGGAGACAGGCTGGTCATTTGGAATGTAAACTCGGCCCACAACTGTGTTTTTTGTAGCCATCAAATGGAGACTAGAGATCACCTTTTTTTTAGTGTAGCTTTACATCTCACATCTGGAATCAGCTCCCCTCCGGCCTCATGCTGCAAAGGTACACCACTAGCTTCTCCAACATTTTGCTAACTCTCTCGGTCTCAGGTAACTCGACGACTAGCTCCTTCTTGTTCAAATACACTTTTCAAGCCACCGTTTATTCAATTTGGAGAGAGAGAAATAGACGCCGACAAGGGGAGCAAGCCATCGCCTCAGCGCAGCTACTAAGAGACATAGACAAGGTGATCAGGAATCGCCTCTCTACTTTGCAGACCAACGGCATAATGACGACCGGCCTTCAAGATTGGTTCACCACCAGACCCCAGTCGAATCATCATTAGTTTTTGATCTATTCTCAGCTTGTGTAGAGGTCAGTGATGGTGTACTCTTTTTTCCAACTACTGGTTTTGTCCTAAATGGGTTTTCCAGTTTTTGGGTTTTAATGAGGCACACATCCTGATATTTTTACTATTTCCGAGCTGTTTTCGAATGTTAATTTTTTTATATTTTGTTTTCTGTCTACCAAAACAATTTGTATAAAGGTGTTTTCTTTGAATATAATTTTACAGAATATTCAAAAAAAAATAGTAAAAGGTAAATATCCACGCTAAAACTTTTTTGAGTTCATTTGAACATTTTTTATATAGTTTTGATGTCATATTTTGATTGATGTAATTAGTGTTGTAATAACACATACACATAAGTAGTTTGGATTAGTAAAATCCAAAATCTTCTACCTTGATAATCTAAGATAGGTAGTTAATATTTGACAAAAATCGGGTCTTGGTTACCAAATATGAAAAAACTGATGAAGAACAAGTGTTGATCTAATCCTTGTAGACATAGCTTACTTTGCCAAAACTCTCTGAAAAACAAAACGCCAACAATATAATTCTATAAACTGAGGCATCTTTTTTTATTGTTTAACATTTTCAAAAGGCTCAAGTTCTTATTTGTCCACGTGTTTGTTGGATTTAGGTTGATGAACCTTCCGAATGTTTGAGAAAAGAGGTGGTCAAAGTCAAAGATCACCACATTGATCATTGAGTTTTTAATTAAAGGAAAATGACTTGAGGATGTAGACGATATTGGTTAAGAGTGGGACAATGAAGGGCACAAAGACTTTCAATTTTTCTTTTGATTTTTTTTTATTTTAGTTTAAATAATAAAAATGAAACGTGTCAGACTCTCAGTTGTTGACGTGCAAGCTGTTAGAGAGAGAGTTAGCCTCTTTCCACATATAGAATTTAGTTTGATTCTACAGTAGTCTAACTAACTTGACAAATAAAATCGTCTATTACATGGATAATTGCTACCGTGTTACACTTAAATGGTCAAAAGATCAATCTAGATTCGGGTTAGGTGAATCATCCAATTCTAAAAAAATCGAGAAGTGGATTGAATGTAGTTTAATCTTCTGACCACTCAACCTCAAGTGCAACTTACAGTTGATAACACGACCTATGCTACCGGATAGCAAAGGCCCATGCGGCAGATGGCCTGAACCGTTTATGTGTGTGATCAGATCCACATTTCCACAACAAATCACTTATATTTCCAAATCTGATAAAAAGGGACAAATCACCACATCTCTAATTGTTTCTAAAGATATTTCACATCTCTCAGCATTATATATATATTCTCGCACTCTACATTCATAATCTCAAAGATAAAGTATATAAAAAAGTGTTTTTAATTAAATGGTTAATAATATGCTTTTATGACTTTTTTTTATCAGATTTCAATTCTAGTAGATTGTGTTATCCCACAAAATAAAGATTGAATTATAGATAGGCTCTTACCGATCCGTATGATATAAAGAAAATATTAATTCGCATCATCCTTTGGCTTTTGTATTTCCTAAACCAAAAATGTCTCCGCTAAACAATCCATTAATCATCATGTAAAATGTTGAAAAATAACAATTTGTTTACCGAATTTCCTTCCAGATTAGAGTAAATTTATTAACCTAATTTCCTTCCAAATTAGAGTCATTCACCTAATTCATCTTATATTATAAGTATCTCTATTCTCAGTATAATATATAAACACAAGAGTGTTTTGTTTTTATTTTCACTTTCATATGAAAAGATTTAAGGTGAAAAAAATTATTTATACGATGACTTTTTAAATCCTCTCATTCAGTTGTGTATGCCTACATATACTTTGTGATTTAATCACAAACTTTAATTACGTGTGATAACATTTGTGCCCAAAAAAAAAACTAGTTTTGTATGAAGTCTGTGCATGTATTTACCTTTATAGGAGATAGGTTCCTAAAAATGCACGTGTAAAATATACCAAAAGTATATTGTTATTATATACTTTAGATTATATTGCTCAATGAGATTTCTTTGCTCGATCTGCCATTATTACATGGTTTTCCATTGTATAGATTCGGTGAAGTGTCAAGCTGTCATATAGTTTTTTTTTTTTTTTGCTACCTCCATCTTTTTTCTTGGGGATAAAGATAACATAGTATTTTGATTATATTTATCTAGTCAACTCAAAAGTATAGTATTGATGAGTGCAGGCGACTGGCAAAAATCACCCATAAATTCTTTTATTGACTAGGGGCTGGCGACCACCAGAGAGAAGCAGACTCTACCAAGGCCCATATAGACCCAAGCCCGTTTAATTTTGTGTGTAGCAAACATAAAATGGCGTTGTTTAGGTCTTCTTCACGCAACAGAACAGACTCGACCAAAAACATTCTTCTCTTCATCATTGTTTCACAGGGTTAAGAATTCTTCGAGCAAACTGTAGATCCAAGTTTAGATCAATCCTTTTTTCGGATTCGTTTGAAATCTCTTTCTCTCAATTTTGTCTCTTCACTCACAGATATATTTGTATTTGGATTTGACACTTGCGGTTTAATGATGCTCTGATGGTTATATCCGTTTAATCTTTTTGTTAAGTGTCAAGAAAATTCAGATATTTTTCTCATTTACTAATTCAATTTTGCTGTTCTTAATTGCTTGTTGATTTTAGAATCTCAACTTTGTAAATTCTCATTCCACAAATAACATACGAGACTAAATCCAAAGATGTACATACAAATAAACTAGTATAGAAGGGATTGAATCCCCAAAAACTAAGCTGCACCATAAGACAAAAGAAATTGTTTGTTTGTGAACGAAACGAAAGAAAGTAATTGAAAGTAAATAACGATATAAACTTATGCATTAAAGGTGTTCAGTAGTAGGTAAATTTGAAGGAGACAGAGAGTCAACTTTGGGCTTTGTTGATTTACTGCGCGATGATTATGTTGAAAAAGATCGAAGCCGGAGACTTTAGAGAATTTTCCGAAAATCAGAAATTACAAAGTAGACAACTATTCAGGACATTCATTAAGAACTATCTCGAACTTGAACAAAAACGTCTAATCAATCCACTTTCGTGACATCAGTTACTATGTCTACACTATAATAAAGTAGCCACAAAACAGACGGAATTTCCGACGGATATACAATCCATAAGAAATTTCTGATGGTTTTACGATTAATAAAATCCGATGGATTTCCGACGAACAAATACACAATCCCTCAGAAATCCATCGATAAATGCAAATGTTAATATAACTGTTAATGTAGTCGTTTGTAATTTTGTGTATACCGACGGATTTTCGACGCGGATGCGCCATCTATATATATGTTTCCACATTTCTTCATTCATTCACACTATTTATCCATTCAATCTCGTTATAGAAATAACAAACGTTGAAAAATATTTCTTATGGTAATTATTTTCGGTTAGGGATGAACGAACATATGATGGATCTAGTGTTGAACTTACTGAAAGATGACTATGCACGAGGAATCTGCGAGTTCATGGGATTGGTCGAAAATCAACGGGAAGCAAAAAAATGGTAAAATTAGATGTCTTTGTAGTATATGCCAAAATTCTCATAATGTTAAGCTTGAGTTAGTTTGGCATCACTTGTATGGTAATGGGTTTATGCCGGGTTATAAGATTTGGTATTTACATGGAAAAATAAGTTATGATTATGGTAGTACTAGTCAACGAAATGTTTAAGATAACACAGGAGATAGAACGGAAGTAGATGTAGGTGGTAGTATAGTTGAGATGGTGAATAATGTGTTTAGGGAGAACATGCAGTCATGGTTATGATGGAGATAGGGTTGAAGAACAAAATACAGAAGCGCAATTTTTTTTTGATATGTTTGATGTAGCGAAACAGCCACTATATAGCGGTTGTAGAGAAGGTCATTCACTATTATAATCTGCAAGTAGAATGATGACTATTAAGACGGACAACAATTTGGTAGAAAAATGTGTTGATGCGATAACAGATTTTGTGAAAGATTTTTTGGCTGAAAATAATCTTTCACAGCATCATACTATGAGGTACATAAACTTGTTGCTGGTCTTGGTTTGCCATATCAGATGACAGATGTGTGCATCGACAACTGTATGATATATTGGAGATAAGACAAAAACCGTAAAAGATGTCAATTTTGTCGAAAACCGAGGTTTCAAGAAATTAGTGGGAGAGTTTCAATTTCTTATAAACGGATAGGGTATTTACCATTAACGGAGAAGTTGAAGAGGTTATATCAATCTCAGCGCACATCAGAGGCAATGAGATGGCATGTAGCGCATCGTCAAGATGAAGAAATTACGCATCCAGATTTTGCGTATGAGCGACAAAACGTATAACTCGGGTTATGTACAGATGGTTTCAACCAATTTGGAAAACATGGAAGATAATATTCGTTGTGCTCGGTAATTGTAACACCTTAAAATTTGCCACCATCTTTGTGTATGCGGAGAGAGTTTTTATTCCTTTCCGTGCTAGTTCCTAGTCCAAAGCATCCAAGGAGGTCATTTGATGTATTCCTCTAGCCATTGATCTATGAGTTATAAATGCTATGGAAGTATGGGGTTGAAGCATTTGATGTTTCAATGCAGCAGAATTTCAAGATGCGTGCGGTTCTTATGTGGACTATAAGCGATTTCCCATCATATGGTATGCTATTTGGATGTACAACGCATGGAATATAAGAGAAAAAGGAGAATGAGAATCGTCGGGCTAATGGGAGGCATAGCGTCTGGGAAGAGTAATGTGTCTAATCTCTTCAAGGCTAGTGGCATTCCTGTTGTTGACGCTGATGTTGTTGCTCAAGTAACTTCTCTCTCTTTTTCTTGAAATTATTGTGCAGCCATTTTAAAGAAAGAAGTCCTCGTAGATATGCAATTTAGCGTTAACATATAGTTGTGGAATTGTGTGTTTTTCTATGTGGAATGTATTGAAGAAAGGAAGTGGTCGATGGAAAAGAGTAGTTGCAGCTTTTGGGGAAGAGATTCTTCTTCCTAGTAGAGAAGTAGATCGGCCTAAACTCGGTATGATGGTGTTCTCATCCAATTCCAAGCGCCAAGTTTTAAACAAGTAAGAGATTGAGAGTTCTTTTTTCTTGTTTAGTGGATCAGATTTTGAAGTTCTTTTACTTATAGGCTAATGGCTTCGCACATATCGACTAGTATCTTTTGGGAAATCTTGAAACAATGGGCAAATGCCGCTAAACTGATCGTTGTCGATATCCCTTTGTTGTTTGAAGTAAAGGTGGATATATTGACAAAACCCATTGTTGTTGTGTGGGTTAGTTAAGATATTGATCCATGAATATCATAATTCAGTTTCATCATTATCTCTCTCCTTTATGCAAGCACATGCAACCCCCTTCTCTCTCACTCTCTTTCATGCAAGCACATACAAGATCATGCAAGCACATACAAGATCATGCAAGTACATGCAAGTACATGCAAGCACATACAAAATCATGCAAGTACATGCAAGCACATACAAAATCATGCAAGCACATACAAAATCATGCAAGCACATGCAAGGAAGCACAAGTCCCTATGTTGTTCATGCATCTATTCTAAATTTTGAATTGTACTCCTATATATAGATGTATTGTTACAACCAAAATTAATAAGAAGTTTTCTTCTATTATATTCTCTATTCTTTAGTCTTGTTTCTCTTGTCTCATTATTCTCTCATACTTATAAATTATTCCACAAATTTTAACATGGTATCAAAGCAAGATCTTAAACGCTTCTATCTGTGTTATATATTCTCTCATCTATTTTTTTTATCACTTTTCTAGCCATCTTCACTCTGAGACTTGATCCTTGAAATCATTGATTTTGAGTTGTGAAAAGGGCTACAATAGTGTGAAATCTCTGATTTTATTCATGGATAACACTAAACCAATTGTGATTCTAGTTATTCTCAAAGGAGGAAATTATTGGTTATGGTCAAGGACCATTAAGACCGCTCTTTGTGGCTGAGGTCTTTGGAGCCATATTGAAAATGGTTTTGTTCAAAAGGAATCTACCAAAAGTAATGGAAAAGATACCATTACTGGTGAAGAAGAGGAGACGATTCTAAAAGAAACTAAATGGTTTCAAGAAGATGAAACCGTTCTCAAACTTCTCCAAAATTCTCTTGAAGCTTCCATCCTTGAAGCTTATTCATATTGTGAAACTGCAAAGGAACTTTGGGATACTCTCAAAAATGTGTATGGAAATGTGTCAAACCTCTCTCGATTGTTTAAAGTAAAGAAGGCCATCAACAATCTTAGTCAAGAAAACTTGGAGTTCACCAAACATTTCAGAAAGTTTCGGTCTCTATGGGAAAAACTCGAGATGTTAAGGCCAAACACCATAGACCAAGCAGTTCTAAATGAAAGGCATGAACAAGAAAAAGTCTTTGGACTTCTACTCAATTTGAATCCAACATTTAATGACCTCATCAAGCATATTCTAAGAGCGGATAACCTTCCAAGTCTTGATGATGTTTGTTTTCAAATACAAAAGGAACAAGGATCTCTTGGGCTTTTCGGTGGAAAAGGAGGTCTTCCCATGGCAAACAAAGGAGTATACCGGTAAGAGGAAAAGAAGATATGGATTTGTGACCATTTCAAAAGAAAGGGTCATCTCAAAGATAAATGTTGGTTTCTTCATCCTCATCTCAAACCAAGCTTAGCCACAAGGACACCAAGTAAGTTCAACAAAGACCCAAAGGCCAACCTCTCTTACGGAGCAACGGGAAATCAAGGATAAGCAGGTTCATCAAAAAAAGGAGAAGAAGTAGCGTATGATATTGTGAGAAAGTCTGACCTTGAGGCTCTCATCCGGTCCATTGCCTCTTTAAAAGAATCTGGTACCACTTTCTTTGCTAGTAAATCGAGTAAATCTCTTGTCATAGATTCAAGGGCTACTCATCATATGATTAATAACCCGAATCTTATATACAATATAAAATCGGCAATGGGTAATGTGACTATTGCTAATGGAGATATAGTTCCCATAAAAGGTGTTAGTGATTTAAAATTATTTGATAAAAACTCTAAGGCTTTCTATATACCCAGTTTTACGTCCAATCTTTTGTCGGTGAAAAAGACGACTTGTGATCTTAATTGTTATACGATATTTGGGCCTAATAGTGTTTTTCAGGATATTAAGGCTGGAAAAATACTTGGAGAAGGGAATACCAAAAGAGAACTATATATTCTTAAGGATACTTCACCAAGCACTTATACTTCTTTTTCTTTTAATTCATGTCTTAATAATAATGTTATGTGACATGCTAGATTAGGTCATCTTTATTCTCGTGCTCTTGAGTTGATGTTACCTAATATATCTTTTGATCATTCTAGTTGTGAGGCTTGTATTCTTGGAAAACATTGCAAGTCAGTTTTCCAAAATTTTCTTCCATTTACGAAAATTGTTTTGATCTTGTTCATTCTGATTTTTGGACATCTTCATGTATTTCTAGAGATAACAACAAATATTTTGTGATTTTCATAGATGAAAAATCAAAATATACATGGCTAACATTACTTCCGTCTAAAGATCGTGTGTTTGATGTTTTTCTTAACTTCCAAAGCTATGTGACTAATCAATTTAATGCGAAACTTAAGATATTAAGGTCGGACAACGGAGGAGAATACACAAGTCACAGATTCAAAGAGCATCTTGCAAAACATGGAATTATGCATCAGACGAGTTGTCCTTACACACCTCAACAAAATGGAGTGGTGGAAAGAAAAAATCGACACCTAATGGAGGTAGCAAGATCGATGATGTTTCATGCCAATGTACCAAGACGATTCTGGGGTGATGCCATTATGACATCATGTTATCTCAAATCAACCGAATTCCCACCAAAGTCTTAAAGGATATGTGACCATTTGAGGTACTCAATAAAGTCAAACCATCCATTGACCATTTACGGATATTTGGGTGTGTTTGCTTTGTCTTGGTTCCATGAGAACAAAAGAACAAGCTAGATGCCAAAAGTACAAAGTGTATGTTCCTAGGCTACAAGTGCTATGACCTCATCAACAATCATGTCTTTGTGTCTCGAGATGTCAAATTTATCGAAAATCAAGGATATCACGACAAGAAGGATTGGGAAGATGTTAAAGACTTATCCCATTCTCCATATGACTGGGCAACATGTTTTTGATTCCTTCTTGATCATCTCGGAAATCAACCATCACAACTACAAGGGGATGAGATAGTCCATGAAAGCATATCATCTACAACGGAACATGATCAGAGAATTGAAATCAATGATCAAAATGACTCAGAGGTACAAGTAACTCTAGATGAAGAACCTATACCTCATGGAGAAGAAGAAGAGAACGACAAAGCTAATGAAGATACTCCTCTCCCACTTAGACGAAGCACAAGGATTCGTCATCCTTCCAAATGGATGAACACACGGGTCTACTACTACAATCAAGCTTTTCTTGGAAAGATTGAACTTGATAGGATACCTCAAAGCTATGAGGAGGCCAAAGAAAGGAAAGAATGGATGGATGTTGTGGATGATAAAGTCGGAGCTATGAGTCGTAACCATACATGGGATAAAGCAGATCTTCCTCCCAGGAAAAGAGCCGTTAGCTCCAAATGGGTCTTCACCATCAAATACTTGAGCAATGGAGATATTGAACGATACAAGGCACATTTGGTGGTGAGAGGTTTTTCGCAAATCTATGGAGAAGACTACACGGATATCTTTGCTCTTTGAGGAAGAAGTATATATCACTCCTCCACCCGGTCTTGAATACTCTGTTGCTCCCGGAAAAGTCTTACATCTTTGGAAGGCTATCTATAGGCCGAAACAATCACCAAGGGCTTGGTATCACAAGTTGAGCTCTACGCTCAAAGATCAAGGTTTTAAGAGATCCGAATCCGAGCATACCTTGTTTATCCTCCAAGGACCTAAAGGTATCATTGTGGTCCTTATATATGTGGATGATCCTATCATCTCCGGCAATGATAAGGAAGGTATTCAATCCACTAAAGACTATCTTAAATCTGTTTTCGATATTAAAAACCTTGGGGAACTAAAGTACTTCCTAGGCATTGAAGTTTGTCGTTCTCCGGAAGGCTTATTTCTTTCGCAAAGGAAGTACACACTTGATATTTTAGATGAAACAGGTAAACTTGGGGCCAAACCTGCCAAGACTCTACTCATAGATGGTTACAAGGCCAAGCGAAAGGGGGAAAAACTAAAAAAGAGGGAGAAGACAAAGATCCAGCATAATACCGCCGGCTTGTTAGTAAGCTGATCTATCTAACTATCACTAGAATTAACCTTTGTTTTGCTGTGAATCAGGTCAGTCAACACATAAAATCTCCCACAAAGTTTCATTGGAGCATGGTCGAGCGGATTTTTCGATATCTCAAAGGAAGTCCAGGCCAAGGAATTTGGATGGGAAGGAATGGGAGCATCGAGATAGTAGGGTACTGTGATGCGGATTATGCTGGGGATACATTGGATAGAAAATCAACCACCGGCTATTGCACCTTCATTGGAGGAAACTTGGTTACTTGGAAATCAAAGAAACAAAATGTGGTATCTTGTTCAAGCGCAAAAGCCGAATATCGAGCTATGAGGAAGCTTACAAATGAACTTACATGGCTCAAAGCCCTTCTTAAAGATTTTGGCATTGAGTCTTCTAGTCCTATCACATTTCATTATGACAACCAAGTGGCTATTCACATCGCAACAAATTTTGTCTTTCACGAAAGAACCAAGCATATCGAAGTGGATTGTCAAAAAGTTCGAGAAAAGATTAAAGAAGGCTTAATCCTACGATATTATACTCGAAGCGAAGATCAATTAGCAGACATCTTCACAAAAGGTGCAAGTCTTAAAGTTTGTTCTCACATTCACCGCAATTTTGTCATCACTTTTGTTTCTGTTTTAAACATCTTGTTAGAATCTTACAACTTTCATTTATTAACTCCCTCATAGCCGACTCATCGAGGAATCCGCTCCGACCTCTATCTGCTGACTTGAAGCTCCACACGATTTCCGGATGCGTTTCCGTTGGAAACATCGCTGAGGAGGGGCTGAATTGCTGAGTTGGTTGATATTGATTAGCGTAACGGTATCTGTTTTCTCCGTCAAGCTGCTGCTGAACGAACGATTCTGGTAGCTCCGGTGCTGAAGGCACGTACGGATTTTAGTACGCCATTAATCAGAGTTTGAACTTCTCAGAATTGGCTTGAAAATTTCGGAAAATCTCAATTCCAGAGGTTGAAGACGGACTGATTATTCGTTTATATATTACGATTGGACGGTGAGGATTTGATCAATTAATCGAACGGTAAGACTTAGAGCGTGCTCATAACTCTTTAGTGCTAATCAAAACATTGGCTGAGACGGTGAGGATTTAGTCAAATTAATCCAACAGTGAGATTGAGCGCGTGGTCAACTGGTCATAACTATTTAGTGCTAAGCAAATTAAATATGGGCCTTTTGCTATTAATGGGCTTAGTTGCTTATTGGGCTGATTTGTTTTATTTTATCAACATTAAAAGGCGGGAAAGACGGCGAGAGAGAGAGGGGGGAGAAGATGGAGTCGGAGAAAGTTGCGGTGGACGAGCTGCCACTGGCTATTGTGCGCCGGGTGGTGAAGGATAAATTATCGGAGTGTTCGCCGGATTATGACGTCAGTATTCATAAGGAAGCAATGCTCGCATTCTCCGAGAGTGCTCGGATCTTCATCCACTACCTCTCCGCCACGTACGCCTCAAAAACCCTAAATTTCCGAATTTCTTAGTAACTCATTTATTGTAATGTGATTTAGTTGATGTTTTTAATCTGAAACTTAATTTTACTTTATTTTGGGGTGAATTATTTAGGGCAAATGATTTTTGTAAAGATGCAAGAAGACAAACAATGAAGGCTGATGATGTGTTTAAGGCATTGGAAGAAATGGAGTTTTCAGAATTTTTGGAGCCGCTTAAAGCTTCTCTTGAAGGTTTTTTTTTTTTTGTTCTTGATAAAGATCATGTTCTTCTTATTTGTTGTTAGTTTGTTATGGAAACATGCTTAGGTTGTGTTTTATGTTTTGGGGAGCTTAATTAAACTCATTGTTGTTCCAAACTAAGGTTGTTTGTAAGTAATTTATGTCCAATTTCGAGCTTATTTTTCTACCATGTAACTGAGATTACTGATTTTCAGAGTTTAAGAAGAAGATAGCGGGGAAAAAGGCGAGTGGTGGAGCAGCTTCAAAGCCTGATGGTGGAGCAGCTTCGAAACCTGGTGGTGGAGTTGTCTCGAAGCCTAAGGAGACGAAAAAGAGGAAGCAAGAAGAATCATCAACGCAGAAGGGTGCGAGGAAAAGCAAAAGAGATGAAGGAGGTAACAAGAATGATGAGGAGAATGAGAACTCAGAAGAGAATGGAAACAATGAGGAGAACGAGAATGAGGATGAAAATACCGAAGAGAATGGAAACGATGAGGAGAATGAGAATGAGGATGAAAATACCGAAGAGACTGGTGATGATGAGGAGAACGAGAACGAGGAGGATGAGGGAAACAGCATGGAAGAGAATGGGAATGAGAACAACGAGAGCGGGAATGAGGACAATAGCATGGAAGAAACTGGGAGTGAGAATGGTGAAGATCATGAAAACGAGGTTGGGAGCGGTAGTGGTGAAGAGGGAGAGGATGATGATGATGAATGATATCGAGGTTCTTACATATATTTTTGCAAACAGCATGTTTTCAAGATGATGTTTGGATTAGCTTGTAAGCTTGACGCAGTGGTTGTGGCCATGAACATGTCGTAGACTCAGAATGGTTTTGCTCTTTGGCGTTAGTGTTACAGATTTGTAAGTCAAAGTTTAGAAAATGAAGTTTTGCAACAAAAGTTGCCTAATTATTCATTTTGATTTAGAGAGCAAAAAAGTTGGGGACGCTAAGCAAATGTTACAACAAGAAGAATAAAACTGTAACTGGGAAACGTTTTAACACATTTGAAATTTTTGAGTTTGGGATGTATAAAAAGCTAAAAGGCCATTTGGCTTTTTTTACTTCATGTATTCAGCGACTCTCTGCGAAATATCATCAAGGAAGGACACAAAACCCATGGCGCTAGCAAAACCGCTACCATCAACATCTTGTTCTTCTATAAGATAGTTCTCAAAGGCAGTAGCATCATCTTGTCCTCCTCGGATAAACATCAGTTTTGGTGTAATGCTCCTTTCTTGCTTGACCTTATTTATGGTCTTTCTCAATAAACCTGTTAAAGATCAAACTTTCAGATTCACATAACCAAACAAATCTAAAGGTGGTTGAATCAGATTTACTTAAGCGAGCAAACTTACAGTCTTGAGGTGGAGGGAAAGGTAATGACGGGTCTGCTGTTGATGAGTAGAAGACTATTAACGTAGTATATGCATCTAGGAAAAAGATTGGACTACCACTTGTTATCAATGCCGCACGGCTCAATGAATGACGCGGATATGCCAGTGTATCTGGTGTTGAATATGACATTAGCGCTGGGTAAATCCCGCAATGAAGAGAGCTTGGCTCCAACACACTGCAATTTTGAGAAGAAAAAAGCAAACAAGAAATCTAGTATCGGTTATTATTGAGTATCGGTTATTATTGATTTATTGGGGTGGTTACCTGAAAAGGCATTGCAAGTAGATTCTATAATCAGGATGAACACCTTCTTCATGAAACCGGAGAAGGGGATTACGGAGTAACGCAAAGACTAAGCGAGGCAAAGGCTCAAGTTGAGGACATTGCGAAAACGTTATGTCGATTTGAGAACTCATTGACTTGTTTCTGTTTTTGTATTGGACAAGTTGAAAGGCATCGTTGTATTGTGCTGTGAGAATTACTAGCCAATCATGAAGCAACGCCCTCCCTTCTCGGATTCCTTGTTCGAGAGAGGCTAAAATTACCTGTAGTAAAATTATTACGAAAATACATACATAATTAGTAGGTTAAATAATGGATTCAGTTATCTCCCTGGAGCCAAGATAGAAAACATGAAATGAACTTGACCTTGTGAACGAGCAATGCAAGAACAACTTCATGATCCACACTGTCGTAAATTTCATTGATGTTGTGGGCAGTTCCAAATTGCATGGTTCTGATCCTTAATCGTCTCTGAAGTGTGTGTTTGCCTCTGTGTAACACAAAACAAATTAAACCGAGAATGAAACACTAAAAGATCCACAGTATTGATTAGCATGAATAGCAATTCTGGTCTCTGGGATTGACTGTGTACAAGGTCAATGTAACGGTACGGAAGTTCGAGGTTTACTATTAACTCTAGGCTCTGGCATGGAAAGTGTACGTATGAAATTCATTTCTAGGATACAAAACGCTATGAGTGTTCCAATAATAAAAAAATTTCAATAAAATAGCAGAGCCCCATATGACTACAATGATCAATAAACAGCTTTAACTTGGATTAAACCATACCTACTTAAAGATGACATTTCTGAATTTGACAGTCCCTCAGGAGGTACAACAACTGTGTACTGAAATGCAATTTGCACCACTGGTTGATCTCCCGAATGTCTGGAAAAGAGCAATAAGAAGTTAGCATCTTAATGACGTGTTTATCAAATTGGTGACGACTTCCACAATGCTTAGCTTTATTCTTCCTGGGTTCGACCATTTAGTAAAAAAGTTTTATAACAATTTTAAAAATAATTTTTGATTGAAGGTCAGGGAGAGCATGACGATAATTATATATATACCGAGCGTCAAATTAAGAGTGCAAAATCAATTACCAGCAGCTTTACAAGTGCATTGAAACAATGTGCATCCATTTCATTTCTTCGAACAAATCATGGAATTTTTTTTATGAAAAAGCAATTATTGTTAAGTTTACCTGGAAAATCCAGTATTATCTGCAAAATCAAAGTCATAAGCATATGTTGCATATGAATCACAGCAGATGATATGTTGTAGGTTCTCGTATTGTGGATCGGGAAAGAAGTGACCAAACTGCAAGTAAGGCTAAACTGTTAGCGGAGGCAAAAAACAAAACAGAAAAAGATCATCATCTGAACTTTCGTTTCTCACTAAAAACCACATACAGAGTTGCCAGGTTTGAATTCAGTTGACGTCCTCAATCTCAAGACGCAATTGAAAGCATACGGCCGGTTAAGCATCCGAAACCTGTAAAACATCTTACAATTTTGTTTCAATTAATTTGGTAACACGTGAAGTAAACACAGCGAGCCATCTTTCTACTGAAGTAGAAAAAGTAATGGTAGCCAAGTATCAGAACTAACATGTCTTGGGGAAGAGTCGAATCATCAGTGCTTGAATACAAAAACAGCGAGCCACCACTTTCGATGCTAAGGAACTTCAGGGATGCCAAATCTGTGTACTCATTTGTAACTGCAAATATGTCTACACATACACCTGATTGGACAGCAATGGTGGCCTGTAAAAAGAGCCGTCAGTTCTATGCTCAGAATAGATCCATCTTGGAGACCAGAAATCTTTAAATAAGTCTTACTAGGTCTTTATAGAACGGTGTTTGCTCAGGAAGCAGAGCATGATCAGCATCTACCCTTTTACTTGCATATTGTTCACCATACCTACTTGTATCCAGTTGTCCACGTCCATAATCAGGAGGACCAGATAGGAAAGCAAACACCCTAGCTGCACATATATCAAGTCAATAAAAAAACTACCCACTGTGAAACAACCTTGTGAGGACAAAAAACTAGACTATGTTGAAACATAAAAGAGTATAGGCATGCTAGATATTTTCACATACCTAATGCAAATGTATTCCCAAATTCAGATCCTAGATAGTTGAAAAGGGATTCCATTGCTGTACCAAAGCCTCTACCTCCCATCAACACACTGTCCAGCCCTTGAGCTGCTCCAGCTGATCTCTCCCAAGAAGTTATTGGTCTCAGTGTCTCAAGAGCAGCAGTAATACGATCCTTGCAAGTTTCTACCTGCAGGAAGTATAGTGAGGGAACTTAATCTGTCTACAGCTGTTCCTAGCCATGTAATTCAACAATCACCATGAATAACCAAGTAAGCAGTTTAAACAGGAAAGGAGATGTAGGAAATGACCATACTGGAGCCAAAAATTGTAACAAAGGCATGACATCCTCAAGTTCTAGTGATAAGCTGCTCTGCACATCAGGGGGAATAAATACATTCTTTACAACTGGTATAGGCCCTTGAACATCATATACTCCTATTTTGTGGCTGAACGTAACAAGACCAAAAAGAGCCCCAGGACTTAGAGCTGCAAAATAGAAAACAGTTCAGAAAACAGTCATACAGAAAAGAAAATTATATCCTTGCTTTAAATTTTGTATGAAATAACCTTCCAGAGCTGCTAGCAATGCACTTTTTGTAAGCTCCAAAAATTCCTCAGATGCTGCAGATTGAAAAAGTAATTATGAGTAACACAAAAGTGCAACATTTGAACAAGAAAATGGCACTACTACGCAAATCAGACAGAAACATAGGAAATTTTGAAGATAAATAGAGCAGTTTGATGTTACGCAAGAAGTAATCTCTGGATAGTTATTGCTACCATAAAAGACTTGAACATTCACAAAGTACACCGCATAATATTAGAAGACCATTCAAACAGAAACTTCAGCTGAAAGATCGATCAGATAATCCTGTTCAGAACAATTCGAGGTAAATCTATTGCTACCATGTCCTATCTCCAAAATCATTGCAAAAATCACATCATAAAGAAGCCAAAAACACAATAAGAACAACTGAAAAACATACAAACCCAAGCTAGAATCACAATCTAGATCAAATGAGACATACATTGTTTAAAAAAATTACAATGCAAAGTTCCACCAATTCAACCACAGTCTTCACTAACCACAATGAGATTTGAACATAAAAGAGTAGGAAGAAGCCTTACACGAGAGATCAATCGCCGCAACATAAACAGGCCGCGCTTGAGTCATCTCTTCCTCCGATCCATCCACTAAAAAAAACAATTAACCAAAAAAAATCAGAAACAATTCCAACAAAAATCAAAAGGATCGGTATAGAGATGATGTGATACATACGAGGAAACTCAAGATCAATGAAGGAAGAAGTCATTTCAGCTATAGACTGAGGATTAGAGTAACGAGAAATGGCATCGGAAGGTAGTCCATTGAGAGCTCCACAAAGCGAGCAATTCCAAGCCCATTGGTCAAGATCACAGTACGTATTGAAGTAAGCGTAGCAGTTTTCGCAACGAGGAAGAAGATGACCGTTGGATCCGTACGCTGGTCCGATTCCGTTCTCGTCTTTAGCCGCGAATGGTGTTACTGTCAGTCCCCAAGGGAGTCCTGAAGCCTCTTGAGCGTCCACATCGATCGGGAAACGCGACACCGTTGCTCGCACCGCCATGTTTCAGATCCGGTAAATTTTGAGAAGTTTTAAGGTTTTTAGAGCATCGGTGTGGATCGGTGAAATGGATGAGCACGGCGAGGACTGTGTGCGCCAATTCGTTTTCGGTGCACGTTAGCTAACGTCGTAAATTTGTTTGCGAGACTTGAGAAAATCACTTGTGTAAGTTTGTGTTAAATAATAAATACTTAAGTTACAGATAGAATCATATAAATCTTTAGTGTTGGTCTTCTTCAATTTTAGTTTGAGAACAAAATGTACCATTTATCGATACTTGTTGCTCTTTGATCTATAAACGTTAGCTAATGTCCTAAACTCTTCTTCGGCGCATGAGAAAATGCAATCGAAGTGGAGGTGATCACACCACTCAGGAGCTTAATTACAGAGGAGACAGAGTGATCTGTTTGAAGACCCCAGGCACTATTGAGATTCACCAATCCAGGTAAATGATTTGTGCTTGGGAATTCCTGTTATTTCATTTTTGTTAAGTTACACGTAACAGATTCCTTATCCACTTCAATGGGGAGCACCGAGCTTTGATGCTGGTCATGCTTTTGCTATGATGGTCTCTGTTTTCGTCTCACTTATTGAGGTAATGTCCCACAAAATCCTAAAAGAAGAATCTTGTTGATATTAGAATGTCCTATAAGAGGAATCTTTTGAATGTGATTAGTCAATTGGAGCTTTCAAAGCAGCTGCAAGACTGGCGAGCGCCACGCCTCCTCTACCTCATGTACTTAGCCGTGGAATTGGCTGGCAAGGCATTGGGATCCTCTTAAGTGGTTTATTCGGAACGATAAGTGGTTCAAGTGTCTCTATGTAAGTTAGAAGTGTGAAACGACTTCAAACTGTTATCTCCATTGGTTGGTACCATTTAGTCTTATGGATCTTTATTCATTCTGACAAATTATGCAGAGAGAACATTGGATTACTAGGAAGCACTCGAGTTGGAAGCCGTAGAGTTATTCAAATTTCAGCAGGATTTATGATATTCTTCTCAATGCTAGGCAAATTTGGAGCATTTTTTTGCTTCAATACCGTTCACCATATTTGCAGCTGTGTACTGGGTCTTGTTTGGTCTTCGTTGCTTCCGTTGGGCTCTCATTTCTGCAATTCACAAACATGAACTCCTTGAGGAATCTCTTCATCACAAGTGTGGCTTCGATATTTATTTTCCCCCTTCCTAAAACCGATTTATTCGACACCTTTGCTCGAGATTAATCGAGCTGTTTTCTCCTTATCGTGGTTGCTGGGCCTTTTACATTAATTTTTCTATAAAGTTTTTGAAATGTTTTGTCTGGCCTTCTTTGTTGCTAAATTTGACTTTTTTGCATTTAATTTCCTACAAACTGTTTTGGATACTCTTTGCGAGAAAAAAGAAAGAAAAACCAAATTTTTTTTTACAAATTGACTAGAACGATTTCACAGGTTTTGCCATCTTGCTGATTTTTTTCCGTTAAATTGTCTTAAAAATGCGTTCCAGTTATAAACAATTATAAATGCCATATGAGAAACCATTTTCCAGTCTTATTAACAATATTCAAATTTATCATGTACGTCTGTACACAATTCACGATTGTAAATGAGAAATGACTTCAAAAGGTTGAATATGAAATCTATATATAACAACGACGATTTAAAAGGTTCAAAAAAACAAAAAAAAAACATAAACATCCAATAGTAATAAAATGTACGTCTGTACACAATTCACGATTGTAAATGAGAGATGACTTCAAAAGGTTGAATATGAAATCTATATATAACAATGACGATTTAAAAGGTTCAAAAAACAAAAAAAAACATAAACATCCAATAGTAATAAAATGTACGTCTGTACACAATTCACGATTGTAAATGAGAGATGACTTCAAAAGGTTGAATATGAAATCTATATATAACAACGACGATTTAAAAGGTTCAAAAAAAACAAAAAAAAAACATAAACATCCAATAGTAATAAAATAAAAACTAGAAAACATGAAATTTGACATTAACAAAAATAAATCTTAGTTGCCCAGACCACCACTAATGCACCTCCTCTGCTCATAGAAGACGATAGCCAAACAGTTTTCTTATCTTTAAGAGATGTAGCGAGTAGCTTATTAGATGTTGCTAAGTAAACTTTTGAATCCATCTCTTTATTCAACTTACGGTAGAAGAATACAAACTCTGGATCTGAAGATATGGGAAGGATGTGAGAGTTTAGACACTCCATTTCCTAAAGACATATCGCATATCGCATTTCACATTTCTAACTCAGCTAGAGGATTCTTTGGAGGACGAGTATCTGTAGCACAAGCACAGTGACTTACTTCTCTTCTATCGAACAACCCCATAGAGAACCATTTGCTACTACTTTGCAAAGAAATAATCTCTCGTTTTTACTTGTTTGTCGTCCTTTCTGCGAATTCCATAATAGTTGATTTTACCAACGATCACCAAATTCATGTTTTGTGTCTCCAATGCAGTTTCCCCCTTTCAGAAACCGATTAATTCAAGACACCTTTGATAGAGATTAATCAAGCTGTTTTTTGCTTATCGTGGTTGCTGGGCCTTTTACATTTAATTCCCTATAAACTTTTTGGAATGTCTTGTTAGGCCGGTTTTGGTCCTTCCTTGTATCTAGATTTGACATTTTTCCATTTAATTTCCTATAAACTATTTTTGTTGGATACTCTTTGCAGGAAAAAGAAAGAAAAAAATAAATTTTTTTACAAATTGACTATAAAGATTTCACAGGTTTTGGCATCATGCTGATTTCTTACCGTATTAGTTGTCTTAAAAATGCGTTCCAATGATAAACAATTATAAATGCCATCTGAGAAACCATTTCCCAGTCTTATTAATGATATTCAAATTTATTAGGTACAGCTGTACACAATTCACGATTGTAAATGAGAGATGATTTTAAAAGGTTGAATATGAAATCTATATATAACAACGACGATTTAAAAGGTTCAAAATAACAAAAGAAAAACATAAACATCCAATAGTAATAAAATAAAAACTAGAAAACATATTTCGACAACAACAACAAAAACAACAAGAGTTGCTCAGATCTCCATTGGTGCACCTCCTTTGCTCATAGAGGACCATAGCCAAACAGTTTTCTTATCTTTAAGAGATGTAGCCAGTTGCTCGTTAGATGTTGCTAAGTAAAATTTTGAATCCATCACTTTCTTCAATTTATGGTAGAAGAATACAAACTCTTGATCTAAAGATCTGAGAAGGTTCAAAATAACAAAAGAAAAACATAAACATCCAATAGTAATAAAATAAAAACTAGAAAACATGAAATTTGACAACAACAACAAAAAAAACAAGAGTTGCTCAGACCTCCATTGGTGCACCTCCTTTGCTAACAGAGGACCATAGCCAAACAGTTTTTTTATCTTTAAGAGATGTAGCCAGTTGCTCATTAGATGTTGCTAAGTAAAATTTTGAATCCATCACTTTTTTCAATTTACGGTAGAAGAATACAAACTCTTGATCTGAAGATATGAGAAGGATGTGAGAGTTTGGATACTCCATTGTCTGAAGACCTATCGCATTGCACATTTCTAACTCAGCTATAGGAGTCTTTGGAGGACGAGTACCTGTAGCACAAGATCGATGACTTACTTTTCTTCTATAAAAAAATGTCACTGAGAGCCATTTGCTACTACTTTGCAAAGAAATAATCTCTCGTTTTTTACTTGTTCGTCGTTCTTTCTGTGAATTCCATAACAGCTGATTTTATCAACGATAACCAAATTCTTGTTGTGTGTCTTCAATGCAGTTTCCCCTTTTCAGAAACCGATTTATTCAAGACACCTTTGATCGAGATTAATCAAGCTATTTTTTCCTTATCGTTGTTGCGGAGCCTTTTACATTCAATTTCCTATAAACCTTTTGGAATGTCTTGTTGGGCCGGTTTTGGTCCTTCCTTGTATCTAGATTTGACATTTTTGCATTTGATTTCTTATAAACTGTATTTGTTGGATACTCTATGCGGGAAAAAAAGAAAGAAAAAAACATTATTTTTTTACAAATTGACTATAAAGATTTCACAGGTTTTGGCATCATATTGATTTTTTACCTTTTAAGTTGTCTTAAAAATGCGTTCCAATTATAAACAATTATAAATGCCATCTGAAAAACCATTTCCCAGTCTTATAAACGATATTCAAATTTATTAGGTGCGACTGTACACAATTCACGATTTTAAATGAGAGATAATTTCAAAAGGTTGAATATGAAATCAGTATATAACTACAACGATTTGAAAGGTTCAAAATAACAAAAGAAAAACATAAACATCCAATAGTAATAAAAAAAAAACTAGAAAACATGAAATTTGACAACAACAGAAGAATACAAACTCGGGATCTGAAGATATGACAAGGATGTGAGAGTTTGGATACTCCATTGCCTGAAGACCTATCTCATTGCACATTTCTAACTCAGTTATAGGAGTCTTTGGAGGATGAGTACATGTATCACTAGCACGATGACTTACTTCTCTTCTATTGAACAACGTTACTAAGAACCATTTGCTACTACTTTGTAAAGAAATAATCTCTTGTTTTTTACTTGTTCGTCGTCCTTTCTGTGAATTCCATAATAATTGATTTTACCAACGATCACTAAATTCTTGTTGTGTGTCTTCGCTTTCATTCGGAATTTGAACAGTGTCCAAATCTAAAAAACAAATGACTTTGATGTCTTGCTTCATCAACTTCCTACGGGGCTTATGGATTGTTTGCCATTCATCCTCACCATCTTGGTTGGAAGATTTACCCTCAAGTTGGTTCATCGTGGGAGTGAGAAATAGAAGCAAGCTATATTTGCTTCCGTATAAATCAAAATTTTACTTTCGAAGTAAGTTTACAAATAAAATTATGAAAACTATACAAATCAACATGCATGCATCAAATTCATAATCTAGCTGGAAAATTCAAATGTATTTCATCCAAATGAACAAATACCCAACAAATCAAAGTTTTTGCAGCTAAGGTAACTACATTAAATCAATGAATCTAAACAATTTCGTAAACTTCATTTGACTAGATCGTTATTTAAAAACCAGATCTATGAGAATGCCCCCGATATATACACAAATTCGATACAAATCAGTAACTAGATCACGCGAATCAGATTTGAAAATACAAGTCAACAAACTCAAAAATATTTGATCCCCCTGTTACAATTGAAGTGCATTTCAGATTGTCTTGAATATGAAATCAATATATAATGACGATTTAAGAGGTTAAAAATAACAAAAAAAAAATATAAACATCCAACGGTAATAAAATAAGAACTAGAAAACATGAAATTTGACAAAAAAAAAAAAAGAGTTGCTCAGACCTCCACTGGTGCACCTCCTCTGCTCATAAAGGACCATAGCCAAACAATTTTCTTATCTTTAAGAGATGTAGTCAGTTGCTCGTTAGATGTTGCTAAGTAAACTTTTGAATCCATCACTTTCTTCAATTTACGGTTGAAAAGTACAAACTCTGGATCTGAAGATATAAGAAGGGTGTGAAAGTTTGGATACTCCATTGCCTAAAAACCTATCGCATTGCACATTTCTAACTCAACCAGATGAGTCTTTGGAGGATGAGTACATGTATCACTAGCACGATGACTTACTTCTCTTCTATTGAACAACGTTACTAAGAACCATTTGCTACTACTTTGCAAAGAAATAATCTCTTGTTTATAACTTGTTCGTCGTCCTTTCTTTGAATTCCATAATAATTGATTTTACCAACGATCACTAAATTCTTGTTGTGTGTCTTCGCTTTCATTCGGAATTTGAACAGTGTCCAAATCTAAAAAACAAATGACTTTGATGTCTTGCTTCATCAACTTCCTACGGGGCTTATGGATTGTTTGCCATTCATCCTCACCATCTTGGTTGGAAGATTTACCCTCAAGTTGGTTCATCGTGGGAGTGAGAAATAGAAGCAAGCTATATTTGCTTATGTATAAATCAAAATTTTACTTTCAAAGTAAGTTTACAAATAAAATTATGAAAACTATACAAATCAACACGCATGCATCAAATTCATAATCTAGATGGAAAATTCAAATGTATTTCATCGAGATGAACAAATACCCAACAAATCAAAGTTTCCGCAGCTATGGTAACTACATTAAATCAATGAATCTGAAAATTTTTGTAAACTTCATTTGACTAGATCATTATCTAAAAACAAGATCTATGTGAATGCCTCCAATATACACACAAATTCGATACAAATCAGTAACTATAACACATGAATCAGATATGAAAATACTGATAAACAATCACATAGATCTGGAAATGAAACAAGATGATTTGAAACACAAACAAATCATGATTGGAGAACCAAAACATTAAGGAGAAGCAATAAGGAAGAGATAGAAAAGAGCACTTACGATGTGTCTGTATGAAGAGAGAAATAGGACCGATCAGCTCAAACGATGGCTTCGATATTAATTTTCCCCCTTTCTATAACCGATTTATTCAAAACACCTTTGCTCGAGATTAATCGAGCTGTTTTTCCTTATCATTGTTGTTGGGCCTTTTACATTAAATTTCGTATAAACTTTTTGGAATGTCTTGTTGGGCTAGTTTTGGTCCTTCCTTGTTGCTAGATTTGACCTTTTTGCATTTAATTTCCTATAAACTGTTTTTGTTGGATACTCTTTCAGGAAAAATAGAATGAAAAAACATAATTTCAGAAGTTTTGCCATATTGCTGATTACTTACCGTTTAGGTTGTCTTAAAAATGTGTTTCAGTTATAAATAATTATAAATGCCATCTAAGAAACCATTTCCCAGTTTTATTAACGATATCAAATTTATCAGCTACGACTGTATACAATTCACTATTGTAAATGAGAAATGATTTCAAAAATTTTAATATGAAATCTATATATAACAACGAAGATTTAAAAGGTTCAAAATAAGAACGATAAAAAAGAAAATTTGATAACAACAACAACAAAAAAAGCCAGAATTGCTCATACCTCCATTAGTGCACCTCCTTTGCTCATAGAGGACCATATCCAAACAGTTTTATTATCGTTAAGAGATGTAACTAGTTTCTCGTTAGATGTTGCTAAGTAAAATTTTGAATCTATCACTTTCTTCAATTTACGGTAGAAGAATAAAAACTCTGGATTTGAAGATATGAGAAGGATGTGAGCGTTTGGATACTACATTGCATGAATACCTATCGCATTGCACATTTCTAACTCAGCGAGAGGAGTCTTTGGAGGACGAGTACCTGTAGCACAAGCGCGATGACATACTTCGCTTTTATCGAACAACGTCACTGAGAACCATTTGCTACTACTTTGCAAAGAAATAATCTCTTGTTTTTACGTGTTCGTCGTCATTTCTAACTCAGCTAGAGGAGTCTTTGGATTTAATTTCCTACAAGCTGTTTTTGTTAGATACTATTTGCGGGAAAAAAAAAAGAAAAACATAAAACTTTTTACAAATTGACTATAAAGATTTCACAGGTTTTGCCATCTTGTTGATTTCTTACCGTTTAAGTTATCTTAAAAATGTGTTCCAATTATAAACAATTATAAATGCCATATGAGAAACCATTTCTCTGCCTTATTAACGATATTCAACTTTATAAGCTATGACTCTACTTAATTCAAGATTGTAAATGAGAAATGATTTCAAAAGGTATAATATGAAATCTCTATATAACAACGACGATTTAAAAGGTTCAAAATAACAAAAGAAAAACATAAACATCCAATAGTAATAAAATAAAAACTAGAAAACATGAAATTTGACAACAACAACAAAAACAACAAGAGTTGCTCAGACCTCCATTGGATCACCTCCTTTGCTCATAGAGGACCATAGCCAAACAGTTTTCTTATCTTTAAGAGATGTAGCCAGCTGCTCGTTAGATGTTGCTAAGTAAAATTTTGAATCCATTACTCTCTTTAATTTACGGTAGAAGAATACAAACTCTTGATCTGAAGATATGAGAAGGATGTGAGAGTTTGGATACTCTATTGTCTGAAGACCTATCGCATTGCACATTTCTAACTCAGCTATAAGAGTCTTTGGAGGATGAGTACCTGTAGCACAAGCATGATGAATTATTTCTCTTCTATCGAACAACGTCACTGAGAAACATTTGCTACTACTTTGCAAATAAATAATCTCTCGTTTATTACTTGTTCGTTGCCCTTTCTGTGAATTCCATAATAGCTGATTTTACCAACGATCACCAAATTCTTGTTGTGTGTCTTCAATGCAATTTTAATCAAGCTGTGTAGGATTTTCACTTCATTTGGTATTTGAACAGTGTCCAAGTCCAAAAAAAATGACTTTGAAGTCTTGCTGCATCAACATCCAACCGACCTTACAGACTGTTTGCCATTCATCCTCACCATCTGGTTGATAGATTTACTCTCATTTTGTTTCATCGTGGAAGTGAGAAATGGAAACAAGCTATATTTGCTTCTGTATAAATCAAAAATATACTTTCAAAGTAAGTTTACGCACAAAATTACGAAAAACTATAAAATCAACACGCATGCACCAAATTCATAATCTAGCTCGAAAATTCAAATGTATTTCATCCAGATGAACAAATATCCAAAAAATCAAAGTTTTTCGTAGCTAAACAATTTTGTAAACTTCATTTGACTAGAATTTTTATCTAAAAACCAGATCTATGAGAATGCCTCCGATATACACACAAATTTGATACAGATCAATAACTAGTACATGAGAATCAGATATGAAAATATAGATCAACAATCACAGAGATCTGAAAAAGAATCAAGATGATTTGAAAGACTCACAAATCACGATTGGAGAATGAAAACATTAAGGAGAAGTTATAAGCAAGAGATAAAAAAGAGCACTTACGATGTATATGTATGAAGAGAGAAATAGGACCGATCAGCACAACCGATGGCTTTGATATTTTTTTCCCCATTTTTGAAACCGATTTATTCAAGACACCTCTACTCGAGATTAATCGAGCTGCTTTTTCCTTATCTTGGTTGGTGGGCTTTTTACATTTAATTTCCTATAAAATTTTTGGAATGTCTAGTTGGACCGGTTTTGGCCCTTCTTTGTTGTTATATTTGACCTTGTTGTTGGGCCGGTTTTGGCCCTTCTTTGTTCCTATACAAACTCTAGATCTGAAGATATGAGAAGGATGTGAGAGTTCGGATACTCCATTACCTAAAGACCTATCGCATTGCACATTTATAACTTAACCGGAGGAGTCTTTGGAGGATGAGTACCTATAGCACAAGCGCGATGACATACTTCTATTCTATCGAACAATGTCACTGAGAACCATTTGCTACTACTTTGCAAAGAAATAACCTCTTGTTTTTACGTGTTCGTCGTCATTTCTAACTCAGCCAGAGGAGTCTTTGGATTTAATTTCCTACAAGCTATTTTTGTTGGATACTATTTGCGGGAAAAAAAAAAGAAAAACATAAAACGTTTTATAAATTGACTATAAAGATTTCACAGGTTTTGCCATCTTGTTGATTTCTTACTGTTTAAGTTATCTTAAAAATGCGTTCCAATTAGAAACAATTATAAATGCCATCTGAGAAACCATTTCTCTGCCTTATTAATGATATTCAAATTAATAAGCTACGACTCTACTTAATTCAAGATTGTAAATAAGAAATGATTTCAAAAGGTTGAATTTGAAATCTATATATAACAACGACGATTTAAAACTTTCAAAATATTAAAAAAAAAACATAAACATCCAATAGTAATAAAATAAAAACTAGAAAACATGAAATTTGACAACCAGAACAAAAACAACAAGTGTTTCTCAGACCTCCATTGGTGCACCTCCTCTTCTCATAGAGGACCGTAGCGAAACAGTTTTCTTATAATGAAGAGATGTAGCCAGTTGCTCGTTAGATGTTGCTAAGTAAATTTTTGAATCCATCACTTTCTTCAATTAACGGTAGAAGAATATAAACTGTTGATCTGAAGATATGAGAAGGATTTTAGAGTTTGGATACTGCATTGCCTGAAGACCTATCACATTGCACATTTCTAACTCAACCAGAGGAGTCTCTAGAGGAAAAGTACCTATAGCAAAAGAACGATAACTTACTTCTCTTCTAACGAGCAACGTGATCGAGAACCATTTGCTACTACTTTGCAAAGAAATAATCTCTTGTTTTTTACTTGTTCATCGTCTTTTCTGTGAACTCCATGACAGCTGATTTTACCAACGATCACCAAATTCTTGTCGTGTGTCTACAATGCAGTTTGAATCAAGCTGTGTAGGATTTTCACTTCATTTGGTATTTGAACAGTGTCCAATGCCAAAAAGCAAATGACTTTGATGTCCTTCTACATCAACATCCTACGGGGCTTACGGACTGTTTGCCATTCATCTTCACCATCTTGGTTGATATGTTTACCCTCATTTTGGTTAATCGTGGAAGTGAGATATAGAAGCAAGCTATATTTCCTTCTGTATAAATCAAAATATACTTTTGAAGTAAGTTTACATACGAAATTACGAAAACCATACAGATCAACACCCATGCACCAAATTCATAATCTAGCTCGAAATTCAATGGTATTTCATCCAGATGAACAAATACACAACAAATAAAAGTTTTCGCAGCTAAGGTAACTACATTAAATCAATGAATCTGAACAATTTCGTAAACTTCATTTGACTAGATCGTTATCTAAAAACCATATCTATGAGAATGCTTCCGATATACACAAATTCGATACAGATCAGTAACTAGTACACGTGAATCAGATATGAAATACATATCAACAATCACATAGATCTGAAAAAGAATTAAGATGATTTGAAAGACTCACAAATCACGATTGGAGAACGAAAACATTAAGGAGAAGTTATAAGGAAGAGATAAAAAGAGCACTTACGATATATATGTATGAAGAGAGAAATAGGACCGATCAGCACAACCGATGGCTTTGATATTTATTTTCTCCCTTTTTGAAACCGATTTATTCAAGATAAAAAACCAGAGTTGCTCATACCTCCACTAGTGCATCTCCTCTGCTCATAGAGGACCATAACCAAACAGTTTTCTTATCTTTAAGAGATGTAGCCAGTTCCTTGTTAGATGTTGCTAACTAAACTTTTGAATCCATCATTTTCTTCAATTTATGGTAGAAGAATACAAACTTTTAATCTGAAGATATGAGAAGAATGTGAGAGTTTGGATACTGCATTGTCTGAAGACCTACCGCATTTCACATTTCTAACTAAGCCAAAGGAATCTATAGCACAAGCATGATGACTTATTTCTTTTCTATCGAACAACGTCACTAAGAACCATTTGCTATTACTTTGCAAAGAAATAATCTCTCGTTTATTATTTGTATGTTGTCCTTTATGTGAATTCCATAACAGCTGATTTTACCAACGATCACCAAATTCTTGTCGTGTGTCTTCAATACAGTTTGAATCAAGCTGTGTAGGATTTTCACTTCATTTGGTATTTGAACAGTGTCCAAGTCCAAAAAACAAATGACTTTGATGTCTTGCTGCATCAACATCCTGCGGGCCTTACGGACTGTTTGCCATTCATCATCACCATCTTGGTTGATAGATTTACTCTCATTTTGGTTCATCGTGGAAGTGAGAAATAGAAGCAAGCTATATTTGCTTCTGTATAAATTAAAAAATATACTTTCGAAGTAAATGAGACATGATTTCAAAAGGTTGAATATGAAATCTACATATAACAACGACGATTTAAAAGGTTTAAAATAACAAAAGGAAAAACATAAACATCCAATAGTAATAAAATAAAAACTAGAAAACATGAAATTTGACAACAACAATAAAACAATAATAGTTGCTTAGACCTCCACTGGTACACTTTCTCTGCTCAAAGAGGACCATAGCCAAACAGTTTTATTATCTTTATGAGATGTAGTCTCGTTAGATGTTGCTAAGGAAACTTTTGTATCCATCACTTTCTTCAATTTACGGTAGAAGAATACAAACTCTGGACCTGAAGATATGAGAAAGATGTGAGAGTTTGGATACTCCATTGCCTGAAGACCTATCGCATTCCACATTTCTAACTAAGCATGAGGAGTCTTTGGAGGATGAGTACCTATAGCATAGGCACGATGACTTGCTTCTCTTCTATCGAACAACGCCACTGAGAACGATTTGCTACTACTTTGCAAAGAAACAATCTCTCGTGTTTTACTTATTCATCGTCCTTTCTTTGAATTCCATAACAATTGATTTTACCAATGATCTTCAAATTCTTGTCGTGCATCTTCAATGCAGATTGAATTAAGTTGTGTAGGTTTTTCACTTCATTCTGTATTTGAATAGTGTCCCAGTCCAAAAAAAAAATGACTTTGATGTCTTACTGCATCAATTTCTTTCGGGGCTTACAGACTGTTTGTCATTCATCCTCACTATCTTGGTAGGAAGATTCACCTTCATGTTGGTTCATCGTGGGAGTAAGAATTAGAAGCAAGTTATATCTGCTTCTGTATAAATCGGAAATTTACTTTGAAGTAAGTTTACACAGAAAATTACAAAAACTATACAAATCAACACGCATTCACCAAATTCATAATCTAGCTGGAAAATTCAGATGTATTTCATCCATTTGAATAAATACCTAACAAATTAAAGTTTTCCCAGCTAAGGTAAGTACATTAAATCAATGAATCTGAACAATTTTGTAAACTTCATTTGATTAGATTGTTATCTAAAAACCAGATCTATGAGAATGCCTGTGATATAGAAACAAATTTGATACAGATCAGTAACTAGAATACATGAATCAGATATGAAAATACAGATCAACAATCACATAGATCTGAAAAAGAAACAAGATGATTTGAAACACTCACAAATCATGATTGGAGAACGAAAACATTAAGGACAAGCAATAAGGATGAGATATAAAAGAGCATGTACAATGTGTATGTATGAAGAGAGAAATATGACCGATATACTTTCAAAGTAAGTTTACACAAAAAATTACGAAAACTATACAAATCAACACGCATGCAACAAATTCATAATCTAGCTGGAAAATTCAAATGTATTTCATCCAGATGAAAAAATACCCAACAAATCAAAGTTTTTGCAGCTAAGGTAACAACATTAAATGAATGAATCTGAACAATTTCGTAAACTTCATTTGACTAGATCGTTATCTAAAACCAATATCTATGAGAATGCCTTCGATATACACACAAATTCGTTACAGATAAGTAACTAGTACACGAAAATCTGATATGATAATATAGATTAACAATCACATAGAGATCTAAAAAAGAAACAAGATGATTTGAAACACTCAGAAATCACGATTGGAGAACGAAAAACATTAAGAAGAAGCAAAAAGGAAGAGATAGAAAAGAGCACTTACGATGTGTATATATGAAGAGAGAACTAGGACAGATCAGCTCAACCAATGGTTTCGATATTTATTTTCTCCCTTTCTGAAACCGATTTATTCAAGACACCTTTGCTCGAGATTAATCGAGCTGTTTTTTCCTTATCTTGGTTGTTGGGACTTTTACATTTAATTTCCTGTAAACTTTTTGGAATGTCTTGTTGGACCGGCTTTTGATCCTTCCTTGTCGCTAGATTTGACCTTTTTGTATTTAATATCCCACAAACTGTTTTTGTTCGATACTCTTTGTGGGAAAAAAAGAAAGAAAAAACATAAAACTTTTTACATGTTGACTAGAAATATTTCACAGGTTTTTCCATCTTGCTAATTTTTTACCATTTAAATTGTCTTAAGATGCGTTCCAATTATAAAAAATTATAAATGCCATCTGAGAAATCATTTCCCAGTCTTATTAACGACATTCAAATTTATCAGCTACGACTATACACAATTCACGATTATAAATGAAAAATGATTTAAACATGTTGAATATGAAATCTATATATAACAAAGACGATTTTAAAGGTTCAAAATAACCAAAAAACATAAATATCCAATAGTAATAAAATAAGAAATAGAAAACATGAAATTTGATAACAACAAAAAAAACCATAGTTGCTCCGACCTCCATTGTCGTACCTCCTCTGCTTAAAGAGGGCCATAGCCAAAAAATTTTGTAATCTTTAAGAGATGTAGCCAGTTGCTCGTTAGATAATGCTAAGTAAAATTTTGAATCCATCACTTTCTTCAATTTACGGTAGAAGAATACAAACTCTGAATCTGAGAAGATATGAAAAGGATGTGAGAGTTTGGATACTCCATTGCTTGAAGACCTATCACATTGCAAATTTCTAACTCAGCCAGAGGAGTGTTTGGAGGATGAGTACCTGTAGCACAAGCGCGATGAATTACATCTCTTCTATCGAACAACGTTATTGAGAACCATTTTCTACTACTGTGCAAAGAAATAATCTCTCGTTTTTTACTTGATTGTCTTCCTTTCTGTGAATTCGATAACAGCTGATTTTACCAACGATCACCAAATTCTTGTCTTTTGTCTTCAATGCAGTTTGAATCAAGTTGTGTTGGGTTTTCACTTTATTCGGTATTAGAAAAGTTTGTAAGTCCAAAAAACAAATGACTTTGATGTCTTGCTGCATCAACTTCCTGTGGGGCTTAAAGACTGTTTGCCATTCATCCTCACCATCTTGGTTTGAAGATTCACCCTCATGGTTTTTCATCGTGGGAGTGAGAAATAGAAGCAAGCTATATCTGCTTCTGTATAATCAGAAATTTACTTTTGAAGTAAGCTTACTGATCAACAATCACATAGATCCTAAAAAGAAATGAGATGATTTGAAACACTCAAATCATGATTGGAGAACGAAAACATTAAGTAGAAGCAATAAGGAATAGATAGAAAAGAGCACTTACGATGTGTATATATAAAGAGAGAAATAGGACCGATCAGCTCAACCGATGGTTTAAATAATTATTTTCCCCCTTTCTGAAATTGATTTATTAAAGACACCTTTGCTCGAGATTATTCGAGTTGCTTTTTCCTTATATTGGTTGGCGGACCTTTTACTTTTAATTTCCTATAAACTTTTTGGAATGTCTTGTTGGGCTGGTTTTGCTCCATCCTTGTTGCTAGATTTGACCTTTTTACATTTAATTTGCTACAAACTGTTTTTGTTGGATACTCTTTGTGGGAAAAAAAGAAAAAAACAACATAAAACTTTTTACATATTGACTAGAAATATTTTCACAGATTTTGCCATCTTGTTGAATTCTTACCATTTAAATTGTCTTAAAAATGCGTTCCAATTATTAACAATTATAAATGCCATCTGAGAAACCATTTCCCAGTCTTATTAACAATATTCAAATTTATCAGCTACAACTGTACACAATTCACGACTGTAAATGAGAAATAATTTAAAAAGGTTCAATATGAAATCTATATATAACAATGACGATTTAAAAGGTTCAAAATAACAAAAGAAAAAACATAAATATCCAATAGTAATAAATAAGAACTAGAAAACCTGAAATTTGACAACAATAAAAAACAACCATAGTTGCTCAAACCTCCACTATTGCACCTTCCCTGCTCAAAGAGGACCATAACTAAACAATTTTCTTATCTTTAAGAGATGTAGCCAGTTGCTCATAGAGGACCATAGCCAAATAGGTTTTCTTGTCTTTAAGAGATGTAACCAGTTGCTCGTTAGATGTTGCTAAGTAAAATTTTGAATCCATCACTTTCTTCAATTTAAGGTAGAAGAATACAACCTTTGGATATGAAGATATGAGAAGGATGTGAGAGTTTGGATACTCCATTGCCTGAAGACCTATCGCATTGCACATTTCTAACTAAGCTAGAGTAATTTTTGGAGGACGAGTACCTCTAGCACAAGCACAATGATTCACTTTTCTTCTATCGAACAACGTCACTGAGAACCATTTTACATGTTTGTCGTACGTTCTGTGAATTCCATAAAAGTTGATTTTACCAACAATCACCAATTTTTGTTGTGTGTCTTCAATGCATTTTGAATCAAGTTGTGTAAGATTTTCACTTCATTTGGTATTTGAACGCTGGCCAAGTCCAAAAAACAAATGACTTTGATGTCTTGCAGCATCAACTTCCTACGGGGTTACAGACTGTTTGCCATTCATCCTCACCGTCTTGGTTTGAAGATTCACCCTCATGTTTGTTCATCGTGGGAGTAAGAAATAGAAGCAAGCTATATCTGCTTCTGTATAAATCAAACATTTACTTTCAATCTAAGCTTACACAAAAAATTACAAAAACTATACAAATCAACACGCATGCACCAAATTAATCAAAAATCACGATTGGAGGACGAAAACATTAAAAAGAAGCAATAAGGAAGAGATAGAAAAGAGCACTTACGATGTGTATATATGAAGAGAGAAATAGGACCGATCAGCTGAATCGATGGTTTTGATATTTATCTTCCCCTTTTCTAAAAACGATTTATTCAAGACACCTTTGCTCGAGATTAATCTAGCTGCTTTTTCCTTATCTTGGTTGGTGGGCCTTTTACATTTAATTTCCTATAAATTTTATGGAATGTCTTGTTGGGTCTGTTTTGGTCCTTCCTTGTTGTTAGATTTGACCTTTTTGCGTTTAATTTCCTACAAAAAATTTTGTTGGATACTCTTTGTGGGAAAAAAGAACGAAAAAAACATAAAAATTTTTACATATTAAACATTTCACAGGTTTTGCCATCTTGCTGATTTCTTACCATTTAAATTTTCTTAAAAATGCATTCCAAATATTAACAATTATAAATGCCATCTGAAAAACTATTTCCCAGTCTTATTAACAATATTCAAATTTATCAGCTACGACTATACACAATTCACGATTGTAAATGAGAAATGATTTAAAAAGGTTGAATATGAAATCTATATATAACAATGATGATTTAAAAGGTTCAAAACAACAAAAAAAACAGAAACATACAATAATAATAAAATAAGAACTAGAAAACATTAAATTTGGAAAAAACAAAAAAAACCACAGTTGCTCCGACCTCCATTGTTGCACCTCCTCTGCTCATAAAGGACCATAACCAAACAGTTTTCTTATCTTTAATAGATGTAGCTAGTTGCTCGTTAGATGTTGCTAAGTACACTTTTGAATCCATCACTTTCTTCAATTTACGGTAGAAGAATACAAACTCTGGATCTGAAGATATGAGAAGGATGTGAGAGTTTGGAAACTCCATTGCCTGAAGACCTATCTCATTGCACATTTCTGATTAAGCTAGAGGAGTCTTTGGAGGATGAGTACCTCTAGCACAAGTACGATGATTTCCTTCTCTTCTATCGAATAACATCACTGAGAACCATTTGCTACTACTTTGCAAAGAAATAAGCTCTCGTTTTTACATGTTTGTCATACATTATGTGAATTCCACAAAAGCTGATTTTACCAACGATCACCAAATTTTTGTTGTGTGTCTTCAATGCATTTTGAATAAAGTTGTGTAGGTTTTTTACTTCATTCGGTATTTGAATACTGTCCAAGTCCAAAAAAAATGACTTTGATGTCTTGCAGCATCAACTTGACTACATCGTAATCGAAAATTAAGATCTATGGGAATGCGTCCGATATACATACAAATTTTCTACAAATCAGTAACTGGAACACGCGAATAAAATCTAAAAATACAGATCAACAATCACATATGATTTGAAACACTCACAAGTCACGATTGAAGAATGAAAACATTAAAAAGGAGCATTAAGGAAGAGATAGAATAGAGCACTTACGATGTGTATATATGAAGAGAGAAATAGGACTGATCAGCTGAACCGATGGTTTCGATATTTATTTTCCCCCTTTTTGAAACTAATTTATTCAAGGCACCTTTACTCGAGATTAATCGAGCTGCTTTTCCTTATCTTAGTTGGTGGGCCTTTTACATTTAATTTCCTATAAAATTTATGGAATGCTTTGTTGGGCCAGTTTTGGTCCTTCCTTGTCGCTAGATTTGACGTTTTTTCGTTTAATTTCCTTCAAATTGTTTTTGTTGGATACTCTTTGTGGGAAAAAAGAAATAAAAGAAAATAAAAATTTTCATATTGAGTATAAATATTTCACAGGTTTTGCCATCTTGCTGATATCTTACCATTTAAACTGTCTTAAAAATGTATTCCAATTATTAACAATTATAAATGCCATCTGAGGAACCATTTCCCAGTCATATTAACGATATTCAAATTTATCAGTTACGACTGTACACGATTCACGATTATAAAAGAGAGATGACTTAAAAAGGTTGAATATGAAATCTATATATAACAACGAGAATTTAAAAGGTTAAAATAACAAAAAAAACACGTAAAATCCAATAGAAATAAAATAAGAACAAGAAAACATGAAATTTGATATCAACAAAAAAAAAACAACAGTTGCTAAGAAAACCATTGTCGCACCTCCTTTGCTCATAGAGGACCATAACCAAATAAGTTTTCTTGTCTTAAAGAGATGTAGTTAGTTGCTCGTTAGATGTTGCTAAGTAAAATTTTGAATCCATCACTTTCTTCAATTTACTTTAGAAGAATACAAACTCTGGATCTGAAGATATGAGAAGGATGTGAGAGTTCGGATACTCCATTTCCCAAAGACCTTTCACATTGCACATTTCTAACTCAGCTAGAGGAGTCTTTGGAGGACGAGTACCTGTAGTACAAGCACGATGACTTACTTCTCTTCTATCGAACAACGTCACTGAGAACCATTTGCTACTACTTTGCAAAGAAATAATCTCTCATTTTTTACTTGATTGTCTTCCTTTCTGTGAATTCGATAACAGCTGATTTTACCAACGATGACCGAATTCTTTTCTTTTTTCTTCAATGAAGTTGAATCACGTTGTTTAGGTTTTTCACTTCATTCGGTATTTGAAAAGTGTCCAACTCCAAAAAACAAATAACTTTGATGTCTTGTTACATTAACTTTCTGCGGGGCTTACAGACTGTTTTCCATTCATCCACATCATCTGGGTCTAAAGAAACACCCTCATGTTGGTTCATCGTGGGAGTTAGAAATAGAAGCAAGCTATATCTGCTTCTGTATAAATCAGAAATTTACTTTCGAGGTAAGCTTACACAGAAAATTACAAAACCTATACAAATCAATACGCATACACTAAATTCATAATCTAGCTGGAAAATACATATGTATTTCATCTAGATTAACAAATACCCAACAAATCAAAGTTTTCGCATCTAAGGTAACTACATTAAATCAAATATTCTGAACAATTTCGTAAACTTCATTCGACTAAATCATTATCTAAAAACCAAATCTATGAGAATGCCTTCGATATACACACAAATTCGATACATATCAGTAACTAGAACACGCGAATCAGATTTTAAAAAACAGATAAACAATCACATAGATCTGAAAAAGAAACGAGATGATTTGAAACACTCATAAATCACGACTGGAGAACAAACACATTAAGGAGAAGCAATAAGGAAGAGATAGAAAAGAGCACTTACGATGTATAAATATGAAGAGAGAAATAGGACCGATCAGCTCTACCGATGGTTTCAATATTTATTTTTCCCCTTTTTGAAACTGATTTATTCAAGACACTTTGGCTCAAGATTAATCGAGCTGCTTTTTCCTTATCTTGGTTGGTAGGCCTTTTAAATTTAATTTCCAATAAAATTTTTGGAAAGTCTTGTTGGGCCGGGTTTTGATCCTTCCTTATCGCTAGATTTGACCTTTTTGCATTTAATATCCCACAAACTGTTTTTTCGATACTCTTTGTGGGAAAAAACTAAAGAAAAAAATAAAAAAATTTACATATTGACTAGAAATATTTCACAGGTTTTGTCATCTTGCTGATTTCTTACCATATAAATTGTCTTAAAATTGCGTTCTAATTATTAACAATTATAATTGCCATCTGAGAAACCATTTCCCAGTCATACTATATTCAAATTTATCAGTATGACTGTACACAATTCACGATTGTAAATGATAAATGACTTTAAAAAGTTGATTATGAAATCTATATATAACAACAACGATTTAAAAGGTTAAAAGTAACAAAAAAACGGAAAATCCAATAGTAAAAAAGTACGAACAAGAAAACATGAAATTTGATATCAACAAAAAAAAAACCACAGTTGCTCAGAACTCCATTGTTGCACATCCGCTGCCCATAGAGGACCATAGCCAAATAAGTTTTCTTGTCTTTAATAGATGTAGCCAGTTGCTCATGACATGTTGCTAAGTAAACTTTTGAATCCATCGCTTTCTTTAATTTACGGTAGAAGAGTACACAGTCTGGATATGAAGATATGAGAAGGATGTGAGAGTTTGGATACTCCATTGCCTGAAGACCTATCGCATTGCAAAGTTTCTAAGTCCAAAAAAGAAATGACTTTGATGTCTTGCTGCATCAACTTCCTGCGGGGCTTACAGACTGTTTGCCATTCATCCTCATCATCTTGGTTTGAAGAAACACCCTCATATTGGTTCATCGTGGGAGTGAGAAATAGAAGCAAGCTCTATCTGCTTCTGTATAGATAAGAAAATTACTTTCCAAGTAAGCTTACACAAAAAATTACAAAAACTATACATATTAACACGCATGCACCAAATTCATAATCTAGCAGGAAAATTCAAATGTATTTCTTCTAGATTAACAAATACCCAACAAATCAAAGTTTTCGCATATAAGGTAACTATATTAAATCAATGAATCTTAACAATTTTGTAAACTTCTTTCGACTAGATCATTATCTAAAAATCAAATCTATGAGAATGCCTTCGATATACAAACAAATTCTATACAGATTAGTAACAAGGACACACGAATCAGATTTTTAAAAACAGATAAACAATCACATAGATCTGAGAAAGAAACGAGATGATTTGAAACACTCATAAATCACGACTGGAGAACAAAACCATTAAGGAGAAGCAATAAGGAAGGGATAAAAAAGTGCACTTACGATGTGTAAATATGAAAAGAGAAATAGGACCGATCAGCTCAACCGATGGTTTCAATATTTATTTCCCCCCTTTCTGAAACTGATTTATTCAAGACACCTTTGCTCAAGATTAATCGAGCTGCTTTTTCCTTATCTTGGTTGGTGGGCCTTTTAAATTTAATTTCCAATAAACTTTTTGGAATGTCTTGTTGGGCCGGCTTTAGTCCTTCCTTGTTTCTAGATTTGACCTTTTTGCGTTTAATATCCCACAAACTGTTTTTGTTGGATACTCTTTGTGGGAAAAAAAGAAAGAAAAAACATAAAAAATTTTATATATTAACTAGAAATATTTCACAAGTTTTTCCATCTTGCTGATTTCTTACCATATATATTGTCTTAAAATTGCGTTCCAATTATTAACAATTATAACTGCTATCTGAGAAACCATTTCCCAATCATATTAATGATATTCAAATTCATCAGTTACGACTGTACATAATTCATGATTGTAAATGAGAAATGACTTTAAAAGGTTGAATATGAAATCTATATATAACAACGAGGATTTAAAAGGTTAAAATAACAAAAAAACACACGTAAAAATCCAATAGTAATAAAATAAGAACTAGAAAACATGAAATTTGATGTCAACAAAAAAAACCACAGTTGCTCAGAAATCCATTGTCGCACCTCCTCTGCTCATAGAGGACCATAGCCAAATAAGTTTTCTTGTCTTAAAGAGATGTAGCCAGTTGCTCGTTAGATGCTAAGTAAACTTTTGAATCCATCACTTTCTTCAATTTACGATAGAAGAATACAAACTTTAGATCTGAAACAATCATAAATCACGACTGGAGAACAAAAACATTAACGAGAAGCAATAAGGAAGAGATAAAAAAGAGCACTTACGATGTGTAAATGTGAAGAGAAAAAAAGGACCGATCAGCTTAACCGATGGTTTCAATATTTATTTCCCCCCTTTCTGAAACAGATTTATTCAAGACACCTTTGCTCAAGATTAATCGAGTTGCTTTTCCTTATCTTGGTTGGTGGGCCTTTTAAATTTAATTTCCAATAAACTTTTTGGAATGTCTTGTTGCCGGCTTTGGTTCTTCCTTGTTGCTAGATTTGACTTTTTTGCATTTAATATCCCACAAACTATTTTTGTTCGATACTCTTTATGAGAAAAAAAGAAAGAAAAAAACATAAAATTTTTTACATATTGACTAGAAATATTTCACAGGTTTTACCAACTTGCTGATTTCTTACCATATAAATTGTCTTAAAGTTGCGTTCCAATTATTAACAATTATAACTGCCATCATAGAAACCATTTCCCGTTCATATTAATGATATTCAAATTTATCAGTTATGAATATACACAATTCACGATTGTAAATGAGAAATGACTTTAAAAGGTTGAATATGAAATCAATATATAACAATGACGATTTAAAAAGTTAAAAATAACAAAAAAACACTTAAAATCCAATAGTAATAAAATAAGAACTAGAAAACATGAAATTTGATATCAACAAAAAAAAACCACAGTTGCTCAGAAATCTATTGTCGAACCTCCGCTTCTCATAAAGGACCATAGCCAAATAGTTTTTTGTCTTTAAGAGATGTAGCCAGTTGCTCGTTAGATGTTGCTAAGTAAACTTTTGAATCCATCGCTTTCTTCAATTAACGGTAGAAGAGTAAAAACTCTGGATATGAAGATATGAGAAGGAGGTAAAAGTTTGGATACTCCATTGCCTGAAGACCTATCGCATTGCAAATTTCTAACTCAGCTAGAGGAGTCTTTGGAGGACGAGTACCTGTAGCACCAGCGCTTTGAATTACATCTCTTCTATCGATCAACGTCACTGAGAACCATTTTCTACTACTGTGCAAAAAAATAATCTCTCATTTTTTTACTTGATTGTCTTCCTTTCTGTGAATTCGATAACACCTGATTTTACCAACGATCACCAAATTCTTGTCTTTTGTCTTCAATGCAGTTTGAATAAAATTGTGTTGGGTTTTCACTTCATTCGGTATTTGAAAAGTGTCCAAGTACAAAAAACAAATGACTTTGATGTCTTGCTGCATCAACTTCATGCGGGGCTTACAGACTGTTTTCCATTTATCCTCATCATCTTGGTTTGAAGAAACACCCTCATGTTGGTACATCGTGGGAGTAAGAAATAGAAGCAAGCTATATCTGCTTCTGTATAAGTAAGAAATTTACTTTCGAAGTAAGCTTACACATAAAATTACAAAAACTATACATATTAATACGCATGCACCAAATTCATAATCTAGCAGAAAAATTTAAATGTATTTCATCTAGATGAACAAATACCCAACAAATCCAAGTTTTTGCATCTAAGGTAACTACATTAAATCAATGAATCTGAACAATTTCGTAAACTTTATTCAACTATATTTATGAGAATGCCTTCGATATACACACAAATTCGATATAAATCAGTAACTAGAATACGCGAATCAGATTTAAAAAATACAGATAAAAAATCAGATAGATCTTAAAAAGAAACGAGATGATTTGAAACACTCATAAATCACGACTGGAGAACAAAAACATTAAGGAGAAGCAATAATGAAGAGATAGAAAAGAGCACTTACGATGTGTAAAAATGAAGAGAGAGAAATAGGACCGATAACCTCAACCGATGGTTTCAATATTTATTTTCCCCCTTTTTTGAAACTGATTTATTCCAGACACCTTTGCTGAAGAATAATCGAGCTACTTTTTCCTTATCTTGGTTGGTGGACCTTTTAAATTTAATTTCCAATAAAGTTTTTGGAATGTCTTGTGGGCCGGCTCTGGTCCTTCCTTGTTGCTAGATTTGAACTTTTTGCATTAAATATCCCACAAACTGTTTTTGTTGGATACTCTATGTGGGAACAAAAAAACATATCTTCAATTTATGGTAGAAGAATACAAACTCTGGATATGAAGATATGAGAAGGATGTGAGAGTTTGGATACTCCATTGCCTGAAGACCTATCGCATTGCAAATTTCTAACTCAGCTAGAGGAGTCTTTGGAGGACGAGTACCTGTAGCACCAACGCGTTTAATTACATCTCTTCTATCGATCAACGTCACTGAGAACCATTTTCTACTACTGTGCAAAGAAATAATCTCTCGTTTTTTTACTTGAATGTCTTCCTTTCTGTGAATTCGATAACAGCTGATTTTACCAACGATCACCAAATTCTTGTCTTTTGTCTTCAATGCAGTTTGAATCAAATTGTGTTGGGTTTTCACTTCATTTAGTATTTGAAAAGTTTCTAAGTCCAAAAAACAAATGACTTTGATGTCTTGCTACATCAACTTCCTGCGGGGCTTACAGACTATTTGCCATTCATCCTCATCATCTTGGTTTGAAGAAACACCCTTATGTTGGTTCATCATGGGAGTGAGAAATAGAAGCAAGCTTTATCTGCTTTTGTATAAATAAGAAATTTACTTTCGAAGTAAGCTTACACAAAAAATTGCAAAAACTATACATATTAACACGCATGCACCAAATTCATAATCTAACAGGAAAATTCAAATGTATTTCATCTAGATTAATAAATACCCAACAAATCAAAATTTTCGCATCTAAGGTAACTACATTAAATCAATGAATCTGAACAATTTCGTAAACTTCTTTCGACTAAATTGTTTTCTAAAACCAAATCTATGAGAATGCCTTTGATAGACACACAAATTCGATACAGATCAGTAACTAGAACATGCGAATCAGATTTAAAAAATACAAATAAACAATCAGATAGATCTTAAAAAGAAACGAGATGATTTGAAACACTCATAAATCACGACTGGAGAACAAAAACATTAAGGAGAAGCAATAATGAAGAGATAGAAAAGAGCACTTACAATGTGTAAAAATGAAGAGAGAGAAATAGGACTGTTAAGCTCAACCAATGGTTTCAATATTTATTTTCCCCCTTTTCTGAAACTGATTTATTCAAGACACCTTTGCTCAAGAATAATCGAGCTGCTTTTTCCTTATATTGGTTGGTGGACCTTTTAAATTTAATTTCCAATAAATTTTTTGGAATGTCTTGTGGGCCGACTTTGGTCCTTCCTTGTTGCTAGACTTGACCTTTTTGCATTAAATATCCCACAAACTGTTTTTGTTGGATACTCTATGTGGGAACAAAAAAACATATCTTCAATTTACAGTAGAAGAATACAAACTCTGGATCTGAAGATATGAGAAGGATGTGAGAGTTTGGATACATCATTGCATGAAGACATATCGCATTGCAAATTTCTAACTTAGCCAGATGAGTCTTTGAAGGACGAGTACCTGTAGCATAAGCACGATGACTTACTTCTCTTCTATCGAAAAACGTCACTGAGAACCATTTGCTACTACTTTGCAAATAAATAATCACTTGGTTTTTACTTTTTCTTCGTTCTTTCTGTGAATTCAATAACAATTGATTTTTCCAACGATGACCAAAATGTTGTTGTGTATCTTCAATGCAGTTTGAATCAAGCTGTGTAGGTTTTTCATTTCTTTCGGTATTTGAACAGTTTCCACGTCCAAAAAAAAATGACTTTAATATTCTTGTTGCATAATCTTTCTACAAGGCTTACAGACTGTTTGCCATTAATCCCCACCATCTTGGTTGAGAGATTGACCATCATGTTGGTTCATCTCAACTGATGGTTTCGATAAAAATTTTGGAATGTCTTGGTGGGTTGGTTTTGGTCCTTCTTTGTTGCTAGTTTTGACCTTATTGCATTTAATTTTCTACAACATGTTTTTGTTGGATACTCTTTGTGTGAAAAAAGAAAGGAAAAAATATAAAACTTTTTACAAATTGACTAGAAATATTGCATTGGTTCTTCCATCTTACTGATTTCTTAATAAGAACTAGAAAACATAAAATTTGACAACCACAAAAAAACCCAGAGTTGCTCAGACCTGCAATGTTGCACCTCCTCTGCTTATAGAGGAACATAGCCAAATAGTTTTCTTATCTTTTAGAGATTTAGCCAGTTGCTCGTTAGATGTTGCTAAGTAAAATTTTGAATCCATCACTTTCTTCAATTTACTTTAGAAGAATACAAACTCTGGATCTGAAGATATGAGAAGGATGTGAGAGTTCGGATACTCCATTTCCCAAAGACCTTTCACATTGCACATTTCTAACTCAGCTAGAGGAGTCTTTGGAGGACGAGTACCTGTAGCACAAGCACGATGACTTACTTCTCTTCTATCGAACAACGTCACTGAGAACCATTTGCTATTACTTTGCAAATAAATAATATCTTGGTTTTTACATTTTCTTCGTCCTTTCTGTGAATTCAGTAACAATTGATTTTTCCAACGATCCTCAAATTCTTGTTGTGTGACTTCAATGCAGTTTGAATCAAGCTGTGTAGGTTTTTCATTTCATTCGGTATTTGAACTGTGTCCAAGTCCAAAAAACAAATGACTTTAATGTCTTGCTGCATCAACTTTATACGTGGCTTCCAAACTGTTTGCCATTCATCCCCACCATCTTGGTTGGAAGATTCACTTTCATGTTGGTTCATCTATACTGACGGTTTAGACAAAAAATTTGGAATGTCTTGGTTGGCTAGTTTTGGTCCTTCTTTGTTGATAGTTTTGACCTTTTTGCATTTAGTTTTCTACGACCTGTTTTTGTTGGATACTCTTTCTGTGAAAAAAGAAAGGAATACATATAATTTTTTTTACAAATTGACTAGAAATATTTCATTAGTTCTTCCATCTTACTGATTTCTTAATAAGAACTAGAAAACATGAAATTTGACAACAACAAAAAAAACCCAGAGTTGCTCAGACCTGCAATGTTGCACCTCCTCTGCTCATAGAGGAACATAGCCAAACAATTTTCTTATCTTTAAGAGATTTAGCAAGTTGCTCATTAGATGTTGCTAAGTAAACTTTTGAATCCATCACTTTCTTCAATTTACGATAGAAGAATACAAACCCTGGATCTGAAGATATTAGAAGGATGTGAGAGTTCGGATACTCCATTGCCTAAAGACCTATCGCATTGCACATTTCTAATTCAGTCAGAGGAGTCTTTGGAGGACGAGTACCTCAAGCACAAGCACGATGAGTTATTTCTCTTCTATCGAACAACATAACTGAGAACCATTTGCTACTACTTTGCAAATAAATAATCTCTAGTTCTTTACTTATTCTTTGTCCTTTCTCTGAATTCAATAACAATTGATTTTTCCAACGATCACCAAATTCTTGTTGTGTGTCTTCAATGCAGTTTGAATCAAGCTGTGTACGTTTTTCACTTTATTCGGTATTTGAACAGTTTCCAAGTCCAAAAAACAAATGACTTTAATGTCTTGCTGCATAAACTTTCTACAAGGCTTACAGACTGTTTGCCATTCATCCCCACCATCTTGGTTGAAAGATTCACCCTCATGTTGGTTCATCTCAACTGATGGTTTCGAGAAAATTTTTGGAATGTCTTGGTGGGCTGGTTTTGGTCCTTCTTTGTTGCTAGTTTTGACTTTTTTGCATTTAATTTTCTACAAACTGTTTTTGTTGGATACTCTTTGTGGGAAAAAAAGAAAGGAAAAAATATCAAACTTTTTACAAATTGACTAGAAATTTTCACTGGGTTTTCCATCTTGCTAATTTCTTAATAAGAACTAGAAAACATGAAATTTGACAACAACAAAAAAGACCAGAGTAGCTCAAACCTGCAATGTTCCACCTCCTCTGCTCATAGAGGAACATAGCCAAACAGTTTTCTCATCTTTAAGAGATTTAGCCGGTTGCTCATTAGTTGTTGTTAAGTAAACTTTTGAATCCATCACTTTCTTCAATTTAAGTTAGAAGAATACAAACTCTGGATCTGAAGATATGAGAAGGATGTGAGAGTTCGGATACTCCATTGCCTAAAGACCTTTCGCATTGCATATTTCTAACTCAGCCAGAGGAGTCTTTGGAGGATGAGTACCTGTAGCACAAGCACGATGACTTACTTCTCTTCTATCGAACAACGTCAATGAGAACCATTTGCTACTACTTTGCAAATAAATAATATCTTGTTTTTTTACTAATTCTTTGTCCTTTCTGTGAATTCAATAACAATTGATTTTTCCAACGATCACCAAATTCTTGTTGTGTGGCTTCAATGCAGTTTAAATCACGTTGTGTAGGTTTTTCACTTCATTCGGTATTTGAATAGTTTCCAAGTCCAAAAAACAAATGACTTTAATGTCTTGCTGCATAAACTTTCTACAAGGCTTACAGACTGTTTGCCATTCATCCCCACCATCTTGTTTGAAAGATTCACCCTCATGTTAGTTCATCTCAACTGATGGTTTCGAGAAAATTTTTGGAATGTCTTGGTGGGCTTGTTTTGGTCCTTCTTTGTTTCTAGTTTTGACTTTTTTGCATTTAATTTTCTACAAACTGTTTTTGTTGGATACTCTTTGTGGGAAAAAAAGAAAGGAAAAAATATCAAACTTTTTACAAATTGACTAGAAATATTTTACTGGGTTTTCCATCTTGCTGATTTCTTAATAAGAACTAGAAAACATGAAATTTGACAACAACAAAAAAGATCAGAGTTGCTCAAACCTGCAATGTTGCACCTCCTCTGCTCATAGAGGAACATAACCAAACAGTTTTCTTATCTTTAAGAGATTTAGCCAGTTGCTCGTTAGTTGTTGCTAAGTAAACTTTTGAATCCATCACTTTCTTCAATTTAAGTTAGAAGAATACAAAATCTGGATCTGAAGATATGAGAAGGATGTGAGAGTTTGGATACTCCATTGCCTAAAGACCTTTCGCATTGCATATTTCTAACTCAGCCAGAGGAGTCTTTGGAGGATGAGTACCTGTAGCACAAGCACGATGACTTACTTCTCTTCTATCGAACAACGCCAATGAGAACCATTTGCTACTACTTTGCAAAGAAATAATATCTTGTTTTTTTTACTAATTCTTTGTTCTTTCTGTGAATTCAATAACAATTGATTTTTTCAACGACCACCAATTCTTTTTGTGTGTTTTCAATGCAGTTTGTATCAAACTATGTAGGTTTTTCACTTCATTCGGTATTTGAACAGTTTCCAAGTCCAAAAAAAAATGACTCTGATGTCTAGCAGCTTCAAATTTTTACGGGACTTACAGACTGATTGCCATTCATCCTCACCATCTTGGATGGATGATTCACCTTCGTGTTGGTTCATAGTGGGAGTGAGAAATAGAGGCAAGTTGTATCTGCTTCTGTATAAATCAAAATTTTACTATTGAAGTAAGCTTACACAGAAAACTACAAAAACTATACAAATCAACGCGCATTCAGCAAAGTCATAATCTAGTTGGAAAATTCAAATGTATTTCATTCTGATGAAAAAAAACCCAACAAATAAAAGTTTTTGCAGCTAAGGTAACTACATTAAATCAATGAATCTCAACAATTTCGTAAACTTGATTCGACTAGATCGTTATCTAAAAACCAAATCTATGAGAATGCCTTCGATATACACACAAATTCGATAGAGATCAGTAACTAGAACACGCGAATCAGATTTAAAAATACAGATAAACAATCACATAGATCTGAAAAAGAAACAAGATGATTTGAAACACTCACAAATCACGATTGGAGAACAAAAAACATTGAGGAGAAGCAATAGGGAAGAGATAGAAAGGAGCACTTATGATATGTATGTATGAAAAGAGAAATAGGAACAATCAGCTCAACTAATGGTTTCGAAAAAAAATTTGAAATGTCTTGGTGGGCTGGTTTTGGTCCTTCTTTGTTGCTAGTTTTGATATTTTTGCATTTAATTTTCTACAACCTGTTTTTGTTGGATAATTTTTGTGGAAAAAAAAGAAAGAAAAAAATATAAAACTTTTTACAAATTGACTAGAAATATTTCACAGGTTTTTCCATCTTGCTAATTTCTTACCGTTTAAGTTTTCTTAAAAATGCGTTCCAATTATAAACAATTATAAATGCCATCTGAGAAACTATTTCCCAATCTTATTAACGATATTCAAATTTATCAACTACGACTGAACACAATTCACGATTGTAAATGAGAAACGATTTCAAAGGTTGAATATGAAATCTATGTATAATAATGACGATCTAAAAGTTTCAAATTAAGAAAAGAAAAAATAAACATCCAATAGTAATAAAATAATAACTAGAAAACATTAAATTTGACAGCAAAAAAAAAAACCTGAGTTGCTCAGACCTCCATTGTTGCACCTCCTCTGCTCATAGAGGAACATAGCCAAACAGTTTTCTTACCTTTAAGAGATGTAGCTAGTTGCTCGTTACATGTGTCTAAGTAAACTTTTGAATCCATCACTTTCTTCAATTTACGGTAGAAGAATACAATCTCTGGATCTGAAGATATGAGAAGGATATGAGAGTTCGGATACTCCATTGCCTAAAGACCTATCGCATTGCACATTTCTAACTCAGCCAGATGAGTCTTTGGAGGACGAGTACCTCTAGCACAAGCACGATGATTTACTTCTCTTCTATCGAGAAACGTCACTGAGAACCATTTTCTATCATTTTGCAAATAAATAATCTCTTGTCTTTTACTTATTCTTCGTCCTTTCTGTGAATTCAATAACAATTGATTTTTCCAACGATCACCAAATTCTTTTTGTGTGTCTTTAATGCAGTTTGAATCAAGTTGTGTAGGTTTTTCATTTCATTCGGTATTTGAACAGTGTCCAAGTCCAAAAAACAAATAACTTTAATGTCTTGCTGCATCAACTTCCTACGAGGCTTACAGACTTTTTGCCATTTATCCCCACAATCTTGGTTGGAAGATTCACCCTCATATTGGTTCATCGTGGGAGTGAGAAATAGAAGCAAGCTATATCTACTTCTGTATAAATAAAAAATTTACCTTCAAAGTAAGCTTACACAGACTATTACGAAAACTATACAAATCAACACGCATGCACCAAATTCATAATCTTTCTGATTTTCTACCATCTTTCTGATTTCTTACCGTTTAATTTGTATTAAAAATGTGTTCTAATTATAAACAATTATAAATGCCACCTGAGAAACCATTTCCCAGTCTTACTAACGATATTCAAATTTATTAGTTACGACTGTACACAATTCACGATTGTAAATGAGAAATGATTTCAAAAGGTTGAATATGAAATCTATATATAACAACGACGATTTAAAAGAGTCAAAATAACCAAAAAAAAACATAAACATCCAATAGTAATAAAATAAGAACTAGAAAACATGAAATTTGATAACCAGAGCTGCTCCGACCTCCATTGATGCACCTCTTCTACTCATAGAGGACCATACCTATGAGAATGCAATCGATATAAATCTATTAAGTATGTCTATAGGCCATAGCTATCTTTTGTTCAAAAAAGACCATAGCTATCTTTTCTTGTGTAGTTAGGAGTTAATTAGTATGTAAATGGGAGATAATTCGTACGTAAATGGATCCTATAATTCTGCTTCGGCACTTGGATTTGTTTTTAGGTCTTAAAAGTAGCAAATGTATATCTTATTTTCCTCAGTATTCTTTATTGATGGTGTTGGGAAGGATCTCGTGTATTTCAATTATAAGATCAATCGAAATGCAATGGGAGGATTACTTAAATAATTTTACTTTGTGATTCAGTGACTAGTCTAATCTAGAAAAAAAGAAAGATTAAGTTAGTTTTTTTAATCACGAAATCACTTAAAATCATATGTTAGGAAAAAATTAATTATAAGACGGTTATTATAATTAATTCTATATCAAAAAAGTTTTTTTTTTGGAAGAAAAATACTAAATATTTACAACATTGCCACCAGTAACAGATAAATTTGCGACATAAATTTGCAACATAAATATTTCCAACGAATATATAAAGATTAAGATTTTACCAATTAATCTTCAAAAGTTTTTTAACAGAAATGAAAAAAATATGAATCTTGATCGATGTAGAAATTGAGATAGAACTATCTGAATCTGCAGAGAACTTACCCGGTGAGTGTTAAGGACGAATCAGAAAAAATGGTAAACTTTGTAAACAATTGTAAAAAGTTTTTAAAATAAAAAGATGAAAACAATTGTAAACTTCAAAATATGAAATCCATTATTTAGAAAATGAAACTTAAACTGATAAAAGGGGAAATTAAATTGATATTTTTACCATATGTTAGTGACACCTATAAAAATTTAAATTTTATTTAACATGTATTGCATTATGGAAAAATATATTTTAATGACAGAATTAAAAAGCTATTTAAAAGAAGATTTTTGTTATTAACTTAGAAAACAATTATTTGACACGGATTTATCACATATTGGTTTGTGTAAAGATAATTAATATCTACTATTGGACTAAAAATATAACTATTTTCATTTATATTATCTCGAAAAATAAAAAATAATAATTTTGAAAAATAAGAAAAATGACTTATACAAAATATTATTTAAATACCAAATTTTTTGTTGACTTTCAAATTAAATACCAAATTTTCGTTGACTTGGCCAAAAAGACATGACGTTAACTTATCGTTAACCCCGTCATCGTGTTTTGTAATGGCATATCTTTTTTGGCCAAGTAAACAAAACTTCGCTATTTAATTTGAATGTCAACAAAAACTTTGGTATTTAAATGACATTTTGAAAATTCGTGATTAAAACATCTACTTTTTGAAAGTTCATGTTTAAAACGACATTTTCCTAATTATTTAGCCTAATTTAATAAATATATAAATGACTATTTTCTAATTTTTGATGTGCCATTTTAAAATCTTAATTTACTTAATAAAAATGGATATGAAATTATGATTTGAATAAAAATTATTTGTTTTAAACATGGATATGATATATGAGAAAAACAAAGATCATATGAGAAAATCAGAGGTGTACCCTGAGATGAGATGTACAGAGAAAAAGGTGTACACTAACGTGAGGTGTATAGTGAGAAAGAAGTGTACACAAATGTGAAGTGTATAATAGAGTTGAGAGGTGCACACTAGTGTGAAGTGTACGAAGAAAAAAGTGTAAAGTAAAGTGTACAGAGATAGAGGTGTACACCAAAGTGAGTTCACCAAAGGTGTATAAAGAAGTCGAGAGCTGTACATCAACATTAAGTGTACACTGACGTGAAGTGTATACCAAGAAAAGAGAGAGAGGTCTACACCAGTGTGAAGTGTACACAAAATTAAGGTTTATAAAAGAGTTGAGAATACGAAAATCTTTCATATTCTTTGCATCTCATTCATAAACAAATCACTAACCTCTCTCTAAATTTTATTCTTATTTGTTTGGTTCCACTTTCATTTAGAATTTAGATTTTTTTCTTTGTTAAACTATGTTATAAGATAAATTTCAATTTTGTTATGAAATTTGGGTTAATGCTTGTGACTGATTCAAATCAAACACAAAGATTTCACCGTTCTAACAAGACTAAACGAACCTTGCGATTGTATGTATATAATCATCACCTATCGTTTTAACCTGAGAGATCTTGAAAATCTTTGGGATTGTATGTATATAATCATATATGTATTATGAAAACGGTATGTATTATGAGAAAGATATCATTATGTTTATATATAACAATAAAAACAGAATAAAACAATCTAAAGAACTTTCACACAAGGAACAAACGTAGATGAAGACAAACTGCAATAACGACACTGCATCTTATTATTTTTATAAAAGCTGGATTTCCGACGGATTCACAGATTCAGTCCCAGAATCAATCCATTTAATTATAAAATAGATTTATATTTTAGTCATTTTTATGATGCATTATTTTTGAATCATCTTCAAACATATCAAAAATATCAAACAATTAACTTTTATAACATGTTTCAAACATGTTTTATAAAGTAAGTTCGTTATATAACATTTGACTCCGAAATATATGAAAATTTGTAATTTTGTTTTATAACTTGTTTAATAGTTATTTTGTTTTTAATTTTTTGAATAATACTTAGAATCAAGTTTCAATGAACCTCGTGTAAAAACTTTAAAATTCAACCCCTAAACCCTAAATCCGTCGAAAATCCGTTAAAGTTTCCGATAGATTTTCGATGGATACTATAAAGCATATCTTAAATAGGTTGCATATGGAGTTGTATATATATTTTTTAAGTCCACTGGAAATCCGCCGGAATATTCCAACGGATATAGGGATTATATGACCAACTTCGCGTAAAATTTAGAATCGATCGATTACATCTCGGATCAATTGATCCGATTCCAGATCGATATAAATCAGTTGGACCTTCCGACGGACTTATAAATTTCTATATTTAAAATGCTTGAATTTGATACAAAATAATTTTGAATAGAGTTATTCTAAATTTGATACAAAATAAGTTTCATAAACTACTCTGAATCTGATGAGGATCCATCAGAAGAAATTGAGTTCGAATCTCCAGAAACTCGTCGTGTGATTCCTTTGAGTCTAAATGCACTTTATCGGTGATGATATGTGTGAAATCGATAACAAGATCAACATCAAATGAAGGATCAACTGGAGTCATTTTCCACTTACTGTTGGTTGTAAAGCATCATGTTCAGGATCTCCATAAATTCTTCCTCTTGGGTTAATTGATGTTACGGTAATCCATGGATCTGATAGCCATAACTCAAGGGTAAGGAATGTAGCAAACCTAAAACAAATAATGAAAATGCTTGTGATGCAAGGATTAATAATACAAATATTAAAAATATTAATAAAAATTAATTGAAACACACCTTGTCTATTTGTGATGCAAGGATAAATGAATTGTATTTGACAAGTCTTCTTCCTGAATGTACCAATGTAATATAGAATTTGTTAACTTGAACACCACACCCAACGAATGGATCATACTAATCACACAAATACTATGCATCTTAAGTTCAACATTCTTGGGTTGCGGACTTCCAAAATTTTGTTGCAGAATGTCGTAGTAAACAATATCACCAGATTTCATAGAAATCTTTGAATCATAAGTTGTCCTCGTACTTTCTTCATCATAAATCCTAAACGCATATCTCCGAGTGCAATACCTAGGATATAAAGTCGCAATGTAGTTCGATTAACAAACTCCACTAACCAATATGGAAATGTTTGCTCATTTTTTATTCCTTCGGTAACCTAAAAAAAAATAGTAACAATTCAGTAAAAGTACAAAAAAAATTATTACTCCAGATTAGCATACTTACAAAATATAGCAATCAAGGCGCGAAATCAGTCTCTTTTAGAATTTCAAGTTTTTCTTCTGTCTTATCCGGATAGTAACTAGGAACTATGGCCATGTAAATCTCGTAAGAAAAATAATATTAAATAATAAGTTAACACTAAGATCTTACATCGACGAATAAATTGAAAAAATTCAATTTAACATACTTTTTATATTCCATATTATCCTCACAATTTGTGAGAATATACATATGCAAGTGTGCATGCTCATGCTCTGTAAGTTATCACTTCTTTCCCTTTCCATTAAGCCGACCAACTTGGATAAACAACTGAGAGACAACCACGGCATAAGTCCATCTCTCTCCTCTATCATCATGACAAGCTTGCCGTCGAATCTTCGTACGAATTTTCGATGGAAAGTAATATTCAGCAAAGTGGGAGGCTTCTTCGTTGATAATCTGTGCGACAATAGGTCCCTCAACTCTGCTTAAATTTTTAACTTTTTTTATTCAGATGGAACATGTAACGCTCAAACGGATACATCCACCGGTATTGAACAGGACCTCCTAGTGCTACTTCTCGTGGGATATGGAATGGAAGATGTTTCATAACATCAAAGAAAGATGGGAGAGATATCTTCTCGAGATTGCAAATGATCATTGGTATATTATCTTCTAAATTGCGAATACCCTCATTTGTAAGTGATCTCGTGAATAAATCTTGATAAAAGCCACCAACTCCTGCATTTAACTATTTTATACATTAATAAGTAGATATAAGATGATTAATTATTAAAATTATGGAAAACTAATATACCTGCAATTGCTTGGTGGACATCTTCTGGAAGAAATTTGGCAAACGCAAATGAAAGGAGTCGCTGCATCACAACATGACAGTCATGACTCTTCATTCCAATAAACTTCCCTTCTCCATAATCAATACAATTACGTAGATTTGATGCGTATCCATCAATGAATTTAACATCATCACAAAGCCAATCAAAAAAAACTTTTTTCTTATATGGGTCCAACCGGAACGCAGGTATAATACATTTACCATTCGGTGAACTTCAAGTACATCCCGAGAAAAAATCAATGGCAAATCTAATCTAAACTTCATATTGTCTTTTGTCTTTCTTTGGACGTTTAAAACATGTACATGATGTTGTCACATGATGTTGTCAAAGAGGTTTTTCTCAATGTGCATAACATCAAGATTGTCTCAATAAATGGTTTTTCCAATAAAGCAAATCCCAAAAAAATATTTTTTTGTGCCAATTATGATGTTCCACCTACACCGTAAATAGGAGGCTAGCCATTTATATAGATAAAAAATACCATTATGGAGGCAAGCAATTTATAAACAAAACATTCTTTGCGGGTTTTTACAGAAAACGGAAAATACGACTTAAAAGCTTAAACTTGACATAAATTCAAATCATGTTATATATAAATATATATATATATATATATGTGTGTGTGTGTGTGTGTGTGTGTGTTGATTATAGTAATTCAAAGTCAAATGTAAAGAAAATATATACAAAATATAAATATACAGTCATATATATATGTTGTCGTAAAAATGTAGCAAATTTACTACAATTTTATGATGACTAGTTAAAAAAAATGGTTTCCAACCTTGGGGAATCGAACCGGGTGGATGGTCTGGACAGTTTACAGATCTATTGCACACGACCAATGTGCCACAAACCTCTTTCGATGAATGTTTCGAAACACTTAATATATCCATAGATTTGTGTGTTTCTTTCAAAATTAAAATTTTAAAATTTTATGAACGTAATATATAGCCATTTATACCATTTTCTATATCCATTATATAGATTACAAAAAATTTACCATTATGGAGGGTAAAATTATATAAATAAAACATTGTTTGCGGGATTTTACAGAAAATGGAAAATACAACTTAAAAACTTAAACTCGACTTAAATTCAAAGCATGTTATATAAATTTTTATTTATTTGTTTATTCAAAATTTAAATTCAAAGCATGTAATTCAAAGTTAAATGTAACGAATATATATACAAAATATTAATATATAGTCATATATATATGTCGTCGCAAAAATTTAACAAATTTGTTATGATTTTGCGATGACCAGTTAAAAAAAAAAATTTTAACTTCGGAGAATCAAACCCGGGTTGGATGGTCTGGATAGTTTACAGATCTGTTGCCCACACCAATGTACCACCTACCTCTTTCATTAATTTTTTCCAAACACTTGTATATATCCAAAGATTTGTGTTTTTATTTCAAAATTCAAATTTTAGATTTTTATGAACATAATATATAGCCATTTAAACCATTTTATATATCTATTATATAGATTATAAAAACTTTACCATTATGTTAGCTAGAAATTTATAATCCAAACATTGTATTCGGGTTTTTACAGAAAACGGAAAATGCAACTTAAAGACTTAAACTCGACTTAAATTCAAAACATGTTATATAATTTTTTATATATGTTTATCAGAGTAATTGAAAGTAATATATGTACAAAATATTAATATATAGTCATATATATATGTGTCGTCGATAAAATATAGCAAATTTACTACAATTTTGTGACAACTAGTTAAAATAAATGTTTTCCAACCTCGTGGAATCGAGCCAGGATTGGATGGTCTGGGGAGTTTACAGATCTGTTGCCCACGACCAATATGCCACAAATCTCTTCCAATAAATGTTTTCAAACACTTGTATATATCCATAGATTTGTGTCTTTCTTTCAAAATTAAAAGTTTAATTTTTTTTAACATAATATACAGCCATTTATACCATTTTCTATATCCATTATATAAATTACAAAAAAATACTATTATGGAGGGTAAAATTATATAAACCAAACATTGTTTGCAGATTTTTACAGAAAACAGAAAATGCAACTTAAAAACTTAAACTCGACTAATGTATTTCAAAGTCAAATGTAAAGAATATATATACAAAATATTAATATATATATATATATGTCATCGCAAAAATATAGCAAATTTGCAAACATGAATCCTTTTGTGTAAAATTTCTGGACTCAAACCCACTCTTGTTCTCAAATTTCTTCTTAGGAATGAGCCTTCTAATACAATCTACTGAACATCAAACAATGCGCAATAGAGTGAGGCTGAAATATCCTAACATTCATTTGAGTATCCATTCTCAACCCATCAAGAACATTCACCAAACAAGCTTTTGAGAGATAACTCTAGGTTTAATCAACTCAAACTTTTCATGATACTACATGATTTCTTCAGTCTCTTGCAATTGTTTCAGTTCTGTCAATGGATCATCAAACACAACCTTACACCTTTCTTTCAACAAGACTTTATATCTACTCCATTCCATCGTTAAATTCCCACCATAACAAGACTGAAACACTAATTGATGCCAAGAAGCAGACTGAAACACTGCATTGCAGCAAGCTTCACTTTCAATTCATTTGGAATAAATTCAATTGAAAAGAACTCCTCCATTTTGAATAACCACTCCTTAACTCCATCACCATTGAACCTAGGAACATCTACTTTCCCTAATCTTGTCAAACCAACATAGGATTGTTGAGTATTGTATCGATTGTTTCTAATATAATCTTGAGTATCAAAAGCTAGATAAAGAGTTAGCAAAATTAACCGGAGTCGATCCTTTTTGCTCATTTTCACGCGACAATGCGTAATTGATTGAGATCAATCGAATTTATGCGAGCCTATCTGATATTCTCTTATCTCGTTGTTTGTTTTGATCCGCCAAGTTCTTCTGCAGTTCCAGAATCTTTGCAAGAATGAAATTGATCTTTGATGTCGAGATACGTCGTCTCTTTCAACAAGGAATGAGATCTTGTTCCTGCCATTGATTTTGAGAATCGTCTTTGATTTGATACCTTCGATAAAGAAAACTGCAAATCCTTCTATTAATCAACAAACCACAAGAACAAATTGACACATGTTTATAAAACGCAAGCCAAATCTCATCTGCTGAGTTCAAATCAAACTCTAGCCAACAATGAGTCCACCATTGTAACAACAAAAGAAAATCTAAGAAGAAAATAACAAACAATTTTTCTGGTTAAGAATCTACAAATGATCTTCAATCGCTATACATCTCTACTTCTCGATTCTTCTTCTAACAACTTCCATCGACCAATCCACTCTTGCCATATCTCACAACTATTATTTCCACTCATCTCTATCATCCCACAACAACAACTCAATGGTCAATTGATTTATCCAATTCATCAGAAAATTTTGCTCTAAAATCTGCAATTGAATCCTTAACAGTTTACAGATTCAACGATCTTCAATCAGCTACTTCGAATTTCAGCGACACAAACAGAATCAAAGGCTCTATTTATCGAGCAACGATCAACGGCGACGATGAGGCGGTGAAAGTGATCAAAGGAGATGTTTCTTCCTCTGAGATCAATCTCTTGAAGAAGCTAAATCATTCTAATATTATCCGTCTCCCTGGTTTCTGTATCCGTGAAGGAACCACTTACCTTGTTTTCGAGTATACAGAGAACAGATCGATCAGTGATTGGCTTCATGACTCATCGGACAAGAAGACTCTGACATGGAAATAGAGAGTTGAAATTGTAAGGGATGTAGCAGAGGCGTTAGATTGTCTCCATAACTACATAAATCCACCTCATATCCACTAGAACTTGGAATCCACCAACCTACTTCTTGATTCTAATTTCAAAGCCAAGATTGCTAATTTCGGAGTAGCGAGGATTCTTGATGAAGATGATCTTGATCTTAGGTTAACTAGACTTGTGGAAGGAACACAAGGCTACTTAGCTTCAGAGTATGCTGAGAATCGAATCATAACTCCGAAATTAGACGTGTTTGCTTTTGGAGTTCTGGTTCTTGAGCTTCTTTCTGGTAAAGAAGCAGTGACGATACATAAGCAGAAGGAAGGAGAAGAAGAAGAAGTGGAGATGTTGTGTAAAAAGAAACACAATGTGCTTGGAGGAGAGAATGTGAGAGAGAAGCTAAAAGAGTTTATGGATCCATCTCTAGGGAATGAGTATCCGTTGGAGCTGGCTTACACCATGGCTCAGCTTGCCAAGAGCTGCGTCGCAACTGATCTTAACTCCGCCCATCTGTGGCTAAGGTTCTAACCACTCTCTCGATGATCGTTTCCTCATCCATCGATTGGGAGCCTTCTTCATTCAGGTTCTGTGGGCAACTAGTTTTTCTTTATTTGTCAATAACAAGTATTTAGATTTTAGATAAGGTAAGAGAAGAAATTAAGTACCACCGTGTCAAACTAAGTAATACAAGAAGAAGATATAATTGAGAAACAGTAATCTTTTGTACTTAAGAGAACTCATGATATTCAGTCCTCTGCAACTAAGCTATGACAAGAAATTCATTTTTTCCAATTAGAAGATCGATCAAGTCAAAACATGCATTTTTGTTTACTTGTATCATTTTGTCATCAGTATCTTAGGATGGGTTTCTCTCTGATACCACTAACATAAAATGCGCTTAAATCAAACAAACATTTAAACTTTCATGTAAGTCGAAGTCATATCATAAGGGAAAACGAATCAAGTTTGTTATTTTTCATGATATTATTTCCAAAAACAACATATGACTAGCCAAAGAATTGAATCACTATGACAACTAAAATCCAGATATAATACTAAGAACTAGCTCTCACTTATTTGCTTTGATATTTTATATTTATTTTATACCGTTCCAAGTTCCAACTGATTACTATATCATCGAATGAATTATTGAATGAATGAATGAGTGGTTTTTAAATTGTTTTATCTAAATCGATTATTAAATTACGTAGGATTTACGAGAATCTGAGAGATAGAATAAGTACCACACCGTAAATAAGAGTATAGAAACATCTCCAACACTCTATATCATACTCCAAATGAGGAAAATCCTCTCCAACTCTACTCTATTTCCGACTAGATAAACAACTCCAGACTCTTGAACAACTCTGATTTCTTCCATTAAGTTCAATACTTAACAAAGAAAACACAACTAATTTTTAAAAATATTGATAAAAGTTATTAATGAAATAGTAAAAAAGGACATAACAAAACGAAAAATGGTACAAGTAAACAGAAACTATACCTTTATAGACGAGAGATTAAAAGTTATAATATCTGGTCATGACAAAAAAATTTCACATCTTTCATCGCAAGTTTTTTCTTCTCAAACTCTTGAATCGTCTTCAACAGCTTCTTCATGTTGTCATCATACACATACGGAAGCTTATTGTACAATGTGACTTCTTGGCTGAAACAGGTAACATCTCTCTGCAAACCTCCTCATGCACAGTTATAGTGTTGTGGTAATAATAATAACGGATCTTCGTCTCTGTCTTGTGTAGTGTTTTGCCTATTACGTTTTCAGACATGTGAACTCCTGTCGCATATGCATTCTTCGCTTGGATCGCATATTTCCTATCTCGTCGTATGTTTGTTCTTGAATCCTTAAATAGCAACTTCTCAAATCCCCATTCCCTAAAATTCGCTCACATAACAAGAAAACAAATGTGTTCATTAGCCCACCTAACACTAAACTTGTTGATTCCAATTACATTATAAGTGTTTTGAGGTTTGAAATTAGTACCGGGATAATCTTGAGAAAATCGTTTAAGCAAAGAACACTAGACATTGATTATAGTAGTAACCATCGAACTGCGACTGATCCCTAATATCCTGAACCGTGACTCTTCCAGCTCGAATCCATGGCTCAAGAACCTTCCTTACTTCCGGCGAAACTCCACCAGCATCGTGGAAAACAAAATGAGACTTGTCTCCGTAGAACCAAGCGTGATAAGCCATCCACTCTCTCATACGGATACGGCGGCGAGAATTTCGATTAGTCGTCAGATCCGGCTGATTCTTCTAACGTCGTGAATCGTTCGAATAGTCTCGGAGATTCGCCGTAGTAAGCGTTGAGGATGAGTTTGCCTCCGGAATTATCGAAGTTAGGATTGGAATTCAATCTGCAATTAACGAAGACGAATGTGTAGACTCGTCCGTATCCCCAATCTGGTAGAATCTTCACTGCTTTAGCTCGAATCGAAGTTCCATTGTTTGATATCCACTCACACTTGTACCATGGCTTTCCGAAAACGTGGATCGGCTTCGACGCGAGTCCGATTACAGCAAACGTCGTTGGACCGCCGCCGTAAGCTCCCATTAGTACGAAAAGCGCCGCCGCGTTTCCGAACGGTTGAAAAACGCGTTTGTTTGGATCTGATGGCTTCGAATCGTACTTCTGAGAAGTCGCTGTTGTGGTTGAGAGAGAGGTAGTGAAATTCGTCGCCGCCGATGTGGCTGAGAGAGAAGCGGTGAAATTCTCCGCCGTAGAGGAGACTAAGGTAGTGGTGGTAGCAATGACGAGTGGTGGAGATGAGGTTGTGGTAGTAAGGAGGAAGGTTCCAGATAATCATGACAAGTGAGAGGGCTAGTAATGTAGCAATCAATGGCTTCTTCTCGAAGCAGTCGATGAATTTCACGGTGGTCATTGATACTACCGGTGGCAAAACTTCCATCCTCATGTTTATTTTTTGAGGTAATTGGGAAGGTGGATAATTTTAATGTTTTAATTTGTTAATCGGTAGTTTTTGTTTTTTTAATAGTTTTTACTGTTTACAAGATTACTCAACTCTCATATTTTTTTCTTGTTGACATCTATGCTCTCTTCTTTTTTATCTTTTTCCTTTATTTGTGCAATTTATTGGGAAACAAATTCTCAATTTCCGCATCGAACCTATTTCTTCTTCTTCTTACGATTTTTTTCGAAAAATGGGGAAGAAGACAACAAGAGAAAAAATATGGGAAGATCCATGTATTTGTATTGATTGGTCTAATATTATTGAGTTCGATCGAACGAAACTCGTCCGTCCCTCTTTGTAATGGTGAACAACGAAAGGTGTGTCCAAAAGTACGTCCTTTACGGAGGCGATACTGTCTCCGGAAACTTTGTCGTCGTCGAATGTCGATCATGATATCTTCTGGGGATCAGATCATCCCGGTTTGGATTTTATAGGACTATTTTAATCCTGGAAACAACGACACTCCATCTTATTATTTTCTAATTACAAATTATTTTGAAAAAAAATATCGTTTGAGTCATGAATTTTAAAAAAATGAACGGTTTAGTCACGAATTTTTGAAATACAATTTAAATGTTAAAGTTTTTTGTTGACATTCAAATTAAAATCGAAATTTTGTTGACTCGACAAAAAAATATATTTTTGGGAAAATTAGGCTAAATAATTGGGAAACAGACATCTTTTTGGGAGAAAATTAGGCTAAATTATAAAATTAGGCTAAATAATTGGGAAAAATGTTGTTTGAATAACTTTCAAAAAGTGGACAAATTAATCACAAACTTTCAAAATGTCATTTAAATGACAAAAATTTTGTTGACATTCAAATTAAATAGCGAAGTTTCGTTGACTCGACCAAAAAAACATGTTGTTACATAACACGATGACGGGGTTAACTTGTTGTTAACGGTAGATTAATGTCATGTTTTTTTGGTAAAATCAACGAAAAATTTGCTATTTAATTTGAAAATCAACCAAACTTTGGTATTTAAATGAAATTTTATAAATTAATGCTTAAAACGTCAACTTTTTGAAAGTTCATGCTTTTTTAATATTTCTCTTTTGTTTTTATCTTAAATTTAAATGTTAGTGAAAGCATATTGAATTTACAACATTTCTAACAAATAAAAAAAAGCCTCAATACATATTGTTAAGAATGCTTTATTTTCACAGTTTTGAATTCACAGTTTTGAAATTAAATAATTAGTGGCTCTTTAATATAATTTATTTAATATGTTATCGAGATTCTAATTAAATCATCTAGATACAAAATATTTTAAATATATTTGTTCTAATTTTCATTACCATTTTCTTTTATAAGTAAAAAATATTACAAATTCTATTTAAGTTTTACTAAAAAAGTTTTAAAAATAAAATAAAAGATGGAAATAATTGTAAACTTTAATTTTGAACTGATTCAACAAGTGAGAAGGAAAGATCAAATTTTTAGTTTGGATCTTAGGATTCTCTAAGTTACAAAACTTATCATAAATTATGAAAATATTGTTTCAAACCACTCGATGTATAAAAATTTAGATTTCACCAATTAATCTTTAAAAACTTATTAACATAAAGGAACAAACGATGAATCTTGATCGATGTAGAGATTGAGCTGGAACTATCTGAATCTGCAGAGAGCTTATCCGGTAAGTGTTAAAGACAAATTAGATGAAAACAATTGTAAACTTTTTAAACAATTGTACAAAGTTTTTAAACTAAAATAAAAGATGGAAACAATTCTAAACTTTAAAATATGAAATACATTATTTAGAAAAGGAAAATTTAACTAGAAAAATGGAAAATTAAATTGATATTTTTATCAAATGTTAGTGACACCTATAAAAATTTAAATTTTATTTAACATGTATTGCATTATGGACAAATATGTTTAAATGACCGAATTAAAAACCTATTTGTAAAAATGATTTTAGTTATTAATTTAGAAAAAAAAATTTGACACGGAGTTATCACATAATGTTTTGTGTAAAAATAATTAATATCTACTATTGGACTAAAACTATAATTATTTTCATTTATATTTTCTCAACAAATAAAAACAATTTTGATAAAAAATGATTTATACAAAATGTTATTTAAATACCAAAATTTTTGTTGATTTTCAAATTAAATAGCAAACTTTCGTTGAGTCGACCAAAAAAACATGACGTTTACTTACTGTTAACATACTGTTAACAGCAAGTTAACCCCGTCATCCTGTTATATAACGGCATTATTTTTTGGCCAAGTCAACGAAACGTCGCTATTTAATTTGAATATCAACAAAACTTTGGTATTTAAATGTCATTTTGAAAGTTCGTGATTAAAACGTCCATTTTTTAAAATTCATGTCTCAAACAATATTTTTCCCAATCATTTAGCCTAATTTTATAATTTTTATAAATGATTATTTTCTGATTTTTGATGTGCCATTTTTAAAATCTCAATTTATTTAATGAAAATAGATATGAAATTATGATTTGAATAAAAATTATTTGTTTCAAAATTGGATATGATATATGAGAAAAACAGAGATAGATCATATGAGAAAATGAGAGGTGTAATCCAAGATGAGGTGTACAGAGAAAAAGGTGTGCACCAACGTGAGGTGTATAGTGATAAAGAAATGTACACCAATGTGAAGTGTATAATAGAGTTGAGAGGTGCACATTAGTGTGAAGTGTACAAAGAGAACAGTGTAAAGTAAAATATATAGAGATAGAGGTGTACACCAACGTGAAGTGTACAAAGAGAGAAGTGTACACAAATGTGAGGTCACCAAAGGTATATAAAAGGAGTTGAGAGGTGTATATCAACATGAAGTATACACTAACGTGAAGTGTATATCAAGAAAAAAGAGAGAGAGAAAGAGAGAGAAGTGTACACCAATGTGAAGTATACACCAAAGTAAGGTTTATAAAATCATTTATAGTCTTTGCATCTCATTCAGAAACAAATCACTAACCTCCCTCAAAATTTTATTCAAATTTGTTTGAGTTCCCATTTTCATTTAGAATTTAGAATTTAGAATTTAAATTTTTTTCTTTCTTAAACTATGTTATAAGATAAATTTCAATTTGGTTATAATAAGATATATTTAAATTTGTAATTTTGTTATGAAATTTCGGTTAATGTTTGTGACTGATTCAAATCAAATACAAAGACCTCACCGTTCTCTAACAAGACTAAAACAAATCTTGTGATTGTATGTATATAATCATCACCTATCGTTTTAGCCCGAGAGATCTTCAAAATCTTTGGGATTGTATGTATATAATCCATCTATGTATTATGAAAAAGTTATGTATTATGAGAAATGTATCATTATGTTTATATATAACAATAAAAACAGGATAAAACAGGATAAAACAGAGTCTAAAGAACTTTCACACAAGGAAAAAACGTAGATGAAGCCAAACTGCGAAAACCACAGCGCATCTTATTATTGTTTGTAAAGTTGGATCGTTTGATTAAATTGCTGGCTCCCATTTGACAGCTATTGGGACCCGTCACCCGTTCCAAATTGGCGCAAAAAGCGAAAAGATGAAAGATAAATGTGGACTCCATGGAAACTCCCCAAAAATATTCACGATAACCAAAGAAGAACATTATCGAGGCAAGTTTATTGACTCAGTTTTCTAACGCCAGCAGAGCTACCGTTCTGCCGGCGTCGAGATGTGTCCTCTTTCCCATTTACTTTGACTCTCTGCTCCTTTTTCCCGACCACCGCGACTTTTTTATAAAGTTTCACTGGGTGGTCGGAGCTCCTGTATCAGCCGCGCCTCTCCCCTCCCTGCTGAACCGGCTCCTAGGTTCGACGAACTTCTATTTCGTTATCCGCTGGATGACTCTGTCACCGGTGAGAACTTTATGCAAAAGTTTCATGTCCGCCGGTGAGATCCACTTGCCAACAGGGAGCTCTACCTGTCACTGGCGAGAACAATGATTTTAAGATAGTGGTGGCTGGAGACCTTCTCCACTTCATCCGGAAAATATTCTCTCCTCTCCATTGTTGGTCTCAACGGCGGGGAGGATGTTGTCTCGTGATCCACTTCCGAAGAAATGTCCGTCTCTCAAATGACTCGCTTCTCCGTTGATAGTGAAGTACATCGGACTGAATCTCGTCAGAGATGACTCCTCCATCTCTGCTTTCAAGCTTTTTGTTTGGATCTCCCTTTGACGAATATGTGGTGCTTTGCCACTAAAGGACCCGACCTTTTCTCCTATGCTCTTCCGGTTGGGTCCTCTTCGCCATCTTGCTCCGCGGCGGCCGTCTCAAAGCGCCAGTTATGTACCACCAGATCTGAGTCTTTCTCAGGTAAAACCCAAAGATCCTTCATAATCCTTTTCAATCAATCTTCGTCAGAGCTAGCCCAGAGATCGGAAGTCCTAAATTCCAAAGAAAGGCTCTCTCCCACCACCGTAGCACCGAGGGTTAGTTTCGGAGTAGCAATGTTATGGACGTGCTGCTTTGATCGGTATTCCGGGATACACCGTAAGAATCCACCGCCCTCATCAACCGTCGTCGCCTCTGCTCTCCTAATCAGAGGAAAGCCAATCAGAGTAAGGCCTTCCTCTGGTGGATGTTCTCGACAAAGGATTTCAAAGTGGGCCAGGCCCATCTTCTTGGCAGATGGATAGCTTAAAAGATCATTAAGAATATTAGAGTTGAAGCCCATTTTGGTCAGCAGGGCCCGGTCTTGTGTGTTGGCTTTGCTTTTGGATGCAATTTTTTGCTCCGAGAGTCTCCGACAACTCTCTTTCCGTCCTTTGTTGCTGGCTTTTAAGCCGAGCAACCTCTCAGATAAACCTCGTAGGATCCTTCATTTCGAAGAAAAGGATCCTTTTGTCGTTTGCTCCCTCAGGTTGGATAGTACTATAGATTTAATTTTTGTCCTTAGGATGTGATTACTTTCCCCAAGTAGTTCTCTTAGAAAGAATTTATTTCCTTCAAAATTCTTCAATACGAAGAGTTTTTTGGTGTCTTCCTTGTGAAGTTTGATGCTATTTGGACTGCTTTGTAGGCATTAGGAGATCACGATTTTTCTCTCCGCCAAGGGCACCCAAGTCTCGGGTTTTGGGAGAGTCTCTTTCGCCCTACTTGTGATCGTCCTCTTCAGGGATCCGGGATCTCAACACTTCAAGCACAAGTCTTGATTCTCAAAATACAACGGATACTCTTGTACACCGTGTGGTATTGTTTCTCCCGAAAGTCGACCATAACGCTTTGGTTAGCCTTTCACCACTTCGAGTGGCAAATCCCCGCAGAATGCTCCGCTTTTTCAAGAGCTTTTAGTTTCTGGTGTTTAGAGTTTCATTTTGGAATTATATCTCGAATCTGCTTTTTAGTTTATCTTATATTTTTCAGATAATGTGTATCGTTACAATTGCTTTAATCTGTGTCTTGCAATTCCCATGTAAGATATTCGGTTCTTTTCTGGCTCTCTCAAGCAGAGAGTCATTAAACCGTTTATTTAATATATGGAGTTTGATGACAAAAACAAAAACAAAATGTGGACTCCATAAAGTGGTAGTGAATTCGCAGCCAAACAAAGAGAGTTTGTAAATTCCTTCCTTTATTAAAGACCTAAAAAAGAGTATTGGACAGTCAAAACCGAGTTGTACCAATAGTACTAAAGTTAGTAACATAAAATTTAGTGAACTAAAGATATTTTTTTTACTAAAATAACACTCCGATGCAAAAATCTTCAGATCCAAATTCGAACACCCGACATCAACGAAATTTATTAACCATTCAAGTTAAAATTGTTTTATACAGAATTAAATCAACGAAAAAATAAATATTTAAACCAAAAGCTACATTACCATTTTATCAAAATCTTCAAATCCAAATTCGAACACCCGACATCCTAATGGTTTTAAGAGTTTTGTGCACATTGAACACTATTTTTCATATGCATAGTTAAAAAATCCATTAATAAAAAAAAAGTTTTCTGCAAATAAATCATCAAGTTTTTTTATTTTTTACAAGAAAAAACCTCACACGAAAATTGTGCAAGTCAATCCTACCAACTCCAAAGTCACCCACAATATAACTCACGCTCACATCTTCGACGTGTCTCCGTTTGTGTCTGCTAAAAACTAACAGACTGATCAAAACGACGTCATTTGGCCATAGAGACTTTTTTTTTTTACGAAGCCCAGTCACCGAACCAATCTTTATGAAACCAAAACCAATGTCAATTGAGCCTCGTAAACCAAAATCAAAAATAAATCTCTAAACCAAAACCAAAACGAAAATCTTCATTAAAGCAAAACAAAAACCAAAATCATAACTAAAATCTTCATTAAACCAAAGCTTGAAATCTTCTCTTAAACAAAAATCAAAGCTCGGAGAGTCTCAAAACTCTCAATCTCTCTCTTAATCTCACCGCCGGAGATCATTGATGATAGTGGTGGAGGAGCACCGACTCCGGTTGTCGTTAGTCGCTACTCCGGTGTTCTTTTCTCTTCTCTCGGTGGTTGGAGGTCTCGACTGTTGCTGAATCGTGAACTGACTCCAGAGGTGTTGGGGGTTAGGTCTAGTGCTGCTCGAGGACGGTGAAAGGAGGCTCTCTAGGATTTTGAAGCTGCTCCTCGGTGGCCACCGGTGGGTCTTCGCCGCTCTTCCGGTGAACCTGCAGTGATGTGGCGGATCTATTTGGGTGATCTGAAGCATCGCTTGAAGCAATGAGGTGGTCTTTCTTAGATCTGGGGGTTAGCTCTCTTCACTTTTTGGCTTGGGAAATGCATGTCTTCAATGTTTGTTTCTTTGGTCGCTTCGGGGGCAGTTTGGCTAACAGGTGTGGTGGTGATTCCTCTGGATGGGTGGTTTTCGACAGTGGTGTTGCCTCCGATTTTTTTCTCTGACGATTGATCTGTTGTTGTGATGTTAGTCAGCTCGTGTGGTGTGGCTTGCATTGTGGTTGGCTTTGGCTTAAATCAATTGGTTCTCCTCACTAACAAGATCTGTGATAACTAACCATTAGAGCTTCAATGGCTGAGTCCATGTCACGGCCTGGAATCATCTACACTCGCGGCCGAGTCACCTCACTCGTTCTCGCCGGAAGAAGGCTATCAGGTTACATACCCTCTGAGTTCGCTCTACTCGACTCACTCACAAAGCTTGACCTTGAGCTCTCCTCCAAGCTCTTCGTATGGCTGATTCAGAGAAAATGGAGCTCTACCAGGTGAAAATCGGAGAAATCCACTACGGAGAAGAACACGGCGACGCCAAAAGCGCGTGGTTGGGTAAAACAGGATTGACAGAGACAATGATGTTAGGAGCATGATGGAGACAGTGATGTCGGTGGTTTGATTTGATTATGGTTCTGGTGTTATGTATTATGTATTTGATGTTTTAATTTGATTATGGTTTTGGTGTTATGTATTTGAATCGAACCAAATCATCTTAAATGAACTGAGTCAAAATTGATCCATTCTATGATGGTTTTAAAAAATGGGCATTAACCGAGTCAAAAATTTTCCCCAATTTGATTTTCTTTAATTTTATGATGTTTTTAAAAAATCACGTCGTTTTTTTGACGAAAAACGACAAGTGATTAGCAAAACATCCTGCAGTTTTTGCTCCAAACGATATCGTTTTGATCATTTTGTTAGTTTTTAACAGACACATACGGAGGCACGTCGACGATATGAACATGGGTTATATTGCAAGTGACTTTGGAGTTGGTAGGATTGACCTGCACAATTTTCGGGTGAAAGTTTTTCTTACAAAAAATAAAAAAACTTGATGGTTTATTTCCAGAAAACCCTAAAAAATAACCTAATAATTATGATTATTTTAATTCACATGATAACATAATAATCATACAACATTCCCAATTAGTCAATACAGTATATCATAAATCTCATGCTCATAAAGACAAACAAATCACATAATCTCATACTCAGTTATTCATGTTCACATAATCACATATATCTATTTTATGCTAATGAATGTTTAGTTATGTACATTAATGTTCACGACTATCTGATCTTTTTATTTATGTCAACACCTATGCCACTACAACTAGATAAGCTCAAACAGAAGAAGACTCAAAGGTGTTATTCTCTAGTTCTACCTATTTCAGAAGCTTGGCTGGTAAGTTACAATACCTTACACTTACAAGACATGATATTCAATTCTCAGTTAACTATGTGTGTCAAAAAATGCACGCTCCATCAGTGTCAGACTTCAAATTGCTAAAGGGAATTCTTAGATATGTCAAAGGGACAATCACTATGGGAATCAACTTCAACAAAAATACATATTGTAAAGTATGTGCATATAGTGACAACGACTTTACTAGATGTAAAGTTACAAGAAAATCCACAGGGGGGTTTTGCACATATCTTGGCAAAAATTTGATCTCGTGGTCATCAAAGAAGCAATCTACAGTCTCCAAAAGTTCTACTGAAGCAGAATATAGAAGCGAAGCAGAATATAGAAGCTTATCAGAAACAACTTCAAAGATAAAATGGATTGGTTTGGTTCTTCGAGATGTGGGGATTCCTCTACTGGATACTCCAGTCCTCTATTGTGACAACTTATCTGCAGTATACTTTACTGCCAATCCTGAATTTCACGCCAAAACGAAACACTTTGACATGGATCATCACTATATCAGAGAGAGAGTAGCACTTAGAACATTGAAAGTAAAACACATCTCTAGTTATCATCAAATTGCGGATATATTCACTAAATCTTTGCCTGGATCATCCTTCTGCAACTTGAGATTCAAAATTGGGTTGATGTCCCACCAACACAAGGTTTGAGGGGGAGTATTAAGACAAATTCGAGTGAAGAACAGAGGAAGACACAAGGGTGCCAAAGTGAATGTCCAAACTATGTTAAAAAACAGATGAAGCCGCTGATTCATCCAGAGGGTCTCCTCCAACGTAAACCTGCAGAGAAAAACAAAACTCATAGTATATTAGAGCTAGCAAGTAAAGGTACAAAAAAGGAATCAAGACAAGAATTGATGCATTGCAAGAGGAAGACGCGTGATAAAGCAAAGTTACAACTATGATTGAATGAGCTGTCGATCTTATCTTGTCAATTGCGATGTGGCTATAAAAGCAAATCATGTAAAAACTATGTTTTTCAGTCTTGAAGAAATGAATCAATCAACTTAAACTTTTATCTTCAAGCTCTTAGCTTTCTCTTCAACTGGTTCTTCAGCACAATCAGGAAACTACACAACATCGCTGGAAAACACACTGGAGCCAAAAACTTCAACGGCAAAGCAGATCAAGGTAGGAGGAGAATATATCAGACGAAGAGAAAACTCTCCTGATCTAAAAATCACGTCCCAGAAATCTTCAGCATCGAGCCTTTGGAATAACAAAAGAACACGACAATGGAAAAGCAGTGTTGATGGCAAGAACACGGCAATGGAAAGCCATGTTGATGGCAGGGACACGACAACGAAAAATCCATGTTGACGGCGATACCAGAACTTATTCGGATACAAAAGCTAACAAAATATGTCAGACGACAGTTAGATGTTCTTCTTTGTTTTTCAAAGAATCATGTTGTTTTGATTTTCTAACTTAATCTAAAATTAATTCTAACTTAATCTAAGTTTAATTCTAATTTTAAACTTAATTTTACTTAATTGTAAACTTAATTTATGATTTTCAAAAGATGACAACAAAGAAGAAGATAATAAAACGAAACAATTTGCAGTTTTTTTTGTTTAAAACGGTATTGTTTTAAGGTTACCGTTACTTTTCTAACAGATACATATGTGGTCACATCAGTCAAATGATTATATTATGACTGATTTTAGAGTTAGTAGGATTGATAGGATTGATCTGCACAATTGTCGGTAAAATTTTTTTTGTAGAAAATAAAAAAGTTAATAGTTTATTTGGAGAAATGAGCCACATAGAAGGCATGGCAATGGAAGGACGAAGACGAGAAGTGGTTGTTTCATCTCTACCAATGTCGCCGCCGCTGAGTGGTTCATCTCACTCTCTCCCCTAATTTTTAGGTTTCTCGTTTTCCTGCTTCTTGAGAAATATAGGTGGATTTTATCTTTGATTTCATTGGTTTTCGCAACTTAGAACCGGAATTTTTCTGCAAATTGGACTCTGATATAGTTTTCTCTGTTTGAATTCAATTTTGGTTTCTGAGAAGAGAATTTGTTTTACATTTGTGTAGGCTTGTCAGGGAAGCACACCCTAAAGGAGCTAATATCATTCTTATTCAGGTCATTGTTACTCTTGCAAATTTTATTAGATATGGTTTGATTATGATTATCCTCACGTCTTCTCTTGTGTGGAAACAAGTGGAGTGTTGTTTGTTCTTTATGTTGCCCTGTTTAAATTATTGGACAGTCAAAATTATTTCATGCTTTAGATCCATTAGAAAACCCAGAATATGAGTTATCTCGAATAATTTACAAGAACTGTTTGAGGGATATTACTTTTTTCAAGCGCAAAGCAAAGATTTCTTTCAACGAGCTAAGCCTTATAAGAACCATCCTACCATTACAAGGTGAACATTGCATCTTCGCTTTGTCTTTATCATCTTGATGCCGCTTTGATATCTAATGCAGTAAAGTGACATTTTTATGTGGGGTTGCTACACAGGATGCATAAGCTGGCAAAGGAATTGGGTGTAGTGATACCGGTTAGATTCTTTGAAGAGGAAAATACTGCACACACAATTCAATAGCCATAAATGA